>JAHLJT010009436.1:15904489-16084429 GCA_031308135.1 Acheta domesticus
ATTCGAGAGATCTGCGTGAGAAATTATAATTTTTAACAAAGCCAAGTATCTGGGAAGGTGATAGAAATCGAAACATACAGCCTATATGTATAAGCTAACGAAGAATATAATACAATATCTCGATTACAAGATTGTGAACATGCTTCATTAGCGGTTGGGAGGAGAGATTAAATGAGAATGTCTTTTCCTAAAACCGGCAGTAAAGATTTATAGCCAAGATACTCTCATCCCTAAGAGTACGTCTGTTAACTGAAAAACGATTTCTCGCGAACCATAATTCCTTCTTTCTGAGCCGCGCGGCGCTCGTCGCCAGCGAGCCCTTAGAAGGTGACCGGTGTCGCTGGCCTCAGCGATTGTCCTTCAAATCTCCCCCCCCCCCCACCTTCAATTGGAATGTCCTCATTAGAACCCCGAACGGATCCTCCGCGGGTTATTTTCGAGCCGAATGGCTTTAGAATTCCGTTTCAATTGACTGCTCCGCGTCCGAAGCAGTAAAGCAAAGGCATTCAGGATCATTGCATCGCCTCCGTTCCAGAATGAAGCATTAACGCTAATAAGGTCGAGGTATGGGAGCGAACTAATGGTCTGTTCCCACCGGATCTCGATTCGGTTGATGTAATTAATTCTCGCGCGTTCGAAATAAGCTACGTGTTGTTCCCGGAATTTTTAGAATGAAAACACGAACTTCAAAGAGTTCTTGTCCAATGCAACTGCTACTTACAAAAGCTGTTACAAAAATAAGATAAGGAGTATTACGAAATCTCGTATAAGTTATACACCGTTCGAGCATCCAATATATTCTCATAACATTCCCCACAGACCTTTAGTGCAATGGACCTCCAGTGAAGAAAAAGCTGAGTGAATTTGGGAACGGTTTTATGAGAAACTGCGACGATAACATCATTTTATGCTTATGACAACAGCGTAGTGTCTTCATCAGGGATGTTAAAACGCTTCTATTCATCACCGGAGACAATTTCAATTTCGATCGTTGCCGTAGCTCATTGCTACGTCACCAGCCGGCTCCCCTCGCCTTTGGAGGTTATGAATCATCACTCGTGCGCGGGATGAGTTGGATCCACTCATGTTCACCCCTCCAACGAAGCATCACGTGCGACCACTAAGCGAAGAAGGTACGAAGCATGTATCAGTTTCCTAATAATTTCATTAGGCGTAAATTGCTTCTCAGAGTTGTGTGATAAAACTACAGATATCATATTTTACTTAAGATGGGCGAGTTAAAAAGTATCCTGAGGTCAGGTGAGGGCAAAACATACTATTTAGAAAATACCTTTCACACAAACGCTACTCGCGGCTGGCGGGGTTTTATAGCTCGGTACGAAGAGCACTAATTGCACTACATCGCATTGAAAACTACTTCAAAGGACAGCGATAAATGAATAAACTGTATTAATTTCCTTAACAAATGAGTAAAACTATGGTTATAGTGGAGCGAAAATTAATTGAACCTATAGTTTTCAGAATATAATGCTAGTTAATTATACAAGGAAGAAATACAAATTTCTGCAAAATCTAGTTATTTTCAGCGCATTCTACTGTATCAAGTCATTCCAGTGGATAATGATATAATGAAACCAATTTATTCGAAGCAATTGCACGTTTACTTGTATCCCTAGAAAGTTGCCGTGATGTTCTAAACAGGTTCTGGATTTATTACAAACCTAATGGTGATCGCGCACATGAGGAAACATTGCCTTCTGACAGAGCAAAAAGGAACCCGCCAAATTGGATCGGATGTTCGCAAAACCGAACCCCCTTCTGCTTTCTGCGAACGTCCTACCGCGGCGGTGCGTGAGGAGCCGTGAAAGGCGTCGGAGCCGGTTCCTCGCAGCCCGGGTTCGAGCACCGGGGCTTAACGGCGCACAAGAAGGTGCTTGGGCCCTGGAGACCAACGCCGGGGTTCGAACCAGACCCAAGCTCACGCTTTGACGCCGTTACGTTCACAGTGCTTTTATTTTTTAATTATTTTATTTTATTTCGGATGGAAAATACAAAGATCAGTGAAACATAAACTCTACATTTTTAATAGTTGTTTATATCTACTTACAATGAACTTACAATACTAGTAATCTTCAAATACAACTTCTCATTTCTACTAGAGTGGTAGAGGTATTTTTATATAAATATCTTTTGTTTGGATCGAGATCTAAGAATTTGCTTAGAAATGTATGGAAAGGAAATTTATCCTTGAGGCAGGTTCTGTCGGATTTTGGCAGAGTCTTAGAGGGGTTAGGTTGGGTATGTTTGGGATGTTTTGGAAGAAGTGGGCGGATAAAAAAATTAAGTGGTTCGTTATCGGTTCTAACTGGAATTCTTTATGGAGTTGTGTATTGGAGACGTATCAGAGGGCGTTCGTGATGGCACGGAGGAACTGACTTTCGATTACTTGTAGTTTCTTGGTATTAGATTTGGCTGCGCTGATGTATACTGGGCTTGCATATAACAGTAGTGGTCGTATGATAAACCAAGTGTGTAAAGGAAATTTGAAGACAAAAAAACTGATTTGAAAGGCTTCTCGCCGATGGACCACAATCGGCAGAAAGGAACCAACAAAAAACAACTGAGTTAATGCGGTATCCATTGCTCCTGAACAATTGCTTTAAGCTCTGCAAAAGTTAGACAACTCGTAACATGCATTTGCATGCATTTTGAAGTGATTAAAAAACACTGGGGGTAAATGCTACAACAGCTTCAGTAAATGTAAATCAGGGTGGCCTAGTTTCTTATAACTGAAATTAAATCTCGTTAGAAAACATTAGGTACACAAGTATGAAATTCACGCAGGAGAGAATAATATGAGCTTTTTGCTGCGTGGTCTGAAGTGAAGGCGGGTAGGGGATCATCCTCACTGAAGAAGAATAAGACAATGTCGGAGTAGAAATTCAGAAACTGATATTGTGAATATTTTCGAAGGTAGAATCGGAATATAAAGTGGATTCTAATGAGGCAAGCATCACTCCATGCACATTCATCGATGAAATTAATCTATTTGCAATTCCCAATCCCAAACAATTCGATCGGGCAAATTATTCCATACGACAAAATGCTGATTTTTTTGGACGCTGAATCAATACTAACATATCAGCATACTTCTCTTGGCCGAAGATTACACCACATAGATATATTTCCGGCATGAACGTACCACGTTAAAAACAGAAAGTATTGAGACACATGAATGTGACATTACTCACACTCCCTCCCATTCAAGTGCGCTTGAGCGAGAAATAACATAAAGAACGTTGGAGTTCATTACTCTGAGAGCAGCGGCGTACAAGAAGAGCCGCGTGCATAACTTGGTATTCGTTGCACATGGCATCGGCTGGAAGCCCTGTGGGGCCGGGACCGGGGCCCGGGCGCGGGGCTCGAACCGAAGCCGTCCCGGGAGGGAGGGAGGCGGCTTCCCGTTAGGCGCGCCGGGGGCATTGTCTCGGCGCCTTCCGCTTCTTGCCACCGCAGCGCGGGCGGGCGGGACGGGCGGGGCGGGGCGGAGTGGGCGGGGCGGGGCGGAGTGGGTGGGGCGGGGCAGAGTGGGCGGGGCAGGGCGGGAGGGGGACGGGGCTGGAGGGGGACGGGGCTGGAGGGGGACGGGGCTGGAGGGGGACGGGGCTGGAGGGGGACGGGGCTGGAGGGGGACGGGGCTGGAGGGGGACGGGGGCTGGAGGGGGACGGGGCTGGAGGGGGACGGGGCTGGAGGGGGACGGGGCTGGAGGGGGACGGGGCTGGAGGGGGGACGGGGCTGGAGGGGGCTGGGCTGGAGGGGGCTGGGCGGAAGGGGAAAGGGGGGCGGGAGGTGTGCGAGGCGGGCTGAACGGGGTGTGGTGGGGTGGAGCGGGGTGGGATGGGCGGGGTGGGGCAGGGCAGGGTGGGGCAGGGCAGGGTGGGGCAGGGCGGGGAAGGGCGGGCAGGACAGGGCAGGGCAAGGCAGGGCGGGGCACGGTGGGGCAGGGCACGGCGGGGCAGGGGGGGGCAGAGCGGGCTTCGATGACGGCACGTACATTTAATGCCAATGCGCTCAGGTGCAGGGCGATTTCCGCAGAACAGGAAGGGAAAAGAAAAGAAAAACAAAGAATCAAGAAAAGAGAAAGAGCAAGAGTGAAAAGGGAGAATAGTAAATTCTCTGCAAATCTGCAATTGGGGCTACACGCGATGTAGTGATCCGACCGATCACCTGCCTCGGGTTTCTGCTCTTCAAATTCTGGTCGATCCACGTGGAATTTGTGTTGGACACAGCGAGCTATCGACAGATTTTCTGGGGCTTCTCCTGTTCCCCCGGCTCTCCACCATTGCCCCTTCATTCTAATCACAACGCTCATTCATCAAGAACGTTTTGCGTGATAACGTGTTGCGCATCAAAAAAGGAGACATACATTTGCAATTTGGAAGTAGAAGAGAGATAAAAGAACAATGAGGAAAGAGGGCATCAGGATTATCAGATGCGAAGGACAGAAAGGAGACGGCACGCATTAAAAACAAGTGATTAATGCAGAGCGAGAAACCAGTAACCAGTATGAGAGAAAAATGTTTCAAGGGGAAACCACTCAGTATGAAAGGAAAGGCAGAAAGCAGGTAAAAAGGAGAAGTTAGAAGAACGTCTTAATGGCCACGAGAAGAGGAGATGAGGGGAAACTTCAGGAGCCCAGTTTGCGCCCGAGCTCCTCCCTCGAGGCGATCATCCGTCGTTGGACGTCCGCGATCGGGCACTAATCACTCAAACGTCCGTTTATTTTCAGCTCACTCCAGAGATGATTTCATCGCACTCCTCGAGCCCTCACCCGGAGAATATGCGACACCCAGAACTCATTGATTGAAGCGGGTGATAAGATGAATGAATCCATCAAAATTAGAGCAGTTATTAACTTGAGAGAATAAAGTAACTGGAAACACATTTGAAGGCTGTATGGTGAGTAGGTATCCAAACTGAAACCAATTACATTAGATTATTCTTGTTCTGGAAGAATTATACGAGAAGAACTGACAAGAAATTCGCGAAGATAACGAAGAATACATTACGAGTGATTTTCTCTAGATGAGTGTAAACAAAACACTCAACTGCAAGTCAACATATTAACCTAAGATTCCGAAGTCTTCACAAAAGTAATCGTTGAACAGTTATAAGTCACTAAACAATGAATAACATCTCGTATTTCGATTCAGGCACTTTACAACCGGGACGTAATGATCATAATACAAGATACGCCATGTTTCTTACTAGTATGTTCTTTATGTAAAGGAAAATTTCATGTGATCATTATTTTTGAAAAAACGCCAAACAATCTCTTCTATTCACGACCTCGACGAACACACAGTACATTTATTGACAGAAGAAAAAAATCATGAGAAATTTTGAAACTGCTCTTCTTCTCAAAGAATGGAAAGGACGAAAGCAAAAAGTCAGTAAGTGCTCCGCAACAACAAGCGAATTCGGAGATGCTAATGAGAAATCGAAGAGAAAGCAAAAAGGAAAGGGAAGGCACCAAAGGCGCCGCAAGCGGGTCCAATCAGCGACGTGCCGACGCTTCATGAGGCCAATCTCAAGGGGCCAAACATCAAGCTCGAGCAGAGGGTTGGCCAAATAGATCTCGCCTCTCATTACATACCTTCTCTTCGATTTCAAACATTCGAATCTAAGAATTAATCTTAAATGATCGGGAAGAATAAAGTAATACGTTTCTTTTGGGTAAGCACACAGTAGAACATGCAAAAGCGCAGATTCAAGGAATAGTTTTGTGCTCGAAGGCATTTGCGAACCAAGTACTATATTTTGATAATGTATCCTTACAAAATGCATTATATCTTGTGAAAAATGTGTTACTTTGTTATGTGAAAATAGAAATCTTCAAAACGTGTATGAACGTGATACATTCACCTGGAATTTGAGGGGGACACAGCGAGCTATCCGCAGATTTTCTGGGGCTTCTCCTGCCCCCCCACCCCATTTCTCCACCGTTTAATACATCTGACTGCTACCCAGCCCAGAAATTTCAAAATAGTAAATTACGCAAGCACAATAAAAAAAAGTTAGACCCAAAGACTTGGAAGACATTTCTCTATGTACTTGGGCACGCTGAATCCGAAACTGAAGCCAGAATTTCCATTTTTTTTAATTGCGAAAACACCGTGAAATTGTAGATTGTAAATTTACAACATACAATTTCATGTGTTTTTTATATAAAAAACTGGAGGGTGGTGACGTAATTCTGGCTTCAGTTCTGACTCAGCGCGTCGACATACATCGAGAAACATGTTTCAAGTCTTCGGATCTGACAACAACCCGAAAGGAAACCCAACAACGAAAACAAAAATCAAATTCCACAGTGTTTTTTCGCGTTCAAAAAACTGGAGGATGGTGGCGCAGTTCTAGCTTCAGATTCGAATTCAGAGCGTCGAAATGCATAGAGAAACACGTGTCAAATCTCTGAGTCAGACAACTTTTTTTTGCGTGTTATCATGACTAACAAAAAAGGGTTCGTAATTTTTTTTTTAGAATATGAAAATATACAGGATGAAGTTTGCTACTTAAAACTGTCATTTTCTTCTTGTCGGTTTTTAAATGTTCCTATTTTACATTTTCTACACTTCGTAAGTGCACACACAATTGCCGTAAACTCACGTTTTAAGCTCTCAAACGCCGTCGTTGGCTTATTTTTACATGCGCCCATCAGTGTCTGCGAAACTCCTTTGAATGCATTTAAAAAACACTGCGGCTTTTTATCAAGCTAAAACTGTTTTCTCATCATCTCCGTGTAATATTATTTCATTTTTATGGAAGCCGGGTTTTGATTAAGAATTTAACAGGATAAAGCGTTTACCAGGCTTAAATAGCGCCGCGAATGGAGTGATGAAGGTAAATCTCTTTAGAGAGATGCTTTCCCGCAAAGGGAAAAGAAACTCTTCCGAGGGCGGAAACACTTAATTTCCCTCCTTGTGAGCAGGGTGATCAAAGTCCCAACGGTTGGTTAGCAGGCCCGAAGCGAAAATCCAGTAGATCTCATTTCTAGACACGATGAGAAAGTGAAACTCTTTGCATCTCCTTCAAATGACCACCATGAGCAATAAAATTAATTTCAACACGTCCTCGTTCCAAATGTGATGGAAATGTAGGAACGATGTTATACAGTGTCAAAGGCATGAAATAAAGATTAGTGATTCAAGTAGCTTTCTACGATTAGTACATCGGACGTGTAAGTAACGCAGGTACACATTACAATATACGTACGAGTGTAATAATACTTGAATCTGTACGTTTCACACGAGTACAAGGCACATGTAAAAGAAGAAATCCTAAAGTGGCATGGAAAAACTGAATTTTATGATTTTAAATCGCCGTTCATCAAAATTAAGACACAGAAACAAATAGTCTTTTTCCACAGAATTCCCTAAAATTAGCGTTAAAACACAAATTCAAGTTATTTTATACATAAAAAAAATTCACGTTATATCCAGTCCTGATTAACCTGGAGCACACAAACCAGGACGATCTTTCACTGAACCAGACTGTACCAACACGAGAGCCCGTGCGCCGGAAATACATCATCGGCGTAGCGCACCGCCGGAAACCCGTCATCAGAGATCTGGGGCTGGGGCTGGGGCAGCAGCCACGGCCGCGGGGCGCGTACGTGGTGCAGACAGCGGAGCTCTCAGCTGAAACGAAAACGCTTCTGGCTTCCTGACAGATTTATGCGCACATTTCCGCTCTTTCGTTTTTCGATTACCCCCTGCCGATAGCAGGTAGCTTCGAGACACAGGTTCCCGTATTCGAAGGAAATGCACGTAGGCCAGAAGGCCTTAATGCTAGACAGCATAACGTCTGCTGTCGTAGACGGGAAATAATGCAATGAAACTAGAAAGAGAGTTCACACAGCTTTATGGATATGATGTGAATACTCACGGCGCATCACTGCGGCTTCAATACACCCGTATTCACAAATAAAATTATTTCCTTTAATATATTTTTGCGACGATATTGTGGAAGATTTTGTTCGTTCGTCAGACTTCACATAACATACTATTCCCAAGAAACTACGAATCAATACTTCAGATGTGAACAGATAATTTCAAACAAGAGATTACAAAACATTTCATCCCACGTTTAATTTTCAATCCATCGCTCGGTTTTCACCCTCATGATTTTTGTTTTTCACAATAGGTAGCCATTATTCACACACATTAATTTCTCCTAACTTCTCTTATTCCCTCCAGAGTTTAGTAATAAATCGTAAATGTACACAGTGACATTCAATTACAGGTTCCTTCTCCTTTCAGTCTGTATAAAAAAGCACAGCATTCATTATCTAGGAGTGTGTTATACAGATTTCTATCAGCAGAAATAAAATACTTCTACGAGGTAGTACATTTAAATGTCAAAGTGAAAGGCACAAGATGTTGCAATAACAATGACGTTTACTGACATGCCATTCTCCGATACCTATGTTCGACATATTGCCCTTCATATTTTCATATTTTCATTATTCACATCCATAAGCAAAACACATAATTATACAATGTTTAATAGTACATTGCACCACGCATACTCTATGCAACCATATTGTTGATAATATGAATGCACAAACAACGTAGTAGGAAGGAGCAACGTAGAATGCTTACTTTCATTTAAAATTAAATCAGTAATACATGAAGAGACTTTTTGCGAGAACTTAATGCAACAATTCATCGTAACTTACAAAGCCTACATGTGGACAATTAATATTTTCGAACATAAAGTGGGCATCAGGAGAAAACTACCCACTGTTTCTTCCATTAGTGTTTATCTGTGTGTTGTACTAGTTGTAATATCTACAGTTCTTTTGTAATGAAAGCTGAGGAAGTGGAATGTTTACTCTGCAATATTACACTTGTCATCTAAATGTGAAAGTAGATAAAAAATTTTGACTATTGCTTAACACTAACACTGTTTTAATCGAAACACTCACCGCTTCCCAACACGTTTTCTTTTCATCTCCACTCACCTGGAAACAAAATAAAACTATAATGAAAAAGAATTCAGGACCCAATAAAATACATCTTATATAATGCAACAAACAACAATAATATAAAAATAATATTAATTTTAACACATCTGATATTACTGCAACGTACAAATAAGCTTCCCAGTTCAAGGCACATAAATTGCCTTCATCCGACCCAGCCTCTCAAATGTATTTGTGTTCTACACACGTTTCTCGTAATAATGTACTGAAATGTATAATTCTACAAAAGAAGTACTATCCTCTGAGTTTAGGTTCATCTATAAAAATGATAACAAATATAACATATAAAGTAGTATTAATGAAACTTTACGGAGAACATTTCTGTCAACATATCACCCTTTTGACGATTCAAAATTACCGTAGGAATCTCATCCAATCGAAGAAATATTGGAACCGCATGTGGGAACGAAAGGAAGAAGGAAGAAGGAAGAAACCTACCACTGTGCATACACTGACATTTGAATTGATATTCCGCCATAATTATTTACTGTCGCTGTCACTGAACGTGGTTCGCTATCCGGAGAGCTGATGCACACGGAGTAGAATTGCGTCAAATGCATAGGACACCAATGACCTTCTATAACCCTGGCCAGAGACCACGGAGACAGTGTCGGCTTATGCAGGAGGTTCAGTGAACCCCTGTAGAATTCGGTGAGAACAGAACTTCATTTCAGCAAATAAATATATTCTGTTACCCTGGAATACATATTTTGTGATAGGAATATGATCAACTGTTCAGTTTTCAGCGCGACGGCACAATGTATCCCGTCGTGCCCCTGTCGAGCGTTATTGGCACTTATAGGTTGCGATATGAAGAGACTTTTCCAGGGTACTTAATGCAAAGTAAATTAATGCAAAGTAAGTAATGCAAATATTCATAGTAACATAGAAAGCCTAGTGGTGGACAATTAATATTTGCGAACATACAGTGCGCATGAGGAGAAAACTTCCACCGATTTAGAGATCTGATAGGTCACCAATTTTAGGATCAAGAGGCGACACAAAAAGGTATGCGCTTTGGAGGAAAAATTAAAAAAGTATTTATACAATACACTTATGAAATAAAAAAGTTTCAAACTTATTACGAATTGCATTTACTGTACAAAAATTACAGTTTTTGTGGGAGATAACTTATTTTGCTTCTCCACCTTCATGCAATTTCTAAGGTAACTACTGTTTTTTTTGAAAGACATTACAAGATCCAATGTACGCAGTTTGGGGTCGTCTGTCAAGAACGAAGTATTCATTGCGTATTTCCAAAACCGTCAAAAGCATAAAATCCTTCACGGAGACACCATGTCTGCGTGAAAAGGAGATGGTTCTGGATGGATAACTGACAACTAAATGAATAGGTTTAGCTCAAATCCTCACTCTCTGTGGCCAGTCTACTTCGATTCTCATTAAAGCATCGGTTGTGTCTGACATAATGTGTACCCCAGCCGCGAGATTTCGGGAAAACCCAAAACTTATGAGTCTATGCAGAAGAAAATTTCCCAACGGGATCGGTGTGGGCCCTCCCTGGGGGGTTGATGCCATTTCAAGGGGGTCAGTGTTGATCAAAGGGTAGACTGGGAGTCGATGGCCGCGGATGCACCGTCGACTGATCGGTATAGATCACGACACCCAGTGATTACAAAAATATGAATGAATTTAATTTTTATTTCTACTTATATAAGGCTGCAAAACATGTATTATAATCAAAATTCAATAATCTTTAAAAATTCCACATTATTCACATTAACAAAAGAAAACTTTAGCGCAATCATAATCTATGATTTTGTTTTCCATAACTTCCATACAAAATTTAATAATTTCCTCCAAACCTTGTTCATTATATTTCTCGAATTGTTTCCCTTTAAATTAGTTATGTGCAAATTATTTGCATTATGAAAATTTTGTATGATGTATATTATTTAAAAAATTGAAACGGGTGGGGGTGGGGTTGATGAAACAAACCTTTTTTAATAAAAGGGCTCGATGTAAGAAAAAGGTCGGCAACCCCTAAACTAGAGGGTAATGCATAGGATCCTCACATAGTCTCATCTCCCTGCTCCTCACCCACAGGACGTTTTCGACAACGTGGTTGCCCCAATTCAACGAGGAAGCCCTGCGGCAACGGACGCGCATACGCAGGTGTGTGTGTGTGTGGGGGGGGGGGCGATTGGTCGTTTCCGTTCGGAGCCGATTAACTAATTACATGCCACAATGAAAATGACACGCTGCTCAGAACGCCGGACCCTGGACTACTTGCGAGTAATCGCAACAGGACGTGACGCACTGAACTGAAGGAGCTGTAGATTCAGTGGTGCATATCGGAGTTTGGTAGCGAAAGTAGGTTGCCGCTAAGCCTAAGTATCAATATCGATGTATTGTACAGTATCAATATAGAAAAGAAAAAATAAATTTTGCGAACTGTAACACTACATTTGTTCTCACAATTTTCCTGACTTGTTCAACGTCGGAAAACTGGAAAAGTGATACATAGTGATGACAGTTTTAGAACATTACATGTTTCCACGGGAATATTATTATTACTTCACCTTTTTTCCTAGTACTGTTGAAGTAATCTGTTACAAAATTTCCATTACAGAATACGTTTACTAGTCAATAAACATTTCAACCCTCTTAGCGTATTAATGGTTCTTGAGCTTCAGTAAATCTGATTTCTTTCGATTCCTTCTGAAAATTTCGCAGACAGTTTATGTCCGTATATTTCACTACGTACATTTGAGCAAGAAATATCCAGATTTCTCAGACGTACTCCCGACGTTATTGGGAGCGACTCAACGACCAGGCTTCCTAGAAGCAATTCGAGTCGCAAACATCAATCCTTCCTCGTGGTCTCCCTCGCTCGACCTCTCTTTTGAGGGAACCAACTTCCCGCTGTAAACATGGAAAAACCGTGATGCAGTGCAAGAAGAAAACAAATGCTCTTGACATCCGCTGAGCTCTCTTCCAGGAGCCACCTTCCGCCCCCGGATCGAGTGGGGGGTGGGGGTGGGGGGCGGAGGATGCCGCGTCACGCGCCGGCGCGCAGCCGGATTACGAAAGCGCTGCGGCGCTTTTTCTCTCGGGCGGTGGCGACGGCGGCCAGCACGAGAGGGCCCGGCGCATTGGGCGAGGGGGTTACGGGGAGGAGGCAAAACAGCGAAAAACAAACGACAAACATGGTTGGTACAGGGATTCTTTACAGGCGAAAGTTAGTAATCACAAGGTGAGGGCAAACATAAGTAGGCAGAATTATGTCATGAATAGAAAGATAGAACACAATATGGCGTCGTGGAAGAAAGCAACACAGACATGAAGTATATACAAGTTTTGTCGAATTTTTGTTGTTGTTATTTAAGGTCGATCACTACGGCACTACTGCTTTAGCGATCTCGGGCCACGGGGCCGACAGTATATACAAGTTAATTTACAATATAATAATCACCACTGACTTTACTCCCGTACGTACGATCGAGTATTTCGCGACCGCCAGCCGCGATCGCAACCCTCTGTGGAGATACCACATTCACCAGAGAGGCCCCGCCCCTCGAGTGCACGCTCCTACTTTCATCACGCTGCTACTTTCGTCACCCGTGCAACGCACGAGTACGCACCCGCCTGGACGTGAATTCTTCGCAAAGCGCAAGTTTCCAAGAGACAACCCCCCCCGACGTGAGCGAGTCGGCCCAATTTATACCCGCCAGTGCACCCCCGCCTGGTCACCGTTGGGCGTGAAAGGGAGGTTTGCAACCTTGTTGCTGGATGAGCAAGCCGGCGTCCACCTGGTTCTAAAGAATCTGCTCCCCAACGCCGTGGTCGCTCTATGCCAGGCACGTCAAATCGAGCCCACACGAGCTATTTGCTCGACTGGGGAAGAGGCCCGGGCAATTTCCCCTTAAAACCCAGAAAGGGATGTGCATGAGGAAGATGGAGCGGCCCGAGACGGTGAATAGTGGCTTCATACTATTTTTTTCCTATCAAATAATCCAGAATTATATAACGTTTATACAACTGCTTTGTACAACCCCTACTTTTAAACCTCGCGCCAATTTCTCCGGGCGCAGTGCTCAGAGTTCTAGCAAGCGCGTTACCTCGCCCGCACCTTGACAAGCTAATCAGCTCTGTGTAAGCGAGGCTCCCCGCATTTGCAGCCCCCCACTCCGCAGGGCAGCCAACGTGACTCTACAGCAGCAAAACATAAATTTAGAGAGGTGTGAACGTGAAGCAGGGAACATTACCATTTCCACAAGCGGCAAAAGTATTAACATGAGTATTAGAAAACCGGAGACACTTCTTGCAATTGACACAAATACGCGTATGCAAAGCTATACGCTGGAAGTAGTCCCTGTCATCTCATACGTCACGTGCCGTGCCACCTGGATCCAAGACGTCCGAAGCAATAAGCAGTTCCGGATGCAATGCGGAGCGCCACTACCCGCATGCGAGCAATCCATCAACGTCGCGCGAAGCCTTCGTTGCGACGCGACGTGTGTCCTCCTCCCCCGCATTCTCTCGAGCGAACATCGACGCGCCCGAACGCACCCACACGCGCGGCGCCTCCTTCGGCAAACACGGTGGCGCAGCACAGCAAGGCCAGCTGCTGGAATACTTCGGGTGACACTATCTATGTGCATCTACAGCTATCAACGAATTGGATGAATTTAATATTTACTTCATTTAGTCGTGCTGTAAGAAGGCGATGACAATGCAATACTCGTTGTTTGCTACCAATTATTCTCTCATTCCAAGCACAACAAATTTGTCAAGTTGTCGGTCATACTTGTCCTTCGACCCGGTCTACGATCCATTACTTCAACAATGCACAACTGCAATAACCAGTCACCCTCCAATTCATCTCACTGTCGTAGTGGGATTAATATGATGAATGAGGCGACATAGGAATATAATTTCTATTCAATTCCACTAGTTCAATGATAGATACAATAGGATTGACTCTTGTCATAGATGGAAAGATATACCATCTTCTTTGTTTTTTTACGTCAGAAACTTGATATTTTTTCAAATAAACTGTATTTCAAAGTAAGCTATTCCCCATATTTCGATGAGATACGAAAATGCACTGAACATATTTTTAAAACTCCTGTATTGTACTTATGAAGCGATTCTTTCCGAAATACAGAACGGTGGAGGTAAAGTACTCACAATCAGCAGTAAGTATATGCTCCATAAGACTTCGCCATTAAGTTAAATATTTAATTTACAGAGTGTACCCAGGCAGGGGGAAGTTGTCTTAAAATCATCTTTATGACCTGCATTTTGGCCGTAAAAAATTGGCACGTATTAAAAATGTGTGAGATATTACTTTTTACATAGTGCCTGCCGGCAGATTTCATCTGTTTCCAGCCAAGTACGTGTCTTTTTCTTGAGCTACGAAAAAAAAGAAAGAAAGAAAAAAACGCAAAAAAAAAAAAATCAATCGCTTAAGCTAAATGGTATAAATGGCACGTGTTAAGAGGGCGCCTCCTCCCAGTCGGCACCTGCCTCTTCGCGGATCCGGCCCCGGGCCAGGGGGGGGGGGGAGGAGGAGGAGGAGGATGAGGCGCAAGTGGGGCGCGTAACGGGGCCCGCGCGACAGGGAGAGTGCGCATGCGCCGGCAGGCGCTTGACCCACTGGCGGCGGCGGCGGCGGCCGCACACGCAGGGCGCTCTGGAGCTGGAGGCACAGGCCGTCACTGAGGCTCAGAGGCTGGAGGTGGCGACGACATGAGGAGGTGTTGGGGAGTGGGCGACGTAAGGTGCGGTTTTTATAATTTGGCCCCTCAGGCCCCTATGGAATATCACACGGCATTTCGCGTCTTTTTCGGTCTTTCCGCTAGATGAGGCATGATCGAAAGCACTGCTTGATATGGTGGCGATCATACGATATACAGCGGCACGAGTGAGAAAGACGCGAAATACCGTGACGTATTCCATCGTGAAGACGGGCTTTGAGAGGTAAAGTTATAAAAATCGTACTATAGTAGCGGTGGCAGAGGTGGGCTCTGAGGTAGAGAAGCCGGAGATCGCGATGGCACAGGCAGTCGAACAGGCCACTGGTGCTGGAGATAGAGGCAGCACAGACTGTCGGCGAGGGGGGGGGCAGGAGGGGAGGATCGGCAGTAGAGGTGGCGGCGGCATCACTGAGAAACGAAGAGGGTAGGAATGCGCATCTCGGTTGTTAAAGAATTGAAGCATGACGATGAAGCTTCCGAAGTACCTTCTACCCAGAATGGGCATGCGGCGTGCTGATGTCCGCTTGTGGACAGGAAGAGGTGCGGGCCGTGCCAGTTATAAAGTGTATGGCAGCAGAGGCTGCTTTGGAAGAAGGGCACTGACCTACTCCAAGGGGTTCATCTCTCCGAAAAAAAGGAAGAAAATAACAAATAATAAATCATATTGATTGCATTAATTAGCAAAAGAAAATATAATTATGTGCATAAAGACGTCATTTTCACCTGATTTTTCTATTAGATAAAATTTAATACGTACGTGTGGATTGATTGTCTACCGAAAAAACGGTAAATCAAACGTAATAAAAAGTACATCTGTAATAACATTCATATTGTGCCAATTGATATGAGATAGCGAAATTGCTCAATGATGCTATTCAAAATGGATAACAGTAAAAACTAAATTCATTTTTGTAGCCAAAAGCGAATACATTTTATTCATATTATTAAACGTGTATCAAAAACTTGTGTGTGTACACACAAAGAAAGAATAATGATCACCCACCTTATTAAAGTTTTTTTTTCATACAGGACTACTACACTTTTCTTGCCTCCTTTGAGACTGCCTGAATATTCAACAGAACATCTTCATTCGCAAGAAAATTCATAACCTACGACTACAGCACTAGGTAAGGTATTGACATAATTATCGACAGACTGCATCACCCTTGCACGCTCTGATCGAAACAGCCTCACCCATCCAACGCCCCGTGCCAAGCAGAGCTCCACGCGGAGTGCGTAAGTCATCTCGTTCCACTTCCACGATTCGCCGCTCTCTGGGGGCGCGCCGAGAGCGGCCTGCCTCTCTCCACTGCCCGGCACGCCCCAATCCCTCGCACTTGTCTTTAATGCGAGGTTTCGAAAGGCGACCAACAAAAAAACTGGCCATCAGCACATCTGGGTGCCTCTGATGACGAGTTACGATTAAACCAGGAAAATTAAGAGGTAACAGGCACTTCATAAAGTCGATCGAACATGTGTTTGATAGTAATGAATGAGAACGAAAATAAAACAAAATCTCACGTGAAGGTGGGTCAGTTAGGGTTCCGCAGCACTTGCAACGTTCTTATTCTGTCGCAAGTAAACGTTTGACAAGAAGCAGAAAATATACTCGTCAAGCGCACGCTATATAATTACATCCTCATGAATTATTCGCACCCGTTTCTGACAGAGCATTACTTACACACGCATGTATATGGTATTTTACATGTTGAGACTAACTGAAGATGCCCCTCGGAAATACACACAACGAATCTAAGATTCTCATACTTATGAATCAGAAAATGCATATTATTTTTTCTGTTTAAAAAGTACTAATTGAATAGAAGTCTTGAAATGTTAAATGTTTAGCGAAACATCAATGTCCATCATTCAACAACAAAACAATCAAACAAAAAAAAACAACAACACCAACAACAACAACAACAACAACAAAAACCTTTAGTGTGAATTCAAATAGTACGTTTTAATTACCTGAGATTCTACTTGTGACCTAACAAAGTGATTCTTCTGGAATTCTAAAACGTTGACTGACTCACCCTTATACAAGATCTCATTAACATTCCCTTAATTCACCTCAGTCAAATCTTGTTTAGTAATATGCATTACGGATAGCTTTGAACTTCTTGCGTATGTGCACTATTCTCCTCCCAGATACATGTACGCAAGGTCCATTCTTAACTAGCACAATCGTGGCAAGCCAGAGGCTCGGCCCTCGCCCGGTGCATCACCTCGCCGTCCACTCCACGCCAAGCCTCCCCCACCACCCCCTCACCACACCATGCCACCCCACCCCATCCAAGCCACCCCCGCAGCGTCGGCGCGAAGCCAGAAGCTCGCCCCCGGCTTCCTCACCTCACCATCAGCCCCCGCCCCCCGTCACCCCTTCCACACGGAACGGCGCGGCGTCATTGGCAGGCGCTGCTTTCTTGCGCTGTCGGGGCAGTCGCTTACCCAACGCCCCCATGTGTGCGGCGCTCCCTGCCGCGCCTATCGGTTCCACCCCAGCGACGCCCGGAGAAACTCCACTTGTCAACGCCGGCGCTTCCGGCTCCGGGATTACGATTTAGCTCCAGGCCACGTGTAACCTAATTACATCCACTATGACATCACAAAAATAATACTAATTGTGCCATAATATGTAATTATGCTACCACTTTTGGTTTCAGTAACCATCAAGCAAACAAATCTTGTCATTAGTGTTTACATCATGTGTTCATGACAACACAACTAACGACCATAAAATAATATAGTTGGGCAATGCTTTATTACTCGAGGATTAACAATTTCGTAATATCCTAATTATTTACAAAAAGAAATAAATTCTGCCCCGAAACAAGAGTGGCAGCGCACAGAAACCTGTCCCTGATTACTCATGCGTTGCTTGCACTCAATGCTAAGTTTTTTATAGTCAAAATGTATATCGCTCCAAGGATGAAAAATCGATTTTCACTTCTTCCACAAAATTAATTTCAATTTCAGTACTCAATACAACGCAAGAGATATTTCATATTCTACAGCAAAATTATCATTTACGTCTCTCCTACAGAATAACATTTTATTATTAAGGGAACAACTTGTCAATTGTCAAATAAATATTAAATACAGCGGTCTAAAATTAGTTTTCTACTAAAGTTTTCTACTATTTTTAGTTGCTTGCAGTTTTACCCACTCTCTTTACTTTTGACGAGGTAAATTTGTTGAATTGGCCACCCTGCGCGCCCCCGCAACAAAGCCGCAATTGGAATTCTTTGCCGCTCTCTAGTAATCCCCTTTGCATCTCGTTGCGAGAAGGAACTTCCAGCCGCCGTCACTCGCCTTGTGCTGCACAACTCGCTCCCCTCTAATTGTTCATTTTACTTCCAGAAGAGATGAATACATTTTCATAGCTAGCAAGATCCATAGCAGCAAGGTCCAGGGAGCAGCTGCGGCCGCACCGCGGGTGGTCCTCGGGGGCGCGCCAACAGATTACAGCGAACGAAAAAGCGGACACGCAACGGCGACCGCCATCGCGATCTGCAAACGGAAGTGCGCACTCCTAACAAATAGTTCGAATACGTATGCAGTACGGAAATATCTAATGTAATTTACATTCATTTTATCGTGGCTGGTAATTCCTGTTAAAATTTGATTCCCTGAAGATGAACTTGCATCTTATTTAAATGGTTGAATCGCAACGCTTGGTATGTGCTCAAATACATGTAACAAGCAAGACTGATTTGTTATTTTAATTTCAACTCATCAGTATTACCACGTTCATTGAAATAAATCTCTTTGTGTGTTCTTTAAATGTGTTCTGTTCAGTTTCACGTTGAAAAAAATGAAAATAAAAATTTACAAATTTTGTTTGTCTCAAGAACCTCTTCTTCTTTAAAATGCCTGCTCTGAAGAGTGAAACACTCGAGCAAACCACTTATCAGATGCACCATGTGAGTGTAGAAAAAGTGTCTGAATTTCTACTGAAGTTAAAACCAAATAAGGATTTTAATACGAAAACGAATCTGAAACCACACCAGTTCTAAGAATCTTGCATCGTAAATACGAACTTTCAAGATTCTTTCCTTAAACGTGACTGACACACAAAAATCTTTGTAGAACATCCATTAATTCGTTCTTAGCTGAAACCGTTATTTGACAGGCCATTCAAGTGATTTATCACAAACATTTCTAATTTTGCGTAATTCATGTGGCTCTATGTCAATTTATGATTGTCAACTTATATATATATATATATATATATATATATATATATATATATATCTGTCAACTTATATATTATTTATATGATCAAACATCCAATAAAATCTCCGATACATCCGCCACGGTCAGGTTCCAGAAGAGCGAAGAGTTAGTGCACAGATTTATCGGAACATAATCCAGCATATCCTCTAAAACACGAAACAAATCTGCATTCTCAGGGTGAAACTATCTCGCAGTTAAAAACGAACATCGTCGCCGAGAAAGCGTGTTGGACTTGAAGAGCGCCGAATGCACATGTCAACTGCAACACGCTGACAGGTGAAATCGTCCTCGTCGCCAGTACATCACTGGGGTGTCTCCACCACGCGAATTCCAGGCGGCAACTTCAGCGGCGACGATGACGACCGTGACGATGAAGAGACATGGTGACAGTGGTAACGGTGATGTCGACGATGGAAGCAGTAGTGAAGTAGACTCAGGTTTTCTTGAGACGTGGAATCCTAATTCTTTCTCCTCTACCAACACAGATGAAAACTGAATAAAAGACAGAAACGAGCGTTATTGATATTTGACGGTAAGAAACGTCCGCTCCTCTGTCGGTCTAGGCAAATAGTCGAATCTATTTACTTCCTGAAACTGACAACACTGTTGATTTGATAGTAATGGCGCTGAAACTAATGAAACTTCTCCACTCTTTCTAGCGAAAGGGGTGCACAAGAAAACGAGCACTGATCACAGAGGCGGTGGCGATGGACAGGGGCGTCCAGAGGGGGGCAGCTGGGGCCACTTTCCCGAGACCCCGTCTTCAGTGAGGCTCCGAATTTTTTTCATTCGAAAGAAATGAAAGATATATTTATTTCGCTTTCAGATTTAACCCCGCCCCGCCCCGCTAAGCGCCTTATTGCCTCCGCAATCGCCGCGCGCGTTCCAGGAGTATCAGTACCCTAACAAACGGGCCACGGACCCACTGCTAGGAGATACCTAGTTGAGGAAAACATCGCTAGCCGACTGTAGGTCGGCGCCGGATCTCGCCATCCAGCGCGGGAAGATCACCACCACCTCCTCCCCCCCTGATAAAAAAAGGAACAAGACTTACGAGACTAACGACGCCAGTGGTTGACGCACCCGGAATCACTAATAACCAATCCAGGAGTCTGGAGACGGTATTTCTGATGCTCGGAGAAATAAATTCTGCTCATGAATAGCGGAAGGAAGACATTTTTTGTTCGAAATAAAGGGTCAATCAAGTGCTCCAAGCCCCGGCGACGACAGAAGCAGCTTATGGCGCACGCCCCTCTTCCTCATTAGCCGCGCGAATGCGGGCGTCGTCGGTGGGCGCGGGCGATTGCGCCCGCAAGCCCGACGCGCCCACCCCACGCGCGTCGCGTCGCGTCGCGTCGCGTCGCGTCGCGTCGCGTCGCTCTGGCTGGATGGCGCAGGGACTCACCTCCTGCGCCGGGCTTTAAACGTCACGTGGTTTAAAGGAATTCCCTTTATTGTAGTATATATGAAGGAAGGGAATAAGGCATTAATGTAGTTTACACTTATTCTGATGATTAGACATGGGATGTTGCGGCAATAAAAACTTACGTTTTAGGCACTAAAATTTTTTGAATAGGCACCGAAAAAGGCATTAAAAACCTAAAATTGGAGGAAAAAAACAGGAGTATATTTCACTGCACTTGCATCTAAAATTAGACAATACCAAAAAACAATATAGCATGAGAGATTAGACTTTTAATGAATCATTAGTGAGTGAAAGCCTTTGGCATCTTTACACGATAGAGCTCGGTCACTACACTTAGCGGTACTGGTGAAGTACTTGGCGTGGTGCACAACTCAGACAACTGCAAGCAGAATGAAGACGCACCTCACGCCCGGCAGAGATGGGCTTACACTGCGCACTTTCCAGAAGAACACCTGGCACGGAAAGAGATCAGTGTCGGAAATGGGGATCATCGCCTCGCCCTCTCAAACACGAGTGCTTTGATGACATCGCGAATCGGTGCTCAGCGCTCACGTAAGCGCCCACCGCTCAACCAAGTGCCAGAGACCACCGTCTTTATTTATTTTTTTATCTGGGCAAAGAAAAGGAATCTGAAGCCACAATGCAAGCTTTTCGGTTCCAAAAATTCAATGTGGCGAGCCAACTCAAATGACAGCTTCAGTCGAGACAAACAATGGGGATTCATTACCAGTAGATAATGTGTTTAGTAGAACTTGAAATGATTTAAACGTGTATCTGTAGCCAAAAATACTAAGAAATATAAATTTTAAAAAAGCGTTTTAAAAAAGTCTAAAAAGGCATTGTCACAAAGAAACAAAAAAAGGCAAAATAAAAATTCGTCAGAATGTTTTGTTTTCCATAATTCATATACATGTATTAACTGCCTTTAAATATTTTCATTAAAATGAAATAGACATTTTCCTAAATATCCAATGTCTACGGATAATTTTCTATAAAAGGAGGTTTCATAAAAAGAAGAATATTAATTTTTAATACTATAGTGACTGCATTACAGACATAAATGGCTTAAAGCAACGAGAGCCTAATTAATATTTTGAACAATTTTCTAGCAGATAAGTCAGTTTTAAATGTCATTCGTAATATGTGAAGTCTTACATAAATTTCATCAAAATTTTCACTCTATTTGGTGTGTTTCAATGTAAAGTAATTCTGAATCTAATGGATAATCCCGAATCTTTAATATTAATCTCAATTTTCAATTGTTACCATCAATCAATGCTGAAACATTACGCATGTTTCCGAATGAAATGTTTGTAAGCAAATCAAATGATAGAATCATCATAAAAGAAAAAAAAATAAAGTAAGCATTAAAAGGCAACTCAAAGGAAAACTTAAACTAACGGGAATTTGCAGTATCAAAATCAATGTTAATTTTTTTAGAGTTTAATGAAACCGACATTTTCAGAGTTTATTAGTTACATTATTTGATACAAAATAGTAACATGTTCTGGAGCTACTATTTGAAATAAAGAGCCAAGTTGTACATCCCACATTTACTTTCTGGAACATCTCACGTCGAATGGAAATCTGGAGAAAGTATCGCCGTTCGGCTGACAAATCACGCGTTCGGTGAATGCGCATAACGCATAACGCGAGAAAGTGCACGTAAGTAGACAGGCAACGCGAAACACAGGCGACCCAACTAGCGTGATTGACGGAAGTGGCTCAGTGCTGTTGTCTGCTGGAAGGCACGCTAGGACACGCGCACGAAGCAGCAGCACAGCACGCAGCTGTCTGAATACAGTGCTACCGAGATTTCTTCAGACTACCCCATTCCTGAAATAAAATGGCGAATCACAAAATGACAGGTAAGACACGTGGTGTGGGTGCCACACCGAACTCTGTGATCACGCGGTAAAAGTTCGTTAGTCCATTTTTGGCGAACTTGGGTAAAGTATTGAAACTACAAGTTCTATATTTTATTTTAGTAAAACGACTGAATTCAAATGTTGCCTCCTTAACGACAAAAAAAAAAAAAAAAGTTGGGAAAGAGCGTTCAGCGTAGAGAAAGAGCGTTGGCCCAATAATAAAACATGTTCTCTCCAAACTAAGCTTTTTGACTTAAGAACTTTTACCCCGTTAATGTATACTTCGGTTTTTCTTTCTTCGCCCACGAGGGTAGGTCAATAAAATGGAATATCTCACGATATTTCGCGTCGTCCTCGGTTACGCCGGCAGGAGTCGCATGATCGCAACTGTATCGAGCAGTGCTGGTGATCATGCGATTCCTGGCGGCACAATGGAGAACGACGCAAACTACCGTGAGATATACCATTTTATTGGCACACCGCCGTGCGTCAAGAAAGAAAACCCAAGTATAAATCACTTCATATCTACTTTACCTTTAATACGATTCTTTAATTTGAAAATAGCAGTGAAGTGAGAGGCGGTGGCGGTCTTAATGTTTAATAGCACACGAAATAAACATACGAGTAAATTAAGCTGTCACCCGGAACAAAAGGAGTATTTGCACAACCGTCCTGGCCACGCACGGCTCCAAGCCCGACCACACGGCCGGCCGTCGCACACAACAGCCGTCGCGGCCGCGCGTTACGCGAACGGCGGATGGGGGTGGACGCGAAAGAGCGCCTGGATGAGGCGGCGGCGGGCGGGCACCGGCGCGCGACGGCGTCTGCGCGGTGACGTCACTTCCGCATGGCGACACCGCCGCGCCGCCGCGGTCAGAGGCCTACGCCGTCGCCCGAGCCGGCGCGCGCCGACCTTCCACAAGGTCGGCGCCGCCGCCGCCTCCGCGGGTACTCCCGAGGTGCTCCCGCGCCGCCGCGGAAAATATGACGGCAATTATGCGATGTATGCGGGCGCGCCGCCATCAAGGACGGAAAGGAGCTCTTTTTTAGGAAGAACAACTTCCATACTGACTGCGATGAATGGCAAGTGGTAGCTCGCTGTAAAAATGCATCCACGGTTTTGAGATCCTGAATCTTGCAGCATGCGTGATGGGTTGTCTCAAATGGTCGATGGGTTTGTTCGATCCTTGGGCTCTACCGGTACCAGATGGTTCTTCGCTTCTTATAGACAAATCAGAATGCACGTGAAATGTTCAGCAACGTAAAAAGGCATATAGAAATGATGCATCAACCAGTCACTATGTAAGTATTGGACGAGCTCGGCTATCTTGTTTAATGTTTATTTCTTCTTTTACCAAAATTTTCGGTCATCAAAGCTCCAAAATAATATCTGAATAAAGATAACAAATCAATTCTTACTTCTCGTTATCTACTATTCAATTACGAGATGACAAACAAACAGAAATTTGTGTATCACCTAACAATACGATGGATTTCCGAGTCAGCGAACGGTACACGTTAAGTCCGAAAACAAACAGGTTTTCAAGTTTTAAAAAATGTCAGCTTGGATTATTTTTGTTATCGTATCCGTTTTCTGCAACGTAAAAGTTACAAAAGTGTCAAAAGCTTCTAGTGTTAAATATAAATAAACACACGCGCGAACGCAGAGCATCAAAACTCGCCACTTGCCGTGGCACGTCATGTGACCTAATCTGATGCAATCAGCTTGCGAGAATTCGTTTACTTTCTTACAGTCGGAGTTACGCGTAGCCGCTCATCTGACTCACACGAAGTCGCGAAGGCGATGAGGTTCGGTTTTGGCGAAAGTTCTGAACATGATATCAAAACGCGTCATAACCTGTCAATAAGTGTGAATATTTTGAGCTTTAATATTTCCGTGATGCAGGTGGCACCATGTGCGTAGTAACGTGCGGTAACCGAACTGTCCGAGTCGCTTGTTTGCTGCCGGGTCTGTACGCACTCTTACGTACTCTTATCCACGTTCCATACGCCATGTGAGTTACTGCGACGAGACCCTTCGGCAGAGGAATACGCGAAAGGGGTAAAAAGAGAAACTGCGGAGGTCGACGGCCGCCGCGGGGCGCGCTGGCCTCACGCGCGCCGAATGCGGAGACCGACCCTTTTGTTCAAGCCCTCCTCGTGCCTCCTCCACTTAGACCTCCAGCCAGGACGTCGGGCCTCGATTTGCTGGCTGTGGCCGGCCGAGGAAAGTACACTTTTTTGCACTAAAAAACTTGGCGGAGGAATAGTTCGCAGAGAAGGAAAGCTGAACCTAACAATAAAACTGTTTTCTGGACAAAACGAGAAAACGTTTCCAACAGAGAGTCAAGTCTTGGCATAGTCTAGTCAGAAAGATATAAGAAATGTCCACGAAATAGCTTAAGATTTAATTAAAAAGACAACGAATGACAACAAGAATCCCCGACAAACCCTATGTCAAAATAATAAAACAATTTTCCCTTGATGTGTACATCTAAAAAATATTATCATTATGAAAAGTTGCACGTACTTACAAAAGTTATAGGTACAAATTACATATGCAAGTTTCTAATTACCAGAGATGTGTCAATATTATTAATGTTGCATAAATTTCACAAATCCACAAATGTATGCGAAAGAAAATATTTTATTGTATGAAAGAAGAACGCATTAAACACTCATGCTAATGTTTCGTAAAGAAAGAAAGGCAAAAGGGTAGGAATGTACCTGAAGAAATTTACGGGTGTTGAGAGTAATACAACCGACAAGTTCGTACATTCGCATATTTACATTAAATATTCTAACACGGAATGTTAACCTCAAAATACGCAGTCATTTATCGAACTACGACAGAGACACTCCGGGGAGGGTGGGCTGCTCATGAGGCTTCAGTCCCTCCCCTCATAAGCCAATTATACATTTCAGAAAATACAGCGTACATTAATTTGCTATAGTAACGAAAGTCTTTCAATACAGCAATTATGTTAAGAATATTAACTAGACTTATTGGGATTATAAGAAAACGTCACGTCGGCTGGACACTATAACTGTAACCTACACCAGAGAAAACTGCTGGGTGCACTTCTGAATAATGGAAGAAAAAAAAGTATACTATAAAAGCAGCCATGTTCTTCGTGTATAGTTACACGAATTAGAACAGAGCAAGGCAAAAGTATATGATATAATGTTCCAATATCCCTGCTCCTCTAAGGCGCAGACTCGAACGTGTTGGGTAGGTTTAGAAGACGCCGCCGCCTCGAAACGGACAGGTAGGAAGGAGGCCAGCACGTGGGCGGCATCACCTGAGGGCAGCACCGAGCACAGGCACAGCCAAGCAAGCAAGCAAGCCGCTCGTGCACAATCCGTTTAGGGTTATTGGGTTCCAGCGCACAGCCGGCGGCTTTGTGGCCCTTCGTTAGGATGCTTGTGCTCCGTCGTCGGTCGGTCGCCGCCGTCGGTCGGTCGGTCGCCGCCGTCGGTCGGTCGGTCGCCGCCGTCGGTCGGTCGGTCGCCGCCGTCGGTCGGTCGGTCGGTCGGTCGGTCGGTCGGTCGGTCGGTCGGTCGGTCGGTCGGTCGGTCGCCGTCGGTCGCCGTCGGTCGCCGTCGGTCGGTCGGTCGCCGCCGTCGGTCGGTCGCCGCCGTCGGTCGGTCGGTCGCCGCCGTCGGTCGGTCGGTCGGTCGCCGCCGTCGGTCGGTCGGTCGCCGCCATCGGTCGGTCTGTCGCCGCCGTCGGTCGGTCGGTCGCCGCCGTCGGTCGGTCGGTCTGTCGCCGCCGTCGGTCGGTCGGTCGCCGCCGTCGGTCGGTCGGTCGCCGCCGTCGGTCGGTCGGTCGGTCGCCGCCGTCGGTCGGTCCCAAGTGACTCCGCCACCGCCGTGCAAGGCCGCGGCGGCAACCTTCCTCAATTAAATTCGATTACAGGGATTTTCTTCTCTCGCGGAGCCGGGCAGGGCGGCGCTTCCGGCGAGGAGCGGCGACTGCCTCCATTCGAAACGGGCGAACGACGTCGCCCGCCCGCCCCGTTGGCAGGTGAGTGGCTAGCCCGGTCAGGGCCTGCACGCTCTCTGCGTGCGTATTGCTTTCGCTTTTGCCTGTCCTTAACGAAAGCAGTGTTCTTTAACGTCGTGCACACGGGAGAGGAGGAGCTCTTACAAGGCTACGACATGCAAAATTATTTTCAGGGTACACTGCACACTAAGCGGGATCTTTTTTCCATGGCAATTATTCCTAGATAATAGGAAAGATTACTATTATACTGCTGTAACTTCACAAAAACCAAATTGCATACAGCTATATTTAGCTGAAGCGTATAAGTTGTGAAAGCGTGAGAGATACGAGAAGATTACAAGAGGGACATATACCAATAGTTTATGTAGTTACAAATAAAGGGGGCAAGTCAACGGATTATTGAAATTGTTATAAGCATGAGCAAGTGCTTCCACTTTGCACGCTATAAAAGTAAAGCCCCACTACAAAGAAAGGCTATGTGATGAGCGCAACACACGTGTCTGGGCGTAGACGAGACAGGAAAGGTGAAGCACTCAAGTCCTCCCTTGTGCAGAAGAGATGATGACAGTGGCGGATTGCATTTTATGAAGGACCGAAGGGTGCTCACGAGGGATGAATGATTGTACGACAAATGATTATTCATGCGATGAAGTTGGGGGCAGTGCGGAGAGGTATGAGGAAAATGCTGAAATGCCGAAAACGCCCCTGTCTAGTCACCTATGCACGCTACCGCGATCGGGGCACAAACAGGTGTTCAACAGAGAATGTGAATAAACATGCACGAACAACGCGTCAACGAAACATGGACACTGTTCATTTGCAGATCCCCAATTCGATCGCTTATTCATACGCGGGCGGGCGCGGGATGCGGAGGGGCGGCGCGGCGGGCGGAGGCAGCCGCAGCCGCCGCCGATGTGGGTTAGTGGGCGCCGGGGCCCGGCTCTCGCCCGCGCTGACCCCGGCGCCGCCCAGCGCCGCCCAGCGCCGCCCAGCGCCGCCCAGCGCCGCCCGTCCGCGGCGGAAGCGCGCGTCCGATCGCGCCGTCGCCCCCGCCCAGGAGACGCGCCCGGCCGGCGGAGCGCGAAGCCCCGCCCCGCCCCGCCCCGCCCCTCACTCGCCCACTGACCGACCGGCGCCGGACGCCCATTCACCCAGCACCGCGATCCCTGCAGAGGGATTTCACATTCAAGAACTAAAAATACACTCTCATTCTAAAGACATTTTCCGCAACAACAATCATCGTTATTGTGTATTGGACAGGTTACACATTAAAAAGTTATGTATTTATGTTTTACAATGTAATAATCACTTTACAATCGTTTAAAGGAAGCGTCACAGAATAAGTAACGGAAGATTCCGTGCTCATTTCAATCGGTTCCAAACGTAGATGCGACAAGCATATGAAATTAATTGGTACTCATTTTTACAGGATTATTTATTGTGAAATGTTTGCCGCCAGGGGCGGGCCGCCCCCACCACGCTGCGCCACTGCCTCTGCGTCTGGAGCCTTTGTATCAAATTCGGGGCACGGAGCATTTCGATGCGAATGTTTCTGGTGCATTCACTTAGATGCTCGAAATCGACCGAATTTGTAAATAATGTGGTGTAAATAAACAAATTGATGTACTTATTCTTTCATGCAAGATTGTGTAATTTAATTTGAAATAACGCACTTCGCTGACCGCTTCTTCCACGAGATTGTGACACTAAAAAATAGCCACTATTTTGAAATCTTGGAAACAATAGAGGGTGGTATAATAGTGGGTGCGAGAAGTATCAGATCACGAACTTCCAATATATTCGCCGGTAGGTAGTTGACTTAAGCTAGTTCTAATTCAGCGTGTTTTTTCATTCATTTCAAATAATGCATTTGTTAGTTACTTCACATTCCTTGAGAAGGTGATATACTTACTATACATATCAAGTTTTAATATACATACTACAATACTGTGTTCAATACTATTATTACGTGTATTTGAAAAACCGCGAAACTTTATTCAACGTCTTTCATACGTAATTTACTCACACAAAACTTCTTTCAATTTTATTTAATATATTTTTTCTTTCATCATTCATCTTTGAGGTTAGAAGACAAAACATGTAAACACTTTTAGACGAATCGCTCTTTAGTGTAAGTTCAGTTAGAAAAAAATAGTTTTCATCCTTCCAGATATGATTATAAACTAGTATTTCGGGACCTAGAGGGTGTTTTTTTTTCTTCAGAACTCACCGACGGAAACCGAATTCACTCGGGAGACCCCTAGTGTGACAAGTACTAGGTTCATGAATTCTTGTAACAATTATAAAGGATTTGAAATAGGCCTACAAGGCAGTAAAACGTGGTTCAGAAATTGCGACTAGAGGTAATAAAATGTCAATAACCATCCACTCGCGTTCACTTCAGCACATTAACGACCGAGAAAGTTCTCTTAATTTCTTCCTTTGACAGTTGGACGTGCAAGAGCAGGCAAATCCTCCGTTTTCATGGCCGAAGCAAATGATTTACCACGCAGCCAGAAGGAATGAACATGCACCTGGGACGTCGCGTCGAAACCCTGAACTCCGCCAGCGATACGATCGCGCGTTGTTTTCGACGCAATGTCGCCAGGCGGCTTTGACACGCGATGCAGGCGGCCGAGTGGGCGGGGGTGGGGGCGGGGAGGGGGAGGGGGCGGGCGGCCCTGTTTAGGAAACGAGTCGCAGGCCGCGCTGACCTCCGCCCCGTGACGAGCCGAGCCGCGTCGGGGCCACGGGCGCGCGCGCAGGTTCGAGGACGCCTGGAACACACGCCCCGGCGCCCACGACACTTCCTTTATCTCTGATAATGAACTCGCCGATTTTATTCCCAGCGTTTGCTTTCAGTGGAACACGCTCTTGCTCGGCGTAAAATCGGAAATTTTGTTAGCTTGCCTCCAAAATACCTTTCCATATCAAACTTCCTTTTATTTCATTGCCTACAGTTGAAGTGAGTTGTAAGAATATCGCTGAAACAAGTTCAATTCTGATATTCCTCAACATTTTACTAGTAACACCCAAATTCTTACTTGCACGATATTAATATAAATAATACTTATTGCACTGTGAAAGAAACGAAAAAGGCAAACAAAATTACACTAATCTCTATATTTCTACCTACACATACACTAATACGTAGCACTAGATACACAACACACTGTCCCCAGAAATCTAACTAATGAATAGTAGACCGGCTTAATAACAAATAGATAAAAATTAATTTATTATAATTAATTTGTCGTACAAATATAATTTTGAAATAACTTATTTGATTCCTTGTAGATATTGTAAAAAGTCATCAGTAAAAAGAGAGGGACGGTTTTATATTTGTTTTATAAGAATTGTACGAAAAATACTATTATTTAATTTCAGTAACACGAACTCTCTTGAGAATGTCTTTGTTAGAAAAAAAACGCACCATCCATTCTGGTCTCAGGTAAAGTACCTTCTCGTGATACAAAGAGACCGTTCGTAGCTGGCACATCAACTATCGGAGCGGGTGATGGTGGAGGTGCAGAGAGGGGCGGGGTTGAGCGGGAGTGGGCGGGACGGGGCAGGGACGGGAGGGGCAGGGCGAGGTGGGGGGCGGGGCGGGGCAGGGCGGGGTTGGGCAGATCGGGTCTGGTTGGAACGAGTGTGGGCGTGGGGAGGGGCGGCGTCCATCGGGGCGCCCAAGGCTCCCGTGTGACATTCGAGGCGTCGCGCGCTCCCCCTTCCGCCCACGAGCCCAAGGCGAATGAAACGGAGCCTGCGCCGCGCAGCGCCACCACGCAACGAAGCCACACGTCTCAAAAAGGGCGATGTTGGAGTTCATTAAAGAAAAACAATTACAATGCAGGAAAACTCTTTCTGTTGTCGGTCAACAAACAAATGGCTCACCTCAGGATAAAACAATTTTCCTACAAATGTCATGAGCACCAACAATCAGACACGATGTGTATTCGATAAATCACTAATCACAGCACATTACGAAAACGGCCACTTAAAACGAACGTAACGTATTCAATGAAATCGACAAGTGGAACATTTTAATGATTGAATATTATGATCCGCACAACAGGCTTATCTTCTACATATACCTGTAATGTACTGAACTTTGGACTTCAATGTTACAATGAGAACACTCTTGAACCACGTTGAAGTTTCCCCTCTCCTCAGACAAGTAAAGTGGTTCGCCTACGCTTGTCGGTCGCTCAGCTGGAAGTTGCGTTGTGTATCCTTCATTCATGGATGCAAAGAAAAGGTGAAATAAAATTACACTGGAGCCACAGTAAATTTCACCTAAATACCAGCAATTCTCGCCATTTCAATTACTTATTCCTCTTAATACATCTTATACGTCTTAATTCCTCTTATACGTCCTGTAGTCCGTCTCTCGAACAATAGCAAGTAAAAATATTACGTCATTCGAACTTTTCTAGTCTCATTCAGATTAGAAATATCCTAATTGCAGTGTGAACGTCCTCACAAATGTTCAAGACTTTTCTTACTTGTTCACACGTGTATTCAATACGAGTATTTTGCGTAAACGCGATACGCTATCGTATACTGAAGGATATAAAACACCGTGCATTCTTCCTTTGTGACCAGTGTTCAGAGACAAGACTTTATGAAAGCACATGAGCACAGACATATTGTTCCTTTGTTTTGCTCGATTATGTTTTTCGTTCTATATTTTCCTCTACTTGTGTCGGGCCAGATAAAACACTTAAGGATTCATCCTGCACGGGTTGAAGGTAAATTTTATTCATGTTGGCTTGTTTCGGTCTGAAAACTCTCACTTCTTAACAAAGTGTGCAGCCCCCTTTGAGGCAATTCATATGGCACTATTCTAAGACATGTATAAGAATCGTACATAAATGTAGGCAGTGAAAAGCCCAGCATGCAACTACAGCATGATGCATGGATTTAAACGCCAGCTTTCTGATTTCATTAGGCTACATTGTGAATGAACAAACGAAAGTTGCTCACGGACATAAGATTTCTCAGAAATGTGTGTAGAAGTGGACATTCACATTATACTTCCTTTAAAATGAGCTCTGTTGTGCAAGAAACTGGAGCAATTTTTCTCTCGCTAAACGACAACCAATGAATCAGAATTAGCATTAAAATGAAGCGCCGTCTGGCGACACTGGCACTTGACACACGCTGTAAGATCCTTCACCTTTCCGGCCGTGCTTCGGCAAGGCAGAGCGGTCCAGCGAGAGCGCGCCATTTTGATGCAAAGTGGCATCTGGCGCCCGATCCCATTCGTCATCGCATCGCATTAGCCGGCTCGCGCCGCGTCGCTGCGAACGGATGACGATTAATGGGAGACACCCACGGCGTGACAAATCCTCCAGCGGCCTCCAGCGCCCCTTAACGGGGAGCCTTGGGTCTCCGTCCCGCCCCGCCCCGCCATTGGGCCCGTCCCATTGGGATTCGCTCCGCAATGCACTGCTAGACAGCCCCGTCCCATTCCGACTCGCTCTGCCCTACCCTGCCCGGCCCGCCCCGGCCCGGCCCCGCCCCGCCCCGCCATGCGGCCCGTCCCATTGGGATTCGCCCCGCACTGCACCGCTAGGCAGCCCCGTCCCATTCTGACTCGCTCTGCCCTACCCGGCTCGGCCCCGCCCCGCCATGCGGCCCTGTCCCATTGGGATTCGCTCCGCACTGCACCGCTAGGCAGCCCCATCCCATTCCGACTCGCTCTGCCCTACCCGGTTCGGCCCCGCCCCGCTTTGCGGTCCTGTCCCATTGGGATTCGCTCCGCACTGCACCGCTAGGCAGCCCCGTCCCATTCCGACTCGCTCTGCCCTACCCGGCTCGGCCCCGCCCCGCTTTGCGGTCCTGTCCCATTGGGATTCGCTCCGCACTGCACCGCTAGGCAGCCCCGTCCCATTCCGACTCGCTCTGCCCTACCCGGCTCGGCCCCGCCCCGCTATGCGGTCCTGTCCCATTGGGATTCGCTCCGCACTGCACCGCTAGGCAGCCCCGTCCCATTCCGGACTCGCTCTGCCCTACCCTGCCCGGCCCGCCCCGGCCCGGCCCCGCCCCGCCATGCGGCCCGTCCCATTGGGATTCGCTCCGCACTGCACCGCTAGGCAGCCCCGTCCCATTCCGACTCGCTCTGCCCTACCCGGCTCGGCCCCGCCCCGCTTTGCGGTCCTGTCCCATTGGGATTCGCTCCGCACTGCACCGCTAGGCAGCCCCGTCCCATTCCGACTCGCTCTGCCCTACCCGGCTCGGCCCCGCCCCGCTATGCGGTCCTGTCCCATTGGGATTCGCTCCGCACTGCACCGCTAGGCAGCCCCGTCCCATTCCGACTCGCTCTGCCCTACCCGGCTCGGCCCCGCCCCGCTTTGCGGTCCTGTCCCATTGGGATTCGCTCCGCACTGCACCGCTAGGCAGCCCCGCCCCATTCCGACTCGCTCTGCCCTACCCGGCTCGGCCCCGCCCCGCTTTGCGGTCCTGTCCCATTGGGATTCGCTCCGCACTGCACCGCTAGGCAGCCCCGCCCCATTCCGACTCGCTCTGCCCTACCCGGCTCGGCCCCGCCCCGCTTTGCGGTCCTGTCCCATTGGGATTCGCTCCGCACTTCACCACTAGGCAGCTCCGTCCCATTCCGACTCGCTCTGACCTACCCGGCTCGGCCCCGCCCCGCTTTGCGGTCCTGTCCCATTGGGATTCGCTCCGCACTGCACCGCTAGGCTGCCCCGTCCCATTCCGCTCGCACTGCTCCAGTCGTTCTCCCATGCCGTCCTGCCAGCCCTATTTCGTTCAGACGTCCCATCTCGACTCGTCCAGCCCTTCATTCGCCATTGGTTGGAGACTATCCACATCCCACACCTCGTATGAACGATGGAGGGTTTTCGTTTGTAGGAACACCGTATGTTCATGGGGTGTACGCACGACATCGAGAATACATTTGTAATGGCTTCACTAAAGGCGATCAGAAGGATGCAATACTCTGCGCGATTGTAACCGACAGTCCGGCTGATTCTCCAACACTTCTTCAGCAAAAGTACTCAGAACTCATAGAACATTATGGATGTGTCTCATTAATATACAGCTAGTTTACATACAATTACTTGTGTACTCTTCCAACGAAATTGTCCCGAAACTGCACCTACCTTATTCAGTGCCTACGGTGTCACAGTCCTTTTCGTATTTTCAGAGATTTGCTTTCATGGAAAATCACGTAGTATTTCGCACGTAATGCTCCTGACAATCGTTCGCGATAATGTAAATAGCTTTCAGACACCTGATTTATTTTAGCACTTAAGATTCATCTCTGTTCTGCAAATTGCTCATTAACATGTTTAATTGAAATTTTATAGTATATTTTCTATTTAATATTAAAATCAAGAATACATTCATGCATTACCATGCAATAAACATCAATAAATCATAAAATATAGCAAAAAATAGGCGAGAACAGTTCATCTCTACTTGGTTGTCACAGGAGAAAATCTTATTCTCAGGTGAAAAAGTGGTACACAATTTTTTTCCGAAGAAAATTTCACAAGTCCGCAAAGGAAATAGGTTATTATCGACTGAAGATGGCTATTTTATAATTTTCTCGCTCTCCGTGAAAAACTACCCTAGCCGAGAATGGAGACGCCGCTCAAAGGACTGCCAGGAAGGAAATGGACAACAAAATGCCATGCGTCTTAAAGAGCTGAAGGTCCGAATGCATTGTAATTAGTGTTTCGCGTATCCTTTCGTACGCAACTCGCAGCAACCATGTTCGTTAGCTGGTATCATGGTCTAACTTATTTAGTTTCTCTATTCTTATTATTTAATGTCTCCCAGAGTTATTATGTTTTCACATGATTTTGTGTATAGAGTATTTCGAAAAAATTACGTGCAAAGGAATTGTAGAAGATTAAATTTAACAAGGAAGCTAACACACTTGTATTAATGCCCACATCGTAATTCTTCGTTGCCTTTCATTCAACCACCATATTTTAACTAGATATTTTGAAGTTACAATGACATTCAGATGCATTAAGAAACGATGCCCTTTAAGAATATGTTTCCTATACAAAAGCCATTAAAGCATTGACTAATACTTCGAATGTTACATAATGAAACAAGTTTACAGCAATTTTCCAAGATACACGTATACGAAAAGGGGAAGTAGTTCTTTACAAGGCCAGGTGGAGTGCGCTTCCACCTAGCACGAGGGTCTTCAGTCGCGTTGGGTGTCGTGAGGAGGCGCACCTCGCCAGCGAGGTCGCGCAGGGAGCATTGCAATTCATGAAAGCAGCCCCGCGGCCTCGCGAGAGATGGAAATCGGCGCTCCCCTCCCCTCCGCACCTCCCGTTGCAGCCCACGCACCCCGCCCCGCCCCGCCCCGCCCCGCGCCTATCAGATCGCCCGAGACTGTGGGCGTTATTAAAATGCACCGCTCGGCCGCGCCTCGCTCCGACACTCCGTCAAATTGCGGCGCGAGGGCGTCGGGGACAAATTGATCGAACGACTTCAGCAGCCAAAACAAAACCGGAATGTTTTCAAATGTGGCCAAATTTTAGAGAGTGGGCGTTGAGCGATTAATGATATAGACCACGACGAGACGTCGGAAGGCGTTTTAATGTGAAAGGAGAAATATTTTATAGCTGAAGTTCGCAGAAATATTCGTAATGGCCGCACATATCGTACATAAATCACAAACCTTTTAACTCCTGTTACTAACCCTTCAAACGAGAGGAGAGTGAGAATATATTTAAAATGAAGTTTCGGGGTGGTGATGTGCATTGGCACTGCACGCTAATGAATGTAGACATCCTATGGAAAACTACTGCCATTAACGTTTAAGTTCTAGAACAAGATTGCAGAAATACTTCATGCCTTTGTCAGTGCAGGATGTTGAACGGAACTTCATTGTTTTAAAAGTTATGAAACTGCTTTCATTTTATAGAATAATTTGACAAATTTCCATTGTTTAACTCCGGAAGCCCATCCAAAGGAATTAAACATTTTTTCAGACCTTCAGCACTACACTATAATTTAAAAGTTTAATGGTTTAAAGTTTACGTGACAAACTGAACCGTCCCGTTAAAAAGAATACAAGAGTTTAAGAGAGCAAGGGGAAATACAAAACAACTAGCGGAGTTAAGTATGTTATGTTATACTAGACATGTTAGCAAAAGAATCAGTAACGGACGGTCATTCACAAATTCATGAAATCCGTTTTAAGTGATGAATGCAGCAATTTTGTTACGTCACAGAATCTTGAAGCACTACAGCAAATATACGGGTCAAAACAAAATAATCTCAAGAGAATAAATTCGTCGTTACTAACTTATTTTTAACTTGAACATTTGTATTTTGTATAGCAAATATTTTAGTAAATCGTTTCGGTCTTGCTGCAGATGGCAAAATGTGCAAATTAATTCAAGAACCTTGGAAAACAACACTCAAGTTACACTGCGTTGCCCACAAAAGAAGCATGCATAAGCGTAGCTGGAGTTTCTGGTGCCCGGAGCAATCAATATGCGGCAGTAGTTTCCAGTGGTGCAGGTACAGTAAGGAAAATTGCAGTCCCTAGAGGGTTATTTTCACGGACGCTGCCGAAAAAAAAATTACTGAAACACACACACACACACACACACACACACACACACACACACACACATACACACACACACACACAAACACACACACACAACACACACACACAAACACACACACACAAACACACACACACAAACACACACACACAAACACACACACACAAACACACACACACAAACACACACACACAAACACACACACACACACACACACAAAAGGAGTGCTTCCTACATAATTAAGAGATGAAAGAGGGGATATTCTAATGCTACGCCATTGTAAGACCGGTTCCCAAGGGTTATTTCTCCCTCGTTGCATTGCCGCCCGCCCCCGTCCAAATACGCCAGTGCGGGCAATAGCAAGGGGGACCTTCCGCTGCATGAGCGGAAACGCGATATTCCACGCAGCCCATTCGCCCACGCGCGCGTCTCCACTCTTGACAGCGGCCGAGTGAGACGAGCGCCCGCCCGCGCGCGCAACCCAACGCGCAACACCCGACACTCCCGGGGCACGACAGAAGCGACTTTTTGCTCTTGTTGATAAAGGGCAAAGGCTGCGGTTTGACAACGTTGCAAATACGCACGAATCTCCCAGCGAGTGAAATTTCACCGCCACTGCCAACTGGTTTTTCGGTAACTAATTGTTCCGGTGTTGAATTCTCGACTGCCCAACGATGTAAAGTGGTATCTCGTTTGCCAAACGATTTATTGGCAAATACATGTATCACATGAAAAGCGGTGTGATAGGAAACGAGCATTGAAAGTTCGACAAAACTTAATGAACTGCAAAATAGGAATCAATTCACACTAACTCGAGGTTTTATTACTAGATATTAAATTGCTATCACTGCTGAAATGTGTAATAATTTCGTGCAGAATATGTAATAAATACTTTAGTTATGCATGTTTCGACGATCTGGAGATGTTAAGTTGGCACCCATGCCTCACCCACGTCGTAAATCAGAGCCTACCCAGGGCGCCGCGGGCGTTTCCATAACTGGTTCACAATCGCTCGCTCACGAGCAACCGGCAGAAAAAGAACTTGGCAATTATCCCAAAGAGCTTCCGACAGCCGGGCGGTCCGGTCACGCTCCTATTGCTGGCCAAGAGTCTTCTCTCATAATGAGAGAACCGATACCCCGTCAGATTTCCCGCTTTCACGATCGAATATCCCATTTGTATAAAAGAACCGGTAAAAAGGGAAGTTGCTTTCCCCTGGAGGGCCGCCTTTCGACGCCGGAGGGCCCTCGACGCGGGCGCGCCTGGCGGCGGGGCGGCGAAGCGCGGCGGCGGCGCGGCGGCGCGGCTCCGCCTCCGCAGGATGCACCGCTGGCCCACTTCGCCGCCGCGCAGGATGCCTGCCTCGTGTGATGCGGCCGGCGGGGTGGGGTGGGGGGGGCGGAGGGGAAGGATAGAAAGCGGCGCCGCCCCAGCCAGCGCTTCTGCGGTTCAATGGACCGCCTCTCAAAAAATAAACGACCACCGAAATATGATTTCCGCGGCAGATGCTCCGTCGAGCGTAAAAATACCTTCCTGCGATTTCTACTCATTCAGAAAGAGAACCTGATGCGTAATTGTATACTGGTTGGCTCACACCTGGAAAATTTGGGGTGTCCGGTGAAATGTCTGTGGTTTGGGTACTCTCACAGGCTACTAAATCGTCTCACCTGCCTATCTGCAGGCGTTATCAGCATGCAATACAATTCTTTCTTGTTTCTTAATACTCGAGTAAATCGAAATCAATTTTGATGAGTATTGCTTGCCTCGCATCCTTCCGTTAAGGAGCGATCATGAAATTCCAATGCGTATGAAGTACCTCGTATAACCAAAATGTGTTACCGGCAGTCCATATACAGCAATATTCAGACGAACGAAATGATGGAATATACAAAAGAAAGTAATAAACATGAACCAACTGACAGAAAAAAATGTTTCGTTGCACGTAAAAATAGAAAAAGAAATAAGTTACACAACGAATTTCATGGCGACAGGAAATGGGACAACGTACAAGTGGAAACAACGAGTTCTCGATTACTATCGCACTATTTAAGACTCTTCCGGATAGCGTGAGATTATCCCAGAAGAAGGGTATTTTTGTGCATTGTTAATCATCAAGGAAAAACAGAAAAAAACTGCAGAAACAGAAATAACGTTGCAAGAAATTCAAGCCAAGAATGGAGCCTCTATTCTCTTGCAAGTACCATGCATGTCATCCGCCCGTCCCACGCCGTTATTACTGCGTGAGTAGTGTCGTGCTCGTACGCGTGGGGGACGTAACAAAAGAATTACAACGCCTTGCACGGTGCGTTGGATGCGGATAACACCATGACGTGTGAAGGTTTCCGATGATGTAATGCATATTGAACTGAAAAGCGAAGACGAACTCACCATTTGCATGATAACAACACACGGTAGGTGGCCTCATCACTATAGCCAATATTCATGTGTCCTGGAACGAAATGACAACGAAACTACGAACAATAGCGTGGAGGAGTTTAGGAAGTGAAGAGTTACGAAGGATAACGAGCAGCGTGGGAAGCTGGAGAATGGAAGCTCGACGGAAATTTGCATTGCATCTGTTCCTGAAGATTTATATTTTTACTGGTAAATATACGATCAGAAATATAATAAAATGTCATTCCAGGAGTAAATAAGTACACCTTTTTCAAAAGTCGAGAATTGGGGAAAGAAGGATGAAGAGGAGAGGAAGAGGAGGAGGAGGAGGAGGAGAAGAAGAGCAAGAAGAAGATGAAGAAGAAAAAGAGGAAGAGGTGGAGGAAAAGGAAAAGAGGCGAAACTGAAGTGAGATGAATAGGATGATTTTTTTTAATTAATTAAGAACTATTAGTTTGACATTCATTTCTATGATTCTATTACTGATTGATGTAGCTCTGTAAAGTAAGGTTCACGTTAAGACCTCTACTTCTCGGAAAGTAACGGGTCCAATAAGAGAACAGTAGCGAGGAGTGCACCCGACGAACAGAGGCATCGGCGCAGAAAACGCACAAAGCAAGCCATTCAGAGTGCAACAGAAGGGAACCCAGATCCGCTTCGAGGGCAGAGGATCCTCTGTTCGGCAGACCCGGGTTCAACACCCGGTCGGGCAGCGCGCCCGCCGGATTCGAGCTTCGCCGCGCTCGACAGCAGTCGGCGGCGGCGGCGGCGGCGGCGGCGGCGGCGGCGCAGTGAGGGCGGGGCGCCACAGGAAGAGCGACCGCTCTGCGCTCTGTCGGCGAACGCACGAAGCGTCGGCGTGCGCGCGCCGCGTGGCGCCACATGCAAACAGGTCTGACGAACAAGCAATGAGCAATTAGCCTGTTTGGGGACTTGTTGGAGTGTGTGAGCATTGCAGAAGGCAAACTATGGAAAGTCGAGTGAAACTGGATTATGATTCGAAAAGATATGGCCAGTTTCCCACAAGCACAACGAGCCCAGTTGACGACACCTCGCTTGCCCGAAACGGGGAAACGGAAAGGGTCTAACCATAGATTGAGGTAAAGATAGCTATAGATCTTTCCTCTGTGGTCTAACCGTCGGCGCATACCGACTGCCTCCTAAGCAGTTTTTTTCCTACGCCGTTACCTGCCTCCCAAAAAAGCTACAGCCTCACTCCATCCCATTGTTTTCCTCCTTTGTACGAAGACTGATTTCCACGTTTTCCTTGGCCTGTTTAGAATCACATTGATCAATTATAATTTATCCACTTCTGCCCGTTTTCAAGAAACCTTTGCAAGTCCTTTTCGATCCTTTCAAAGCAGTTAAAAACCACCGCTTAAAAGTTTGTAGAAAGAAACCACGAAATCACACATCACGCGCATCTTCTTGCCTCGCTGACTGAACATTCGCAATTCTGCCTTGTTCACCTGCATTCGAGGTTTTCTCTGGACTGGTGCGAGTGCATCTGTATGCGCTACTTACGAAAGCAAACTCCACTAAAATTTTAATTTCTTCCGAAACAGCGGATGGAGGAAACGGGATGCAGTCGAGTTATGCCTTCACAGACAACGAAAAGTGAAAGGGGATTGGCTGGGAGGCGAGGGGGAGGATGAACCGAACATGGGATGTAGCAATTCCCGCACGGACACACGCACCGATTACTGGAAGTAGGATTCATAAAAACCCTTCAAATTAATGTGATACAGACTATTGAGAAAAGAAAACTCGGTACACTGAGATGTTTTTATCGTGTACCAAGACCGGAGCTTGTAGCGTCTGGGAACACCAACACGAACGTACTATTGAGATAGAAAATTCAAAGTTTAGGGAGAACGAGTAACTGCTAAAATTGAATGGCACACATCGCTCATTTGTGAAAGGGTTTCCAAACCACACGATAGTGTGTCACAACTGCAACGTGAAAGAACTCCAGAAAGACTTCTTCGCACAGCATCAAACACCTTATACTTCGATTTATTTAGAGCTGCATTTGACAGGTCGTCAGCTGTTACGATGTCATCCAATCGGGAGCTTACTCTAGTGACATCACTATGGTGACGTTCAACCTCCCCGTTGGATGACACCGCAAGAGTTGATTTACGTCAAGTGCACACATGTTTAAATCCAAGGGTGGTGTATATCACTTTTGAGCCTCTGCGAACGCGCAGATGGAGCTGCGCACGAGCAGAGGCTCTGGGTGTATACGCCAAGATGCTCGATGCTATAGTGCGATTTTTCTAACTCAGCCCCTCAAGCCCCTATGGCCACGATGGAATATCACACGGCATTTCGCGTTTCTCCATCGTGCCGCTAGAGGCCGCATGATTGCAATCACTGCTTGATACGGACGCGATCATGCGATATCTGGCAGCATGACTGAAAACGTCGCGAAATACCGTGACATATTCCATCGTGAAAACGGACCTTGAGGGGCAAAGTTAGAAAAATTGCAGTATAGGTGAGAAGTGCGTAATAGTGGCAAAGTGGAGATCGACAAGAGCAGGCAGACGGGGGAACCGGAGCGAGGTCCGGAGCGCGCCGCTCGGGCGGGGGCGGGGGCGAGGGCGAGGGCGGCGTGGAGCCGCCAGTGGTCGTAAAGCAATCTCCACCCCCACCACCGCCGCCGCCGCCCGCTGAGTCACTCGGGGCGTCTGCGGCTGGGAGCACACGTGCTGGGCCGGATGTGGGTCAGTGCCGCCGGCGGAGGCGCGGGGGAGGCGGGCAGGTGGGGGTCTCCGTCACACGTGCGGCACTCGAGTAGCGAGCGCTGTTTCCTTCATCCGGAGAGCCGACGAATATTCGCTTGCTTTACTGTTCCAGAAAATGCCTCCACTACTGAGGATTCGGTGCGTAATCGCCGAATGCCGCATGTGTGGCATCGCCTTAAAGGTAACGGCTTGCTTTTGAGCTGCCCGATGAACTTGCTGGCCTTCTAGGCGGGTCGTGAAACTGATCCCTTTTAGGAAACGTGTAAACCTACAGCGAGTTTGTGGCGCCTGCAGGAGAAGTTTCACAGTCAACGATCGGTGCTTTATGCCATTTCTACAAAAATGCCCAACAAGCACACTGTACAATGGGCCAAGGACCGCGCGCGATCTTCCATACCAATGACGGCCCGGTTGCCGAACCCTCCCTGTACACAGGAGGTTCCACTGGGGACGGGGATCGAACCCCGAACCCACTGTTGGAGAGCGAGCAGTCTGACCCATGCTCATGTATTTCGTCTCACTAAAGTGTACGAACTATGCGCATGTAAATAAATTACATCGTCCCTTGTTTTCCAGAAGTTAGGGAAATCTCGGAAGTCGGTAATAAGCGCGGCTCATGCCACACAGTATCAACAACTTTCACAGCTAATTGCACCTGACGAACAATTTGTATTCGTAAATGCCACTATTTTTCTCAATTCCTCACATTCAGACACACATCCGTTTCATTGATGACCGCTCCCGAGAGAAAGCGTAGAAGATAACTCACACGTAAGGTCAAAGTCGAGAACATTTTATAATTCATTTAGCACATGTGTTTGACAAACGACAAACACGTAGCAAAATACAGCACGATCATAGATTGTCCTGCACGTACATGCAAAAGAGGTCAGCATAGTAACGCATGTACTTCTCCGAAATTCCCTTCTCGTAAGCCGAACCAGCTTCGCGATTACAGTAGGTGGAAGAGGTTTCACAGGTCACTGCACCACACTGCCTGCTCACTCCAAGCAATAGCGCAGTTTCTTTCGCCGCGAATACAAGGCGAGGCAAGAGGCGCGTCGACTTTCCTACATCCGGCGTCCGTAGCCGGGAGAGAGGGGTGTTGCAGGTACTTTCCTGTCCATCAGCGCGGGTCGCCGCCGCGTGCGCCAACGGAGCGTGAAGCGATCGGCAGCCGAAGGTCGCCGGGTGGGACTGGGCGGGGCGGGCGGGGTGGGGAGGGATGGGACGGGGCGGGACGGGACAGGGCGCGGCAGGGCCGGGCGGGGCGGGGCGGGGCCGGACGGGAGAGAACGAGAGGGGGCGGGGCCGGGCGGGGTGGGGCGGGCCGGACGAGGCGGGACTGGGCAGGGCGGGGTGGGGCGGGGTGGGGCGGGGTGGGGCGGGGTGGGCGGGGTGGGGCGGGACGGGGCGGGACGGGGCGGGACGGGGCGGGACGGGGCGGGACGGGGCGGGACGGGGCGGGGAGGGGCGAGGCGGGGGACGAAGGACGGGGCGATCACCGGCGCAGCTCCCGCCTCCTTAGCCGCCGGCGGTTGGAGACCTTGCGAGATTCAGGGACTGCAGGATTTGCAAGACTGCGGGGGTGGCGCGAGTCACCGCGGTTCCAAGGAGAGGGGGAAAGCGAGACTTGCTTGGTTATAATTAATGCTTTATTGTACGTGGCGAGACTCGGGTCATGAGGCCCGCTCTTCCATTCCATCTGATCCCGCAAATTTCGCTACGCTCCTTTCACCATCTAGCAGAAACTATCTAGCAAAATTATCTCGGGCGACGGAACAGGCGATATGAATTCAGCTCAGAGTCTTCTTTTAAGCTTGCGGTTCTTTTACATGCAGCAAACCTACTGCATGTGCCGCCTTTACTTCCCCTCCGAAGGAAGGCGCATGAAGGATTTTTCGCCCTTAAAAATCCACGGCTTTGATCTCGTTTCAACCCGCTGTCTTGGGTTCAACAGCCCGATGTGCTGTTCGTTGTACCACCGAACCGGCAATGCGATTCGGAGAATAGGCGTGTGGGCGTGTGGGGAGGGATGAACCGAGGGCTGCGGGTGTTGCAAAGCTAGCCGGGCCCGAGGGTGGGAGGGAGGGAGGGAGGGAGGGAGGGATTGGGCGGTGGCGGCCCTGGCAGCGGGAGGGGCGCGCAGAGCGGTCCGCCCCGCCCCTCCCTCGCTCCGCCAACTTCCCGCGCAGGAGCAGACGCGCGCAGCTCTTCCCTCGCTGATGGCGCTTTTAGACGCCGTCGACAGATCGGCGCCCGGCGGCGCGACCTCTTAGAGCTCTTCTTGCGGTGAAATCGCCATCTGGCGGACGTTGTACAAGGGCTGGGTCAACTCCTCTCAAAGCTTTTTCTTGGATAATATCTGTTTGATGCGAATGTCCAGTCGTTGATGCTGTATTTCGATAACAGAAAATACGTTTTATTGGACTGTTCCAGCTAAGTACTTTAAACAAATTTGATAATATGATCTCGAAGAAATCAAACAACATTTTTCAAAACATTCAAAAAATGTTATAATGTTGAGTAATTTATAATGTACACAGGCACTTGAATAAAACCTTCAGTCAAATTCTGAGTTTTACAAAACTGAATAATTCATGTGAACGAATATTGTTTGAAATGGTGTCCAGAGAATTAAGTACTAATTGAGATATGGGGATTTTGAAACTAACAGTTACATAAATTATTCCGAAAATGAAGTCACTATGCATATTAAACAAAAATGTCATTAATAACCCGGAAAATAACAATGAAATTAGGCAATGAACTTCACGTACTGTTACGAAGGCTAATTAAAATTTTAAATTAGCAGTCACCTCCTCTAAGCTATTAGCATACTATAGAACGCTACGTGAAGTAGGTGTATTGAAATGATGTTCGTGATCTCGACCTTTCGTAGGGCAATGAAGACCCATTTTACATGAGCATTTCAAAATGCAAAAAATACCGCCTACATTCGAGTTAGTTAGTTTTACATACACCACCTCTTTAAATGGCACACATCCTTTGGAAACTCATTCGTATAAACGTTATCCAATGTTCGAATTCCCAGGGTGCGCTCTTTCTCAAGATTTTTTTCAATTATGGAAAATTTAAGAACATGCTTATTTTCATCTGATTTAGCGTAAGGCATTGCAGATCTTTACGTAGATTATTCGAATGCGTTCTAACCCTCAAATCAAGGAAAACCACACGAAATTGTAAAGAATCAGAATTCCAATTATTAAGATAATAATCACTAGAAATACAAAAACTCCACGAAACTGTTACGGTAGATCATGAACTCGAGAGCAGTTATTGCATTGCGTACAAATAGAACGATTTTTTAAAAATACATTCCTGAGCAACAATGCCGTTTAAGCTGTCTAGAGATACTTATAGAATCCAAGTACTTATAATATACCACATACATCTTCCTTGAGTTTTGGTTTTTCGATTGCCGTTTACACTACTTCTAATACTTTCCAAAAATGCACTGCGTCAGATTTCGATTGAACAAGAACGTCAAGTACATTGTATATTTGGGATTGTTGAAATTTTGATTAAGATAATGTGAAATTGTCAACATCGACACTAAAAATTTATGAAAGGTACTTATTTAACAGTCCCAAAATTAATTCTAACATACCTTCGGTTACAAGCATCGTTAATTCAGTCCTGCTGTATAAAACTGAACTACCAACTCCGAGAAACAAAAATTATTTCCTTAACTTATTAAAAAAGAACACGAATAATGTCTTGAAAAACAATTTCTCTTCAGTCTGACCTACCTACAGGCTGAAAAACCGGTTTGAGCAGAGCCCACGAGGCTCCATCCGAAGTGAGCTGCAGCGCGGGCGCTGCGGCGCCGCCGGGGCGAGGCTTTCTCAGATGCCGCTTCGCAAATGCGTGGAAACGCGCCCCGCGGCTTATCTGCCATCGCGGGGAGCGGCACGTCCGACAGCCAACACCACCTCCTCCACTACCGTCTCCGCCTCTGCCATCCAAAAAACATCCCCGCCATCATTACCACCTCCGCCATCGTCGCCTCCTCCACCATCGTCGCCTCCGCCATCACCGCCGCCTCCGCCATCCAAAAAACATCCCCGCCATCATTACCGCCTCCGCCATTTTGCCGCCTCCGCCATCATTGCCGCCCCCGCCATCATTGCCGCCTCCGCCATCATTGCCGCCTCCGCCACCATCACCACATATTCCGCCTCTACACTCCACATCGCCTCTACCCCGGGTCCGTCTAGCGCTTTCCGCCGCCCGATGGACGGAGGCCGCTTTTCGAAGGCGGCGGCGCCGTTCCGCACGGAGTCTTTATTTAGCGGCGGTCAAGCGACTTCGCAGCAAGTGCACTTTCTATTACGCTTCCCTCACAGCTGAAAGGCTCTAATCGCTTTGCCATTTCATTACTAATGAATGGAGATGATCAGTGGCGCAGCCAAGATTTTTCTCGGAGATGGGACGGGCGGGGAGTGCAGGTACTGTGCCTAGGCGACTTGACATTTTCTTATAGAGATTTTTTTTAAAACTTTATGCTTAACTTAAAAAAAATATTTGTTAATTTAGTTATCAATGACACCTAATTGATATTTCGAGCGACTTACGTTACTTAGTAAAAGCTATACTTTGGAATGTGTATCATCAGTTTCGGGTGGGGAGCTGAAATCAACCCACCTTAGGTGCACCACTGTAAAAAGAGGTAGAGAGAAATGAAAATAGAACCAATCTCCATTCATAATTCTAATGGGGACACCAATGCGTAGATATATACTTGGCGTCATTTCATTACTTAAGCTCAGAAGTACATTCACTCAAATGGAACATAAAATCAAATGGTCTATCATAAGCTTATCTATACCTTTAAGCAAAATGAACAGTGAATTTCATTGTTTGGCTGGCCTCCTTAATAGGTTCTTTTCACGTCATCCACTGGAGAGGAGTGTTTGCCTTGCAACTGTGCAACCAATGCATGTGGCACACATCTGCTGTCTTCGACTTTCCGTTAGGAGTACATCTCTTTACAGGACGCGTGTAAGCGTTCGCCACGACCGCGCGTTTGAAGACCCCGTAACACAGTCTAGCGCGAAGCAGTTGAGGGCCGTGCTGCTACTGCTGCAACTATTGAACGAATACGCATTACGTAGTTTCCTCGGTGGTTTTTATTAACATATAATACTCTAATAAACAGAAAGCTTCTGAAGTAATACTAGTCTTTCTGATATTTCAACTAAAATTATTTTGAAAGGGGTATTTAATTCAATCCTCTTAGTGTGTAAATTTCTTCATCTGACTTTTCAGACACGTACATTTATTCTAGCAATTTATCTACATGAACATGCACTTTCTTGGTCGCATGACATAGCAAGTAGTGTTTATCAAAATTAAAAACATCACAAATTCCAATAATGAGGTGTAAACAGTACTATGAAAATTTGGATGATATCGTTAGACATTTTTTATAACATTTTATTGTCATCTGGTGAAAATTATATATTATCTCTAAGATAAACGGCCTTTCCAACAGTTCTCCAGGCAGCAGCTTCCTTTCGCTTTTATTAGGAGCTTCGCGGAAGAGGGTTCTTATACGCTCAGCCAAGCAAACTTATGAAAACAACACGAGAACTACAGCTCGCACAGGGAGCGCAGGCGAGAGTATTAAGGCAAATCCCAAGGCGGTAAGAAAAACATCCTGTTGAAAAATTACTGGATTTTCGCGTTGAAGCTAAATAAGATTACTACGCGCCTATCAGTTTATACAGCCGCTTTACACATAGAATTGTGTGATAGAGAATAACAAAATACAGTCCGGTCTTCTGAAGTTTTGAAGATATGTCGAAATATAGCCTGTAAAAGGCTCCCAATGAAATTCAAAATTGTTGCCTGAATACCGACAAAGGTATTCCACCCTAAGGACATAAAGATTAATCCGAAGGTAATAATAAGGAAACATCCAAACACACTTGAAAACAATCTCATGCTTATAAAATGTTTCCAATCCCTAATGCTAAGAGAGCGGTCTTGACTTAAAAATCGCCAATAAAATTCTGCACACATATCATCTGAATTAACAGTTTAGTTTCCCCGACCAATAAATTTACATCTTCAATCAAAGAAAACAGTGGTTGGAAGTGTAGAGTGGCGGGAAAGGAATGTTTTGTTAGGAAACATAACTGTTAATTTCTTATCTCACAAGTTATATTTTTGCACATTCTTCAGAAATCACATTTGGAAATTCCGACCGACTCTGAGAAAGTGTTCTCTCTTTTTATCTATGAAACTGTCTAGGAAAACGAACAGTAAACATTTACATATTAATACCATAATTTCGTTTCCATCACAGAAAGGTGATAGAGGCACAGCAAACCACATTTACTCTCAATAACAGCTTCCTCTCCCGTTTTTCATCTCCCCTCACATGAAGCACTCGAATCGATTCCGCCTTGATATCACGCCATCCGAGTGCGATATTAATGCAGATCGCAGGCCACTGCAGCGAGGGAAGCCCACGGACGGAGGTGATTCACGCGCAAGGGCCTGACTCAGCGCTGTCGTCTTCACCCACTCGATCAACAAGTAACGACACTGCGCGAAAAAGCAGCCGCGCAATGAGCTATCTCAGCCGCGCATCCCGGTGTTTTTGTTCTCGGCAACGCCCCCCCCCCCCGCAGTGCGAACGAGGCGGTGAGGGTGTGAGGATGGTGAGGGACTGAAGGGGTGGTGAAGGGGGGTGAAGGGATGGTGAAGGGGGGTGAAGGGGGTGAAGGGCAGCGAGGGCGTTCACCCGGCGGCGCGCCTTTCGTAATTGAAACTCGAGGGCGATCGCGGAGGGGAGTGGCTTGCAAAGAGGCTGCATCCCTCCCCTGGAGATCACATGCGCGCCAAGGGCAGCCTGCAATATGGTGCGGGCGCAATATCTTTATGCACAGGAACAAAGCGGTGTGTGTTCCGTGTAACTTGGTCTGTCGTACAAAGCAATTCAAACTGACAGAACATCGTTCATCTTTCTGATAAATCTTGCGCCAACTAGCCATAATGCAAAGCATGTGGTGGTTAAGTAACGAACTTAGAGATGATTCATCCTGGCCATCTGAAAAAAGATTACTACTAATTAGCCAATTTCATCTTCTGTAAGTAAAGCTATGGCGTAGAACGACGTGAGGTGCAATGCGTTTACATCAGCGTCAGTGCAAAGAACCCACTTTACCCAGAGTTACATTTCGACCTACTTTCGGTGGTAAGTGAGAATAGGGACTCAGATTAGACTTCTAATGTTGATATTAATACATTTTTAAAGCCTATAAAATCTCTTGAAGAAACAGCACTGCAGCAGTAACAGAAAAAGATACGACATCCGATCACGAATTCTCACAAAAAAAAAAGCTGTCCTATCTCTACATTTTCTTTCTCTGATCGTTAAACGATCATCTCCCGAAACATTATTTGAACAATTTTAAACAGCTACCAGTCAAGCACCTTTGCATGGGTTTCGCTTCACCGAATTACGCCACTCAAGCGCACAGTTTCTCCTGCAACAGCCTGCGCGTCTGGCGCCGACAGCGGTCGGTGCAGGGTCTGAAAACGGGTTGCGCCGGCGACGCACCAGCGCACCAGCACACGCGGCGCCACGCGTTTTATGGAAAGCACAATTGCCAGTTTGAACCTAGGTTCCAATTACAAAGCCGCCCTACTTACAGGTAATTAAAATCGAACACATTACGGGTGTACTTAAAATGAGCAAAATTCACTAATAGTTTTTACGGTCATTCATTACACCACAAGAGCGCTTCTAAACCGTAGGAGCGAAAGTTCCCTTAAAATAAATAAATAAATAAATAAAATTAAAAAATAAAATGAAAATAAAAAAGCAACAGGGAGAGTAGAGGAATCCGAGGGAGCTCGTAGGTTCACGCGATTAATATTTCAAAAAGAAAGACCGCCCACAGAACTAGGACGGTTTATTGCAACTTATCTCCGTTTGGGAGAAAGTTGGTTGTTTGCGGCGCAAAAGAAACTCCACTTGAACGAGGGGCGTTGAACGCGAATAGCGCAGAGAGCAAAATAAATGGCGGAGGGGCTTCGTTCTGAATGCGCGAGAGGCGTTTATCGGAAACCGATGCGCAGGCGCGTTCCAATTTACGGCGCGCACCAGCGCTCCTCCCCGAGCGCAGTCGCGGGGGCGAACCACAACCACCGCTCAAACGACGCACCGTTATCTGCTACTGACGTCGTGCAGTTGCGAATCACGGAAACTCTTTTAAGTGATGCACGTTTCTCGTGTCAACATCGAATCTCTTTGCCGAGCATTGTTTTTATTTGCTTTTGTCGCGAGTATCGATTCAATAGTAATTCACTAACAACCCATGAAATCGTGAGTCAATTTTCGTCCCTTCGGCAGATCCTACATACTGCGAAATTCAGGTGAATCAATGCGATAAACTCACAACAACCATTCCACGTTCCCTGGAACTACTCTCAAAAATGCATGCTGCTCTTTCCTTTTTAAAAGTCAGATTACATTACTCGGTGACCTCTACACTACCACTTAATGGACATTCTACAAATTAATTTCAAACTGCGACTTTTTTTTAGGTTTACGAACTAGTACCAGCAGAAATATGGCGTCACCATTCCCAACAATAAGATTTGTCAATAGAAAAACACTTAACATGATTGCCTTCAATTAGAAATCAACGTCCATTATTCTCGTTACAACATCCTTTTGGGATGAAGTAGCTGTCAGTAAGAAAATTACTCCAAAGGTCGCGTCGAAGAGAAAGTGAGGACGTTTCGCATACTGAAGTGCGCTATTCACCCCCGAGAGAGAGGTAGCGCGAGGAGCGTTTTTTGAGTCTCTCTCCGTCGCATCGCTTCGCGAGTGGGATCAAGCGCGACGGCGCGAATGGAGCCCGGACTCCGCCCGAGCGGGCCGGGCGCACAGCTCCAAATGAGGAGATATGAAGGGGCAATAAAAGGCTATTTGGGTGATGTGTGCAATGCATGACGCAGCTTCCCTAAGTAATGTATATGGCACACGCTAATCTTTCTAGAGACTGAGCGGCATACACAACGAACATACAGATAGCCCTTAATTATACCGCAAAAGCACGCAGATTTATTGTGTTCGAGGAAGTTTGGTGCAATCAGTTTATCGTCGAAAATTTTAGTTTCTGAAAAGAACTTTCTTGCTATTTCTGGGTGCGCTATTCAAAAACCGTGCGTTGCATCGAGACATGGGCTGCAGCTGCAACAGAGTTGAAAGATCTCTTCTCCGACTTGTATATATATATATATATATATATATATATCTATATATATATATATATATATATATTGGCACTTCAAGGTCACGGGAGGGGGGGGGGGGGGCTTTTCATCAATCAGAAGCTCCAATACCAAACGGTTTTTTAAGTCATAAAGAAGCTCCCGACTGGAAGACAGTGTATCCCCTCTCCATCCAGCTCGTGACCTTGAAATGCCAAAATATCTAAATTAAAACAAAATAATGAAAATACGTAACAAGATGAGCACCGACATATCACGAAAATGAGTTTAGAAATTATTGATAGGGGGAGAAATTAAAAAATCTCCTGAATGGAGTAATATGAAAACAAGATAAATTTTTTTAGGCTATCACATACTCTGCTAAAAAGTAGCGTCAGAATTGTGAATTTTGTCGGAGTGACAAACTGAGTAAGCCGTCCAACTCATTTTCCGTTTATTATTAAATAAATTAGCGATGGCAGTACGATGCAACGAAATTCCGTTACGTGCCGGTATAATTTTAGAATACTGCTAACAATATTGACTGGTCACACGAAACAACAAAATAATCTAAAGGTAAAGATCCAATCTGCAACAATATCATTACCATCACATCACGCATTAAGAACTGTCCGAAAGTCCAATAAGAGTGGTAGTTGTATTTCGAAATTAAGAAACTTCGATTTCAAAATAAGTAGACCTCCCCCCCGAAAAAAACAACAAAAACAACAACAACAACACACACACACACACACACACACACACACACACACACCAAACGAAATGTAGTCTCCTTAAGAATATGTTGAATCGATTACGACAAGGGCTAACAATGGGGTTGCTACATCTTGCGCCGTCGCTCGGTCGCGGTTGGGTTATGCCGTCCTTTAAAAAATGAAAAAGGAGGAAAAAGGAATGAAACAAGAGAAGAGAAAAATAGAAGGGAAAGTCAGGGCAAAGATATAACACACACAACGTAACAGCAGAGGCCGAGAGGCTGTACTGAGTTGAATGTCCCGCTCATCAGTCGGAAGCTGGGTGCTTATTGTTTTTTAGCACCGCCTCGGGCGGCGGGCTCCCCACCCATCCCGCCCCGCTAGGCCACTGGAGGCGACAGTCGCTTTTTCCGGAAAGCCCGCTCCGCGCTGCGCGCGCCCCGCCCCGCCCACGCACAAAGCCCCTCGCAAAGCGCTTCTCCGGCGTTTGCGCGCCCACATCCTGCGCTTATCTGATGCGGCCTCGTTGCACCACGGCTTCCCAGGTCTTCCTGCAAGAGCAACCCGACGGCAGACAGGCGGGCGCCGCGCCGCCTCGCGCGCACGCGCATGCGCAATGCCCTCCTGCGCTGGAGCCAGTCCAAATTCACACACACCAGAACGGTTTTGCCACGCACAAGTCGCGTGCGGGTCTTCAAATGGTAAGGTGTGGTTCGTATCACCAGATTACACGAGGAAAGTGAGCTTATATCAGTGTAATACGAAGGCATAACCTTTATTACATAAGGTGTCATCAGATGGAATTACGTTCTGAAGATTAACATTTGCAGCAACGATATTCTTTACTAAAGTTTTAAGATACGAGGTTCGGATATATCGCAATTCTACATTAATTGCTTCATCATGTAAAATTAAGCCCATGATGTTGAAAACTATATGTGAATTCCCAGAGATTGCGAAAAAAAGACAACTCATTTCAAAAGTATGAGTAAAATAACGGAATTTTAATGTCCTCTGAACGAAATATTTATACCAAGGAGTGATCGTAGAAGTATTCCAGGTAATTCGAGAATGTGATCATTTACTCACCATATCACCTCTAGGTGTCTAGTGCAGACTTCATGCAAATTCCAATGACACTCACCTGTAAAAAGAAAAGAAACAAGGAGTGAGAACAGTTCTCATAAAGCACGATACATGAAAATGCAAGACAAATTGGCAAGGATACAAGTTTTGAAAACACATCCAAAATCCCCAGCAGATTTTTCAAACAATTGAAAAAACCACATCATCCAGACAGCTTGGACATACAGCTTGAATATCAGTATTTCACCTCTCTGTAAACAACACAAAGACAAATACGATGGCTGGTGTTAAAACGTGGCATAAAAGCGACTACGACGCAACTTCTAGAACATACGAAATAATAGAAAACTTGAAATTAATAATAAGCTTCTTTCAGTTTTGTACTTTCTCCAAACAAATTTCTTCAAAGTATAAAAGAAAAATACATGCATAATTGCTTCTCCGTCGCCTTAAACAGTTTTGTAATTATTTTAATATTTATTGATTTAAAGTTTTTTAATTCGATTATAAGAACGTGAAACAACGGCTAGTTCCCCATCAGCACACCGAGACGCGTCCAAAAAACAACTCGTAAACGGTGGGCGGGGTGGCAGACCTAACGTGAGTGACGGTTGGACGGACACACGTACATTACTACAACAAACACGTAGATTATTTTTGACATTTCAGGGTACAGCCTTCAAGTAGTTCCTTTTTCAAAGTTAACCATTACCATTTCGGTGAGTTTCACCCATGGAACGTTCCAAACTGGTACTGCGCAGTTCCCGAAGCAATCCCGCCCCGCACCCCACCCCTCCACGCCAGGTGCGGCGCCCCGGAGGCGGTGGGCCTGCGCGTCCGCGCCCTCAACTGCTTCCTGCACGCGACGTCGCTCAGCGGATTGCGGCGCCCAAGGACGCCTCCGCGCCCAAAGAGAAGCGGACGCAGACGCGATTGCGCCAGGCGTTTACTAGCACGGGGGGGGGGGGGACTGCATGTGGCGAAACGAGGCTAATGAAACAAGGTGGAATACAAGAAAAGTGCACCGACGGAACGGATTTGGTTCGATGCATTCGATACTTTGTTGTGGGTTGGGTGCAATTGATAGGCATCGCAAATTATTGCAAGTTACTTTCTACCATGTGGGTATTTTTATGAGGAAATGGTCAGTTTCAAACAGGAAGTTATGAACACAATTGAAAGCATGATTTATACGGAGAAACCACTTCAATTATTTTGCATACATTTTAATTTCTCACTACTTTCTTCATCGAGATGTCTCCAACCCTGCTGACAGAATGAAAGACGCCCTTCACGTATTTGTTCTTATCGCGCTCGTAGAAAGCGAAACGCGGTAATAAGTAATCACATCTGCCGAGAGAAACCGCTCTCCTATGCAGTGAAACACCCAGGCACATGCGGCCACGTCCACGCAACATCGCAGGCGAACTTTCGCCTTCACGCGGTGGGCGGCGTGGGACGGGGCGGGCGGAAACCGCGGAAAATGGTCCGAGCGAAGACACGACGAGACACGTGCGGACGGTGAGTGCGGGTAATGAAGAACGGTCAGTTAAGAGAGGCAGAAAAACATATCGATGGAAAAGAGAAAACTACGAGATTAGTTGAAAATGGTACCTACTATGGGACAAAAAATAACTAAATATGTTTCAAAGGCGAAACAGAAGTAATAATTCAACGGGAACGAAAGAATAAAGATGTGTTAAAAATTTATTTTAAGAATAGAAGATAACAAGAAAAGAAATTATAATTGCAAAAGCTAATGAGAAATTTCTGCAATAAGCATTCCGTTGAATGAGAAACTTCTGCATCAAGAAAATGTTAAATAAACCATCAAATCACGCGGAAAATCAATAAGGAAACAGAGAAAATAACCACACTAAAAAAACTCCAAAATGCAGGGAAAGTTAATTACATATAGGTATTCAAAGATACACAAGGCGAAAGGAACCAAGAAAAAAAAAAGCAAGGATACATAATAGGAGAAAAGTGAAAGGACGTAGTATACACAAATAAAAACCAATCAGCTAACGACATGAGGGAAAATCGAAACTCATACACGAAAAAATAAAATGAAGTTATAAAACGAATATGACGAGGAAATTGTAACAAGAACAGGAAGTATCTGTGAAGTGTCTGGTCCCTGTATCCTATACAAAACTCATTTCGTTACAATACAAGAAACAGTTACTATAACATAAATTACGAAAAAAAAACAAAGCTAGGAGATTGCGCTGGCGACAACACGCGAGAAAACAGCCGAAAGGCATGGCAACGCGGCGGCGCGCCCGGGCGCTCCCATGGGGCGGGGCGGCCATTACACCGCCCAATTAAGCAGCGCGGGGGCGGGGGCGGGGGCGGGCGCCGGCGCTGGCGCTAGCTGGGCGGCGACTGCCGCTACGCACGCGAGCGCCCCCGGCGCCCCGCCCCGCCCGCTCGCCCACGCGGCTGCCAGCGATGAGAAGAATTAGCACGTAATTGGCCTACACAGATCGGAGGGCGATCTGTGCTGGGGGGCACAACGTCTTCGAGCCAAAGGCAGGGGTTGAGGCATCTCCAGTCGCTGAATTAGCAGCGCGCGAATTTAAACACATTTCATGTCCTCCTCTGTTCCTTTGTGCTACCGAATTATGTAGATCCACTACGGCAGTACAATCCAGAAAACAATCTGAAGTTTTTTTATTAAATGTTTATTTACAATCTGTTCATATATGAGAACAATAAGTAAATTTGTTGACTAGATGATTAACATTGAATGAAAATTCTCGAAAAAATCATTTTGGCCTCAGATTGATCACTACATCAATTTTTTTTTATCGCAATGACACTGCGTAAATTATAAGCAACTCCACACCATATTATCAAGCAAACACAAATTAGTCTACCTCACGTGACTCACGAAAGCTATCTTTCCATGAAAACAAAATATCAACAGATACGAACATGCCAAATGTAAAGAATCGTTTTAAAACTACTCCGTCCTCTACAAAGAAACCGGCAAACAACATTCGCGTGTTTGCCTTTTAAAAATTCCATTCTCTCCGAAGCCCTTTCGTTTCCAACCACACCTTGAAAGAGTGCTCATTCACAAAGACGTTCTTTCTTCCCCAACCACCAACCTCCTTCGGTTGTGTGTACTTTACCCGCGCTCTCCCGCCCCGCCCGCGCTCTCCTGCCCCGCCCGCGCTCTCCTGCCCCGCCCGCGCCCTCCCGCCCCGCCCGCGCCCCGCTCGCCCGCCCCGCCCGCGCTCTCCCGCCCCACCCGCGCCCCTCCCGCCCCGCCCGCGCCCTCCCGCCCTGCCCCGCCCGCGTCCTCCCGCCCCGCCCGCGCCATCCCGCCCCGCCCGCGCCCCGCTCGCCCATCCCGCTCGCCCGCCCCGCCCGCAGTCAGCCCGCCCCCCCCCCGCGCCACCAGTCCCGTCAGCCCCACTCGCGGTCCGCCCGCCCGTCCGGGACGTGATGCGACTGTCGGCTGAGACACGTCGAGGGAAATTGAATCGGAAGGGCGGCAGCCGCCCTCCTCCGGGGCGCCTCTCCATTGTCCTCGCGGAAGACGAGGGCGGGGACTTGGCCAAGGGCCGCGAAGGGCTCCCGGCACAACAGCAGTAGTTCACCTACGGATCCCTCCTCCTCCGGTCCACGCTGGCCCTCATCGTCCCTGGCAAGAAATGATCGATGTTGTAAGGAAGCTGACGCTGTATTCTCAGTTCAAAATGGTTCGGAAATTATTCATAAGTTGCAAACTGCTATTCAATAGGAAATAAATAAAACAAACTGCATTCATGTTTTCAAAATAGGAATCTGTTGAGATCAGCAGTAGGAGTTTTAGTATGAACAGCATATACTCATTTCCGATTTGTTTAACAAATTTTACAAACGATTTGAAATTTGCTTTAACACACATATAACAATCGGGGTGTTGCAAAGAAAATAATCACATACAGCAAAGTCAAATAAATCTTTTTTATGTTCGAAGTATCACATCAAACCATCAGGGTCGGCCAGAAAGTGATGTCCCACTTTTTTCTCCAGAAATATTTATTGGAAGGACCTGAAATTTGCACACCATATTAATACACGGTTTTTCTACTTTCTCTATTTTTCCACATAAGAAAGAGGCCCTCTTCTCCCTGGCCCCTTCCGCATTGCGAGCCCTGTGGGCCAGAACGTTACGATACTGCATTTATGAATGTTCACAACAGTTTCCTTCTCCGCAACGAGGAACCAAGATCCGCTGTTTGTAACGCACGTCGTCTACAGCCGCCATTTTAATAGTTCTTTAAAGAACTGCCATCTATAGGAGAGACTTGAAACTTCTTACATTAACGCTGGGAAATACGTAACTTTGAAGGGTTAACAACTACAGCTGTCTACCGTTATTACTGGATGAAGGGGAACATGTGGGGCATTACATTCTGACCGACCCTCGAATTACATCGTACTCCAAGACGAATTTTCATGCAGAAAGGCAATACTTTGTTTCGTATCAGCTGTTCAGTGCAGTCGCTTTGACATTAACGATTTGATGTTCATCTTGTACGATATGTTATCACACACGTACGCACTGATATGTGCCGAGATATCAGTATCTTTCAAAACTCTATGATACATAACAAATGTTGCTTTTCCAATTCCCAACTAACATGGCAAACCATTTCCCTTTACAAAAACGATTTAATATTTTTAGAATAAATGTGTTGATAAGCCAAAATGAATAATTGATAAATTAGCATACGAATGGACATTATATTTTGATCTCGTGTCTTTTCTTGTCAATGAAAGATAATATTAGTTTATGAAGATGAAAAAAATTTCACTTGTTCTTACAACCTCCAGTTTTGCTTTTCGATAGCATTCGCAATCATTTCACTTGCCGCTACCATTTTTCTCGTATGTGACTCTACCGGTCTCTAGATTGAAAAAAAAAAATCGACAAAATATAAAAGAAATAAATTCTAGAAAAGCAACGGTATTTCACTGAATATTGGACAGTGACCATTCTCGTTCACAAATACTTCAACAACCTACAATTACACACACACACACACACACACACACACACACACACACACAGACTTCTCTCAGAATGCGTGGCGCCGCGTACGCTGAAGACGTGCCTTCCTGGCACATGTCGCGTGTCTCACGAGAGCTGTGTAGTGCGGTCGAGTCACGAACCAGCTGCCTGCGACATGAACCGCACTCGCACGCGCTCACCTCACCCGAAGTGATTGGCGACACGAAAGCAGGAGAAACGCACGATGACTAATGTCAAATCGTCACCATTTCTGCTCCACACATATGGGGGCGTTCACCAAATACTTATAAACAAGCAAAATTCGTCTTTTTCATCCCCTGACCCCCCTTGTTCAATTTCGTAACAAATAACTTACATGCCCTGAATTGTAGCATGTATTACACTCTGGCCTTTGGCGAAAACATCCTCTAGGCCTTGCATATCGACTGTAAATCGTTCATGTCAGAAATTTTGTTCCATGTATTCATCATTGTAAATCTCCATTATTGTATATTTATCAAATATGTTTAATGCTGCTTGTTAATTATTAATAATGTAACATTAGTGGAGTACGGTCAATGGACTTTAATCCTCTCAAGTACTAATTTATAGAAAATTTATGTAATTTTGCCAAATGTTTGTGTACAAACAAATTGCAATATATATATATATATATATATATATATATATATATATATATATATATATAAAACAGAAAAAAACTCTATGAGCTTGCACTGTGAACTAGACATGCACTAGAAAAGAATATGCTATCTTCAGTGACTCTTTGATGTTTAAATATATTCGAGATCTTCCTCAGAATTTTATTTTATTTAGTACTGTACGTACGACCTTGCATCACTCCCCTTCCCCCGCGTGCACTCTCATAGCGGAGCACCCGGCAGTCCGAATTTGGAAAGGATTTCTTGAACGAACCCTAAACACAAGGTTCACATTACAGTGTTTTATACTTTCAATACGATGAGCTATAAATGTCATACCAATTGACATTTTGGCCTATTCAGGAGTATTGCAAAAAAATTCAGAGAGAAAACTGACGATAAAGAAATGACAGTACTTATACACAAAGCCTAAGACTTCAATTGAAAGTACTGTAATTTCGTTGTGCCAGCACACCAGATTCTAGATATACGAACTGGCGTGCCTCACAAGAAACATTGCATTAACTAAAAGTTCAACTTCCCGTCCCAGATTGACTTCAAAGATGGCAACATATCTTGTATAAATTACGGCCAGCACGGCTGGGATACTGATAACAGTCAATAAAGATATAGAAACGAATAATGCACTTTCGGACAATTTTCTTTATTGCAATTGTTCTCTTGAAAAATGAGAACTATTTCACACAGATACCTGCCGCTGAACATACGACACTTAGGTGCAATTGAAGACTCTTTAAGATACATTAGAATATGGCTTTTGTTGATGGCTTTTCTTTAAATAGTTTTAAGTATTTTCCAGCTAAATACCAGTCGTATCTCTTATCTGCAGGAAGAGAACGATGGAAAGCCATCTAACCGATAGCGTAGCACTTCTTCACAGAATTCACCACTACTGAGATATGATGTTTACCATCAGTGACACGATGTTAATAGAGAACATTTCGAGAAAGCGGACAATAATGAGGAGAAGTCACTGCTTAACTTGAAAATTAAGAGGTCGAAGTAACATTACAACTTATGGCAAACAGAAAACAGGGTGAGCATTTACGAAGGAATTTTAATCTTTCCTGTATTGCACTAAAAACAAGATTACGAGGAGCTCAAATGTACTTATTTTATCGAATTGCGCGATGCTTTATCAGTATTACCGCAGTAGATAACATCTCAACAGAAGGGTTTCAACACTTTTTTGGTGCGAATTCTGAGGATTCATAGCCACAAAAATTTACAGAATAGCTTCGCAAATATTCACCCGACTTCCTTCTTATCATTGAAGTACTATATTTTTTTCTGAATAAAAGAATGATGTACAAAACATCATCTCCATATCGCGTCATCAGTAAGTCTTTCAAGGAGCACCACCGTTAATATGCGGGAACACAAACCACTGCAGATGACCGTGGAGCGCTAGGAAAGAAGTACCATAAGGCGAATACAAGTAAAAAGACAAGGTACACAAACAAGAATTAACCATTACTACAAATAGTTACGCTCGTAATGCAACGTAACACGACCCCAGACTGCAGCTTAACGCAAAGATAAGTGCTTTGTAGCGACATACGCAAGGTACACGCCGTTAGAAGTACCACGATGTAACGGCTTCCTCGCTTTTTCTTTTTCTTTTTTTCCCCCACCTTTGTACCACAGGAGAAAAGCAAAAGAACTGCATGGCAAACAGCAAACCACGGAGAAGGCAACCCCCCCCCCCGTGGAGATGCGCAGATAACGCGCTGCAGAAGAGCAGTTCAGCGCACTGGATGCGGCGCTCCACTGCACATATCAAGTGTCTCGTTAAGCTTTATTTAAGACGCTCGACTGCGGTGGCAAAGGCTCTTTGTGGCAACGGCACTGCTGGCGAGAATGCTCGTGCGGGCACGGAGAATAGGGAAGTTGGACAAGGGGACAAACCACGATGAGAGGACCGCAGCACGGAAAGGAACGAGAATGGCTGTAATAAATAAGCGTGAGAGAATGAGAAGGTTGGGGGAGTTTATTAGGATAAAACGTCAGGGAGGTATTGAGTAAATGATTGGTGAACACTTGAGAAACAACATTAAGGATCTGGGAATCAGCAATGGCGCCGAGTGCGGTAGCTTGATTGATTGAATGATTCCATGTTCGTGTTTCCGGACGCGTCAACTTCAGAGGTCATTAGTCCCGTTAGTGTAGTGCGTGTTTTTCTCTGGAGGCGACGATCATCTCTTCCCAGCTGGATGGCGAGATCCGGCGCCGACCTACACTCAGCTAGCGGTGTTTTCCCCAACCAGGTATCTCCCACCAGCAGGGCACCGCCCCAGCCGGGACAAGCTCGAAGCTCCCGACCGGTCAGAGTGCAGTGGCGGCGGCGGCTGCGATGGCTGTGCTTCACCGGTTGAGACGCCGCCGCGTGGCGTGACGTCAGCAAGATGGCGGATAAGGGGGCTGGCGAGGAGGTTTGTGGGTGAGGTAAGCCGACCTCGCCGGGGGGCAAGGGAAGCCACGTGGAGCGCGCGCAAGGCCGGGGTGGGGGTGGGGCTACGCAAGGGAACATGCACACTACTCATATAATTAAGGTTTCTATGTCAAGACAACATTATGTGAGTAATAATAATAATAATAATAATAATAATAATAATAATAATAATAATGGTGACGTCTGTTGGATTGTGTACGATATTGTACGACCAACAAATTCAAACTGATCGCACGATAGCTGCAAACAAACCGGATATAGTTATCCGGGATTTGGAGAACAAATCGTGTTTACTTGTCGATGTTGCTGTACCTTGCGATCAAAACGTCGTTACCAAGGAGGCAGAGAAACGTTTTAAATACAAGAGTTTGGAAATCGAGATTAACCGAATGTGGGGCGTAAAAGTACAGGTTGTCCCGATAGTAATCGGAGCTCTGGGATTTGTTCAGCAAAATTTGAGTAAAAACTTGTCTAAACTCCCCGGTAATTTAAAAGACTGGGAAGTGCAAAAAATTGCTTTATTTGGAACAGCCCACATTTTGGGCAAAGTATTGTAGAGGCACTGACAGTCACCGGATCTGCTCCTTAGGTAGCTGTTTGCAACCTGGAGTAGATTTTATATTCAGCCGACTCATAGCATCTTTAGTCGTGACGTAATGGAAAAATAATAATAATGATAATAATAATAATAATAATAATAATAATAATAATAAAACACAATTATCTTATCTGACAGTTCAAATCACGGACGACGTGTCCGTCGACTGATTAATTATTTTGTGTCTGGACGCGTGAACTGCCTTGGTCATTAGGCTGCTTGGTGCAGTGCACCTCGGGAGGCGGCGGTTCGCGGAAATATGATGTGTGGTACCTGCATGCCGGCCTGCGGTGCTTTCCCTCCGCTCACGCCCGCCCCGCTCCAAGCTCCGATTCGTCTCCCGACTGTGTGATGGTGCCTTGCATGTATGTTCAAGTGTGTGCGTGCGTGAGTGAGCGTGTGCGCTTATACTCAATCCTAGGTCCTCACGGTCCTAATCGCTACCATGGCCACCGCTGTTGCCCTGAACAATCTCAGACGGTACGTGACCATTCAGAAACGGGGAAATAAGTAAAACCTTTGAGAATTCTGGCAACCCCTTTACACTTTAATACAGATATTAAAATGTCCGCATTCAAATACATTGGCATTTTCACTTTAGAATAATATCCTATATAAAAACAGGTATAGTGTTATAAACGCGTAAATTTAATCAGTGCGTATGCTTCTATTAAAGAATTAGTTTGAATATTGAATGTAAAATCACGCTTTTCTAAGACTGTGCACGAATATTTTATATCATCCCAAATCTACCTTATAAAGTTTGGTTTCAACGACTGCATTCATCTTTCACGAGGTTTAAGTAATTATTTCTGTGAACTTGATTGAACTTTTCAGGAAACTGGGCCTAAAATGTGGCACTCAGCTTCACGTTTACATAAAACGTTAATGGTATAAGCAAGTAAAGGAAGCAGGAGAACACGACTGGGTGAGTGGCATGTACAAGACATTCCGTCCAGAGAGCACCAGAACCGGAAGGTGCGCAAATGAATTGGAGATAGGATGCATGTGAGTTGGGAAACGGCTTTTGGTTCAGGGAAAACCTATTTTCGCGCGCCTTACTACATTAAGCATATCAACGATGGTCTTGAAACGCACTGGACATCAAAGAGAAGGAAAATTAAATAAACCTTAAAGGTTTTTAATAGTTTCCATTAAATAACTTCCACGAATTACTCGTTTATCATGGCGAAAGAGACGTCGTGGCCAAAGACAAGGCAAAAATCTCGAATGGCTAATGGCAGCTTTTTTCTGTTTAAAAGAGCACTCGCATACGGAAATAAAACAAATCTTTTAAAGCACACAATTGATTTGAAGTAATATTGCAAACAATATAAATTAGTGCGAACTAGTTCATAATCAGTATTCATAATCAGTTAAATAGCATTTAGAAAATACGGATATGTTCATTATTTCAATTTAATATGCCTGTGGTGTCCCAATACTTTAATCGTTTACTTTAAACAGGTGACTTCTGCCAATGCTAGTCTTCGGTTTTGCAGTTCCAGTATACAAGTCCTTATTCAAATTATTTTCTGATTCGGAAGCAAAACGATAACGGAATTTACGTTCAAATATTTTAAGAGAAATGCTACTCTGTATCTAGTATACGCTTCTATGCACCGGTAAGTAATAAAAAATTTAAAAAATATTTATTTCATTAATTGCCGGCTATCTTATTATTTCACAGACCTGTTAATAATGCTACTTATGGAGACGCATTCAGGTAGGCGACACCTCATCGCATCAGAGACGCCAGCATTTTAAGCCGAGCGCCTACGGAGTATCGGAGGGCCGCCTTTTCGGGAGACGTTAATTAATTCGCAGGCACGGGCTCCGCCAGGAGTCGATCCGCGCGCTTCTGACAGCTGACAGGCGAGGGGCGGCGCGCGCAGGTGCGTGGGCGGGGCGGGGAGGGGAGGGGGAGGCTGTTCCTGGCAGCAGACGCCCTCGGATGGCGCTTCCCTGCGCGTAAGCTCCTGAGAAGCTTCTCATTACGAAAGAGGAGGCCCCACAATGCTGAGAAGAGAGACTCGGGAAGTTAGGAATATAGAATGACATCGCCTCTGGTATGAGACGTTGGGTGCTTGTTCTACAGTAGAAAAGGAAACATAAATACAAAAAAATATTGTACGAACGTACGTAAGAATGTACGAACGAATATTGTACGTACAAAAAATATTGTATGATATGGCGTATTAGTTTCGACCACTGGTCAACAAAAATAGCAGCAATTCGGAAATGTGTTCTTATTTCAGTCATCCTTGTTGGAAACGAAAAATAAATTCGCTGACGAAATAAAATACAAACTCCCTCACCTAATCAATGTTTTCCAAAGAAATCTCAACTTCACTTCAGCAACTATAATTATTGCCGTACCCACAGGAATTAAAATTTTCAGTTGATTAGCCACTTTACATGGATCCCAATTATCATATAATCCTTCTCTACTCTGATAAATTGCTTCATTTTAATAACCTGACAAAAACTAGCCCCATTCGCTATCCTATCATATTTATCATATTGCCAGCCTATTATGATTTTTGTAATATTATCCTCAATTGTAATTATTATGTCAAATACAAAAAACACACATTTTATTACCCAAGCGAAGATGTCATAAGCACATCTATAAGCAAAATGTCCATTTTAAATATCAAGCAATAGTTCAACAATTAAAAAATGTTTTTTTAACAAAAGCAAGTTCTTTACCCTAGAATGAAGTCTCAACATCAAACCATGTTCTCCTTGACGAAATGACGTGGCAATGTGAAAACCCGTGCAATGTCAAATGCAAATGAGCCAACGCCAGCGCGAACGCCCAAACCAAGTGCGAACAGGGCGGGGCGGGGCGAGGCGGGGCGGGGGCGGGGCGGGGGCGGGGCGGGGGCGGGGCGGGGGCGGGGCGGGCAGCGAGAGTGGCGCCGATGAGCGAGTACCCGCGGAGGAAACGCCCCTGTCAGCACGCAGGAAGCGCGCCCGTGGACCGCCCGGGCCACAACGCCCTTGTAGCACCGACACCACAGAGTAAAGATGTACCTCCTTAGTCTACACCGACACCGCACCGCGGCGTTGCGGGGCGCGCTCATGGAATTCGCAATAGATGGAAATGCACCGCTCCTCCAAAACTGCAACTGCCGTGCACAGATGCTGCAAATGATACTCACATTATTACGCAGATGTCGAGACTAGTACGTTGTTCAACGGGACGTCTCCAACAAGGTGTTGCGTTCACTACGTATTTCGGCTTCCTGTACATCTCCCAGCATTTTTCTTGCTCCATCATACTCTTTGTTTTCTCCTTATCCCACATAGCTTTATAAATTTCATCCTGCTTACGTCACGGGTTTCTCGCATGCACACATATCCCGTGACTCTATTTCCTTACACTGAATTATGTGTTACACTCCGACCTCGGCTCTCACATAGGCAAACTCACAACAATTTGCAAATATTTAACCATAGGCATGCGATCATTTGACCTTTACACAAATCTTAATGTAATCTGAATCTGCAGAGGGAACTCCATTCTGCAGCAGAGGAGAGACTTTAATACTAGGAATCATTCTTTCATCGACCACACGCCCTAATAATTGTAATTTAAAAATATTGAAGATAATTTATTATCCGAACAGTAATTCATTCAGAATTGTTACACTCTATATCTTAATTTTATTGGGAACTCCGTCACGACCCACAATTTTTAACCTGTTCTGCACACTAGTGTAAAATAATATTTGCGAGTGGTAAGGCAAACGCCAGTTGGGTTTAAAATTCCCAGAACGTTGCAGCAAAAGGCAAGAAACGGTTCGAGCCCCCACGCCGTGCAGCTGGCAGGTGACGCAAGGCGGCGTGCAGCGCGGGCGGTGACACCGGCGCGGCGCGGCGCGACGCGGCGCGGCGCGGGTGTGGCGCTGACGTCGGCGACGAGGCGGAGGCGGCGACGCTGTGTGACGTCGCAAGGTCGGCGCGCGCCCAGCTGGCGAGCCGCCCGCCCTCGCCCACGCCGCCACTGCATCGCCTGCACCACCTCCTCCTCCGCCACCATCACCACCGCCAGTGCATCACCTATCATTTTCGTCACCTCCACCGCATCGCCTGCACCACCTCCTCCTCCGCCACCATCACCACCGCCAGTGCATCACCTATCATTTTCGTCACCTCCACCGCATCGCCTGCACCACCTCCTCCCCCGCCCTCGGTCGACCACTCTGCAGTATCCTTCCCAGCCATCGATGAATTCCGGCACAAATCACCATTCATTACAATTAGATTATTTGAGCGTAGCTGTCTACGACCGCAGATAACTAAAAGAGTCTTCCCAGGAGGAAGATGCAGAGACTAGGTTTTGAGTAGCGACAGAAAGTGCCTTGGATTTACATGCTCCCTTCAGACAAACGGTTCCGAGTTTTAGCGGCCGCCCGCAGAGAGGCTTCTGGGATATGTCAGCTGCAGTGCACATGCGAGCGCGTTCGCTTGCTACTCGGGTCATCCAAGGCTCTTTCCATCCCTACTCGAAACGTAGGCTCTCTGCTCCATTTCGGTTCTGCATATTTTTAGTCCAGACTGCAAGGGTCGCAGCAGGAGGTGGAAGTCGCAAGTGTGTCTCCCCACCGCTTGCAGAATTCCTCTGCAACGGTCGCGACGGGCTGAAATGAGGACTACAGGGCTCGCGAGATGCCTGACTCTAGCAACAAAGCTGCGTATCATTTGCAACTCATGGGCGAAGGGCTGTCACGTTGAATTCTTTTCGATTAGACTACCTCGTTAGCAAAGAACAACAGCATTGACGGAAGTAAGAAAGAAGTGTCGAGTTTTACATACCTAAGTTCATGAATTCTTTTCCCCATTTCAGTCGACAGAATACACGAATTCTAAGATTTTTTGGAGTGAGCACTTACTCCGTTTAGAGAGTGTTCTACACGTGGAGTTCTATTCCATCACTTACTGATGAAAATAATGAAAGTAGCGTAATTCAAACAAAGCAAACGGCATACGAGTTCATTGAACTTGTAGTATGACCAATATAATTTAAGTTCGTTAACTTGAAATGAGCTTATTGTAATGCGCACGGTTTCAGAGCAGACAAGTCCTAAATATTTCAACTTCTCGGCAACTTTTTCTATCTCATGGTAATTTCCATCTATTACCCCAAACCACCATTCGAGAAATCATCTATGGATTTCGTTTCCCCAGTCTCCGTCACTAACATTCAAGAAAAGCTATCATGTCAACGTGTTTATCGAACACGTCAAGTAAATCTCACTTAATCAACCACATGCAATTGGATAACGTACCTATATACATTTTTATCTCTCTACCGTAATTTTCATTGAAAATACTAATACATTTATCTTGTTTTTGGAAGCACATTTTGAAAATAACCAAAGTCACTATGCCCAAACATGCTGGATGATGAACAGCTTCTCTTATAAAGTTAGAGAACTCGCAGTATAGCTGACGTTCAGCATCAACTAACATTGAATCGCTTCTTGACGCTCGGAGCGCACTGTTACTTCCGTCGCCCATCCCAAAGTCGCTGGCGAGGCCGCTCCTGCACTGCATTCGGCGCCTTGCGAAAGGTTGCCCCACATTCCTGCGCCGTTGGAGCATCTCTCGACGCGGAATGAAAGCGAGGCGGGGCGAGGGGTCCTGGCAATGCCGCACGTGCAGCGGTACAGGTACACGGCTCCGCGTGATAATGGGCGGGAGTTGTTGGCATTTGTGGAAGAAAGTCGCCACGCGACGACTTGGTGAGCGAATCAAGATTTCACCTAGAAGTCAATGGGTTGTTGAATACTTTATTAGGGGTTCATGTGTGAAATCTTAAACTGTGGAAATCACAATTTTTTTTAAATGTGTTCGCCGCACTCGTTCAGTAACTTTAAATGTAAAAGTCGTTTAGGATTAAAGTGATAAAACATTAACAAAACTCGTAACACCAAAGTGCTTTTCAAAAACAAGACATTCTGGTGCGAAGTTCATTTGACTTCCATGTTCGTAAAGGACTATTTCCTTTCTCTTGAATCCAAACCGTTCTTCGTTCTCAAAATAATTACCCAAATTTGTACTGTTCTCCAATAAACGAATCTGAAAGTTTTCCATTCCATTCATTATAAAAAAAAATCAATGCAATTGCACTTTAATGCTTCACGGAACCGACAAACACAGCTTTGTTAATTAAGTACATCAATTGAGAAATTAATGAAACGGATATTTACATATTTACTACATTCATGTCGAGATGTACATTCCAGCAATATTATGCTACAATTAATGTCAATACCACCATGCTCGTGAGAAAAGAAGCAAACACAATTTGAAAATTTGTTAACACACAGTTTTGCCTCATCCGGAACGTACGGACGTTCATTCTCAAACTTCCTCGTGCAGTATACACACTGAAGTGACGTCAATTCCGTGCACGTCACATCATGGGAACAAGTCAATTCCTTGCAGGATACATCATGGGAACAAGAGGAAGACAAGGCGAAGCAAGCAACACATACGTAATGCCCGTTGATTAATACAACCCTAGTATTTATTTTACGACAGCGTAACGAATATCTTTTATTTTAGCAGTCGCTCTTGTCTCCATGTATTGGTTAAAAATACATTCAAATATTTATACTTTAATCGAGAGAAAGATGTATCACAATTCTCTCGACATGGCCAATGTGGAAATTCATATTTCATAGCCTTCATCTTACAGGCTTAACACCAAGATAACCAAAACCCTTGGTTACATATGCAGCTTCAAAGCTACGCAAATTACCAATGGTGGAACAACAAAGGAAGATACACAAGCACACAATTTGCATATATTACAGAGATGCCTATGGCATTTCTGCTGAAAGCTACAGTCGCCTTAATACAACTCAATTCTCACCTCAATACAACGGAATTTCTCGTTGCGTAAGGCACCGATGAAAAGCAGCCAATGCGCATCGGAACTACAAACACCACGTTCGTGTCATTAAAAAAATGCATTCCGAAAATTTGGAACATAATGCCTCCTAAATTAAAAAAAAAATTTTTGAAAGTTAACTACAGGATCTGTTATTGATTAATTTTTACACTAGTTTCTAGTTTGAAGATTTTAATACAAAACCGTTATTTCACGAACATCTCATCCCCCATCTCTCCTTTCGTTCACTTTTGTATCAGTTGTGAGACCACATATATAAATTCCCCCTTACAAGCAACAGAAACCCCGGGAACCAAAATGCGTCAGAGAACCCGAAAACCGCACTCATCATCTTTCGAAAGAAAGGCCGCCACCACCACCAACTAACCTCCGTCATCCATCTTCCACGCGCCTCATGTCTTTTAATTCTAGCCCAACAACACAGCCTGCCTCTGATTCCGCGCACGTGAGCGCGCGCCGCCGCCGCCGCCGCCGCCGCGCCGTGGCCGTACGGCGAGCGCCGTACGAGGCGATTCGCGAGGCGGAGGCGGCGGCGGCGGCTCCGCGGGTCAGCGGCCGGGCGGGCCGGCGGGTGGGCGGCGGGCGTGGGGGCGGCTGGCGGTGAACGGCGGCGGGAGGCGGGGACGCGGAGCGGCTGGCGGGGCAGGGGGGGACGAGGCGGTGAGGCGGTTGGGCGGGGCGGTGAGGCGGTGGGGCGGGGCGGGGCAAGGCGGTGGGGCGGGGCGGGGCGAGGCGGTGGGCGGGGCGGGGGGCGGAGCGGTGGGGCGGCGGGCGTGGGGGCGGCTGGCGGTGAACGGGGGCGGGAGGCGTGGCGGCGGGGCGTGGCGGCGGGGCGTGGCGGCGGGGCGGGTGGCGGGGCGGGTGGCGGGGCGGTGGGCGGCGGGCAAGGGGGCGGCTGGCGGTGAACGGGGGCGGGAGGCGGGGACGCGGAGCGGCTGGCGGGGCGGGGTGGGGTGGGGCGAGGCGGTTGGGCGGGGCGGTGAGGCGGTGGGGCGGGGCGGGGCAAGGCGGTGGGGCGGGGCGGGGCGAGGCGGTGGGCGGGGCGGGGGGCAGGGCGGGGGGCGGCTGGCGTTGAACGGGCGCGGTCGGGGGCCGGGCGGCGGGGCGGCGGGCGGCGGGGCGGTGAGGCGGGGCGGTGGGCGGCGGGCGTGGGGGCGGCTGGCGAGCGCTTCCTCGGGGGCGGCGTGGGCGCGTGGGCGAGCGCGATGCGCCGCCGCAAAAAGTGCCCGCCCGCGCAGCGCGCTCTCCGCATGTTAATCACCGCGAGGCAAAGAAACACACTGCTCGCTCTGTGCAGGACGCTCACACTGACCTCTGGACCACAGGATGGATTTGAGAAAAAAACTGTCGAATTGGTTGTGCGGAAACCCTGCGTCATGTCCATCAATCATCAAAGATATGAATGTGTGAATGTATCGTCGGAACGAACTTCTTTTTTCTCACAGCAATGACTGCGAGTTAACCTTATCGCTAGTCTTCAGGACTGTTCTTCGCCATTTTTTTTTCTATCTTTTACGTACGAAGTGGTATTAACAGGAAATATGTAATCAGTGAGTCCACAGACCACTGGCTAACCACCGCTTTTAAATTGTATCTCATTGTTTCATTTCTTCTATGCAGAGTTCATGACGTACAGAAAATGGTGAAGGGAAAAATATTACACTTCTCACTACGACTCAACCATATATTCACTCGAAGTTCATTATGAAATTACGGTTCTAGTCGAATCACAAACAGTTTCTCCTTCTCCACTGAAAACCGGAAAAATTCATCCAAAAAGAAATACTTTTACATCTAAACAGTACACGTAATGGAGGGAAAGAAACACAACAAAACTACCGGGCAATAAAAATTGTGGCCACTCATTTCCTTAAATCAATTTTTCTGTCTATTTTCTGTCTATTAATTGGTTATAAAAATATTTTCCTGATCAGATTTTTAATCCCACACTAAAAAAATATCAAAGACAGTCTGATAAACATTGGTCACCTCTGATTTCACCACGAGAAAGTTCAAATTAACAATCATCTTCATCAAATAAAAGCTGAACAAAATATGTTGTACAAACGTTTTTAAGGAATACTATTTAGTTTAACAAGCGTCCGAAATTTTTCCGTGACTTCGAACGATTCGTCTGCAAATTCCCTGATGTCTCCCAGACTTTTTCAGGGCAATAACATTCTTTTTTCTTCTTCTTCTTCTTGGTTTCCCACGTTTTCCAGAAAGTGTCCCCCCTGCGTAAAGGGCCAAGTTTTGCGCACGAGCGGCGGGGTCCACGCGATCGCGAAAGCGCGCCGGTCAGCGACCGCGAGACGCGACGCCGCGTGGGCCAGGCGCCAGCGCCAGGCCTCTTCGCCCGCGCCCACGCCCGCGCGGGCGGACCGGTGCCCACCGGGGCGAGCGGCCCAGGCGCCGTGGGAAGCGCACGTTGCGGGAGCACTTGTTCCGCGATAACATCCCGTCCCGTCCGCGCAGGGCACATGACATTCCGCCCACCGCTGGAGAAGATTCAGGTATTCCCTGGCACCTTCTCAAAAGTCCAAGTTGTGTCCGTGTCGCCTTTTCAAATTAGGTTGCGAATAAGAAACACGTTTCAAATACATTAGTTAGCGTACAATTTATTTTCTTCAAGAAAAAAGGAGTCCGAAAGTCTCGTTTAAAAACTATATGAAAAGCTCTAGAGATTTTCGCTCACGAAAATTAGATCCTTGTAAACGGAACAAATTTTCAATCTTTTTAAATTTCTGAAATCACGGAAACAAACATGACCTTGTTTCATATCGAGAAATAGACACTGATACAATATGTAAGATCATGCAGGAGAGAAAATACAACAAAAAAAAAAAAAAAAAGAGAGAGAGAGAATTAATTTGACTTGGAACACACGCGAGTATAATTTTCCAGAACATGTAGATTCTGACAGAATACCACGTCATATAGTCAGCCACGCGATCATATCACACGATCTAATAGTCGACCTTTATCTGAAAAAACCTATTCGGAAAAGCAGAAGAAAAAAATACGAGTACTCTACTGGGCACTTTTTCAAAAGAATATTCAATTTTTGAATGCCAATTCAAATTTAAAAAAAAAAAAAATTTGTGTTGAAAAGCGTGTCTGACAAATGGTGCTCTTCACCAAATTACCAGTGAGAAGGATGAAACATGGGTCATCAATTCTGTGGTCACGGGGTAAACGTTCTTAAGTCGTTTCGGTTAACGTTCGTTCTTAAGTCGGGGTTAACGTTCAAAATTCTTAGTTTGGAGAACACAAGGGTTAGATTATCAAGCCAGCGCATTTCCTATGCTCAACACCATTTCCCAACGCATTTTTGTCGCAAAGGAGGCAACATTTGAATCCGGTCGTTTTACTAAAATAAAATATAGATACTTAACTTGTAGTTACAACACTTAACTCAGTTTCGACAAAAATTCACTTAAGAACATTTACCTCCTCACCACAGAATTTACGGAGACCTGGTTTATCCTGGCAAAAGTGCTTTCATTGATCGTGGCCAGCGCCACAAGAAGAGGCTACCTCGAGGGACAACCCACCACCGCCACCACCACCACCACCACCACAACCGCCACCACCACCACTCCCTGCAGGCCACGTCTTTTGGACTTCCGCAAGCGATTCCACTGCAGGTAGCGGACCGAAACGACTGCTTGACGCTGAATGATCGATAAGGGCCGAAGGGGTTCAGTTCACCGAAAAGGCACGCTGTCTCTCGTCCTGCGTCCTGGCTACCCTTCTGCGACCCAGGATGCTTTTTCCCACTGCACAATCAGATTTGTCGCGTTAAGCTATTTGTGTTCCTTCTAAACTAAACATTTTATTGCCGTACCTCGCACTTCCATTAAAATCTTACTTCATTCCGACCCTTACTTCATTCCGATACTACTTCTGTGTAAACATATCAATAGTATCGTCGAAGTTCTCAATCGCCACGTCCTAATTTTTAACTTCGCAGAAAGTATTTCTTCCCGCTTTGAACAAACATTCTTATTACGTACAAACCAAGTGTAGCAAAAGGTTATTTTTTTACGCAATTACGTGAACTCCATGAGAATCAGTAGTGGGTGAGAGAAAACACGTTGGACTCCCGTTCTCACCTAGAAATATCTCCCATCATTTTGTGTGAAAGCCATCGACCAAGTTTAACTATGAGGCATCCATATTCTGCAACTCTTTCGACCTCTTTACCTGTAACGTGACGTCCTTTTCCAAACTTTATTACTCCTATCTCCTACGCTTCCACAGTCTCACTTGAAAAAAGATATTCTATTCCATACGAGTCGTTTGTGAGTCACATTACTCTCTCTTTGCGGTGGCGATGGTGTAGCGGTTAGCGTAACCGACTGCTATACCCAAGTTCGCGGGTTCAAACGTGATCGAAGCCGTGGGTTTTTAGGGGGCGAAAAAATCCTTCGAACGCCTTCCTTCGGAGGGGAAGTAAAGTCGGTTGTCCCATGTTAGTAGATTTACTTGCATGTAAAAGAACCTCAAGCCTAAATGAAGCCTCTGAGCTAAATTCAAATCGCCGGTTTCGTCGCCTCAGTAATACCTTCTTTCTCTGCTAGTTGGTGAAAGGAGCGTAGCAAAATTTGCGGTGTCAGACAGAAGAGCAGGCCTCATGGCCTGAGTCTCGCCACGTAAAATAAGGCAATTCAATTCAATTCAATTGAAAAATTCTTGTAGCTCACAAGCCCCCTTTCCTTTCCTTTTCCCCCCAACCTTTCCGCCGCTTCAGTCCCTCACTCTCTCGGAAGCACTCTCTTTACGTAAGGAATCGTTCATCCGGCTCGGCGACCTATTTTCTCACGTGCATTGGCCCATCACCGCCCACGCGACCACGCCTGCGTCGCCCGGGGCGATGGGCGATGGCTCGCCCCCTTTCGACGCGGTTTCAGCGAATTAAAACGGGGGGATCCGCTCGGCACCGGCACTCAGGCAAATGGACGCGCTAAGCAGGAAAGAGCAATGGCACAACGGACAGCGGCGGCGTCCATCCCTCGGCCGCCAACGGAACTGCGAAAGAGGTCGCAGCAAGAAGGAGATCTGCGCTTCCAATCTTGTGAAATTCTCCGGATGATTTCTTTTTCCGGATTTCACGGTTCGATTATCTACTATTAGCGCGTTATTGCTGATAAAGAGGAATTTGTGAATTATGTGGGTGAAGGTAATATTGGAAATGAAAAATGCGAGGAAAAGAAATGAACTTGTGATATAGAGTTTCTCGAGGTGATATAATTTGAATGAAGAAACAGTTCACATCGCAATATAAATCACTCTATATCATCATGCCTTCCATAAAGAATTCAGAAACTGGCAAAGTTAACGCCAGTTTCTGTCACGCTACAGAAACAAAGCGAAGAAAATTTCTGGAATGTTTTTTTAGCAACCGATCACAACAACAGTGTTCTCCGATCCTTATTTCCTGGCACTTGGTGAGTGAAGAGAACCAACCGAGAACTTCTGTTTTTGAAACTGAAACTTCCGATTGAATAACAGTTCTCCCTCCTAACTCACCAAGTTCTAAAAAATTTAAATCCGACTTCAGGTCATACCACGAACAATGCAATTATTATTGAAGTTTTTTTTTAGCGTTTCTAGTATTTCACTTTGCTTGTTCAATTTCTCTGATCGACCAATTTGATCAGTTTGCTAAACACAGCTTAGTGGTACGCAAACTGCTATTGCAGAAGTTATCACAAAGTATTATTATTCTTCATTTAAAACATAGGACACATGATGTCTTCCTCACCACCGGGGCTACTGGGCATTTTTTATTCCAATTCGTGCTCAAAACAGTTCGTCACTTCTATCATAACTAGACTTCCCCAATTACATTTCCCAATAAATGTTGGCTCCCGCCTTCCTCGACGCAGTCTAATTATTTTCGGGCGCAGGCGTCCGCCAGGCCGCCCTCGCCCCCTGAAGTCACCGCCGCCGCGACATCTGGCGATCTCGCGCCTTGATTGGCCCCCCGCCTCCTCCCCCTCCCCCGCGGCGGAGGGATCGAGCGCCATTTGCATTCATTGCGGCGGGCGGCCGTCGCGGACGCCGCGCAGATGGATTCTACCGCGCAGAGCGACGCAGCTGCGCTCGCTTAAGACGCATCCGCCCCCCCCCCTGCTCCCCCTCCGAGGCGGCTGCAAAACGGAACGGCTCACTCTGGCAGTTTTCAGTTTCATAAAGAAACCCGACACCTTTCTTATCACTTTACTCTTTTATATCAGCACCTTTACTTTACAAGCAATAATGTGTTAAGACAAGGAAAAATAATGAATAATCATCACTAAGACAAATAATACATTCATACAAACAATTGTAATAATCACTGAATTATTATTTTATTATTATTTTATTGAAAACTTTTTTTAGTTTACGAACTAATTAATTCTTTAAAGATCGTAACTTTATGTACGTAGTTGATGAGTCTTCTCACCAATTCTTACGTTTTGAGACTAATGAAGTGTTCAATAAATGTTTTCATGATCAGCAAATTAAAGCTCCAGTGAAGAACTGAACTTATTAATCATGTTTCCACTAGATAAACTACAGCCCAGTGGAATAGTCCCTATATCCTTACGGTCGGGAGAATACGAGCGACGATCAAAGACTGGGAAAACTGACTAGAAACACTCAGTGGGGACGGTCATGACAAACGCACAACGAGCGACCGTGATCTTCTGGCATTTCGGGTGGGAGGAGATCGAGTTAGAGAAGCCAAAACAGTTGCGCAGCGAAATACCTTTTAAACTTATTAAAATGTGCTGACACTCGCAAGAAGATTACGGCGGAAGAGGATTGCAGCAAGAACAGAGGGAGCGAGGGCGAAGGGAAAGGTTTCCCTCAGCCGAAAAACCCGTTGATGTATGCGTTATGAAACTGTACACGCAAAACGAACTATATGTCCATTACATGAATACACGCAGATTTCCAACCACTGACGAGCAATAAAACCAACTTTGATGCAAAGTTCAAATGAAATTTTCGAATATATTTCAATCTACTCTAAACTCGCTAACGCTTTCAAGCATCACGAGCGAACATATTTCTCTATTTGCTCTCGCTAACTAAATCACCCCTGACATTCACAGAGTGAAGAAACATCGCCCAACGCAGCTCACTACTGCCCGCGCAATATGCGCTTTATATTTCATCAACACACGGCACAAAAGAGCGCACGAGCGCTAGTCCATTATGGAAACTAGAGTGGAAATCCAATTACTGGAAGGGAAGGGGCGCAACTAGAAAAAAATGTTCTGTGTATTATCGCCCTAATTTCTCGTTAGCGACACATACGTTGTCCTTTGTGTCGCTGGAGGGGGCGGGAATATTGCAGTTGATTACGAAGATACATGACATATGCGAACTCTAGAGGAGCGGAGAGACGTTCACAGCGGTTCACAACACTTCCAAAAGTATCGTATCTAAAGGTCATTGAATATTTTTCTAGGGAATGTTCTTTAAGAGCATAAAATACTTCTGGAACGTATTACATCACACTAAATTTAATGTCCTGAGGGTTGCCTTGAATACAGGAAAGAAAAGAAAGAGCATAAAAACAACAAATATAATAAATAAATGGAAAATAATACTAAATTTCAATTTCAATCATTTCAGATATTTGTAATTACGGTATCAATTATTACAATTGTGACACTCGTATTGTACTAAACTCACTACTGTACCACTCACTCCATTACCAAAGAAACATCTAATAACAGCAAAAGGAAGCAAACAAGAAGACAGCAATACAATTACACCAATTGCATGTCTTCCATCATTGAAAGCGCATCTCTCAATCACGCGCGAACGTCTCTCTTGGGATTTCGGCCCTCCACTTGCTCAGATGAGGCCTGCGACGAAGGTCCCGGTGAGGGTAGGGCATTTCCACACACCCACTCCGCGCGGGTGGGGTGACGGGCAATTTCCCGAATATTTCAATCACCGTCGGGGCGAAAGCCTCAGTGGGCTTTCGTAGGCCTTTAATGCAAGTGATCACCAGCGATCAGGCGCACAAGGAGGTTCGTCACGCGAGGCGGCGGCGTGGTCGAAGGGGATGGGGGAGATAACCGGCGGCCTCAGGGGTGTCCAGTCCAAGGACGCGGCGGACGTCAGGGGGAGAAGAGAAGATTGATTGACTCACTGATTATTTCGTATTTCCGATCGCGTCTACTGCCAAGGTCATTAGCCCCGTAAGTATAGTGTACGTTTTAGCAATGGCCACGGTGACGTTCTTCCCCCGCTGGATGGTCAGATCCGCTGCCGATCGGCACATTGGTTTACGGAGTTTCCCAAACCAGGTACCTCCCACCAGCGGGGGACCGTTGCAGACGAGACGAACACAACCTCCCGTCTGGTCTCCCAATATGTCTGGTAGTGTAGTATATGAAGTGTTTGTGCAACTAAGAGGTGAGGATAGGACAAGGAAGTGGAAGGAATGGTCGCGCGAGATCCGTGGCCCGTTTGTTAGGGTTCTTCTCCGGAATTCGCTTGCCGATCAGAGCAGCCGACCGCAAAAATTCTCCTCCAAACAGCAGCTGAATTCGACCCAGGTATTTAGCTAATATAAAAATTCAACCACGGTCGGGACGCGAACCCTAGGCCCTCGCTGTCCGAGGCGCTGCGTTACGTCAGTTGATGCTCTGAGCCACCTCAGGCGGTGAGGGCTTGCGAGAGGAGAGGAGCGGAGGGAGGCATTGAGAGGGAAACGATCCTGTTCCAGCTCGGAGTAGATGCGGCTTAACTCTGCGAGGACGTGTTCGCAGCAGTTGCAGAGATCCGAATAAAAATGGAAGCCGCTTTGCTCGTGCATAAATTTGAAGAAAGTACTTACATGCGAGTAAAAAAAAGTATGGAGATGAGAATAACAAAATTGAGCTTACAGCCGAAGTGACGGCGCAGGGAGGTGTCATAACAAACGCGTGAGGAGTTAAATCTGAGGGAAGGAGAGATGGAGAGGGAAATGAGCAGAGGGCAGAGGCATATCTAGGTATTCAAGCGCCCATGGCAGGCATAGAATTTGCGCCCCTGTCAGGATACTTCAAATTAAGGTTCTTGTTATTTATTTTCCCCGGAATACTCTAAATAAGCGTCCCTTGTGAGTGGCGCCTATGGCACGTGCCATGTCTGTCATACCGTGGATACGCCTCTGGCACAGGGTGCTACAGCTCGATACGACTGAGGATGAGTGGACTGCAAAACCAGGGATGCGCGCTCCGAGCGGGCGCAAGAGGTGTGGGAGCAGCAGGCGGTGCGCTGTCAAGGCGGAAGCGGGGTGGTGGCGGCGGCGGGGACGGAGGGGGGAGGCGGTAGCGGTGGCGGTGGCGGGGGCGGAACGGGGGCGGCGTGGACGGTGATCAATGCCTCGCGCTGGCGGCGCCGCGCTGGCGCCAGGGGCGTGAGTCAGCGGCGACGCTCCCCTCGCCGCCTCCGCCCCGCCCTCGCCCCCGCCCCCGGGCCCAGAGGAACCCTCGCCAGACGGGGGAGCGTGACTAAGAGCGGGGGAGAGGCTATTTTAAAAAATCTCATGTGTCGGGGCTGTGTGGTTCTCAAACGGAAGCGATTTGCACATCTTTGCTCACTTTAAGTGCGGACACAAGAATGGAAAGGGGAAACACTCCATGAATTACACGCCGAAGGTCAGAATTCGGCAATACGGGTGAGTAACGTATCCAAATGTGCTTGAATAATATTTAGCATACGATAGTTGGATAATGTGAAGTTTAAACAAAAAATTATTCCCTTAAATTCAAATTTTATTTATTTTTATTTATTAGACAATTTACTCAATTTAATAGGGAAAATGGACCAAGGAACTGAAATAAACAGCCCGGAAATGGAATCATTAAAAAAAAGTAATTATATGAACACATCGACAAGCAGTTTTCTTCACAGCTTCAAGCTAAATCGTAATGTGAAAAACCACTTGCCAAGTAAAGCTTGGAGAAATGTTCTAAATGCGATTTATATTTCCCGAGCACTGGAGGAAATTTGAGGAGGATGTTCAATCTGAGGCCCTGGTGCATCCGGGGGGAGGGGGGCATGCAATATAATAACCAATATGTTTATTACTTCACTAAACTCTACGATGGCTCTCTTCCCCAAATGATCGCGTGGACGCTCCGAGGCAGCGAGGCCACGTCGGCAGACCGCCGCCTCGCAGAGGGCGCCGCAGATCGATGCGCCACCACAGCCAGGAGAGGCGCGGGATCACATCGTGAGTCAACGCAGGATGCAAGGAGTAAACAAAATCTATAGCGAAGGCGGCTCACCCGAAAATCGCACGAGCAGAACATGAAAATAATGCGAATAAAATTCCCTTCAAGATTGGTTCTTTATTCTCCACTGAATCTCCAGGCTTTTATTTTATCGCGAAGTAAATCCACTAGAGCGTAATGACCTAAGTAGCTTATGGGAGAATAATCGTTGGATATCAGTAAAGAACTACGAGTTATAAGACTGATTATTACTAGACGAACAATAGGAAATGTACAATTGAAGGGTCAATATGTGTTCAATGAAACTTTTAGTCAATTGCACAGCTATGAAATAAACGTTGGTTTCCATAGTTCGCTTGGAGTCGGAGAACAGCATTCTTCAAGGACAGTTGGAAATGTTAATGAGCTGCAACACTGGCGCACGAAAAGACGAAATATGAGGTATGAACGTTATTTTATAGCACAGATTTTGTAATAAATAATAATAACAACAATAATAATAATAATAATAATATAATACTGATATAATAAACCCCACCTACGAAGTCTTTTTAGGTAAGGCTTACTCATCCATAAATTAGTAAGCAAGTAATATCTGAATTTTAACAGCAAACAAGAACACCTAACATGTTTATCGCTTCATTTCTCGAGTTTCGCCGATATTGCACTCCCTAAACATTACGGTAAACTTTAGAAAAAAGAATAGCATATGAATTGGAAATGCAAAGATAACGCCACAATACACCGTGCCTGGAAGCAAGCGATACTTCCGAGGCGCAATGTGCAGCCTGCCACGAACAGTGGGTGGAAAGAGCACGTCGAAATTGCGAGGGCGGGCGGCAATGGGGCGGGGCTGGGGGCGGGGGTTGTGGGGCGGGGGTTGAGGGGCTGGGGAGAGCAACGGGCGATGGCGAGCGTGGCGAGGGCGAGCGGGGCGAGGGCGGGGCCGGGGCGAGGGCGGGGACGGGCTGGCGGGGTGAGGCGGGGCGGGGCATGGAGGGGTGGGGCGGGGAGGGGACCGGGCCGGGCGGGCGGGGCGAGGGTGACGGGGGGCGGGGCGGGGTGAGGCGGGGTGGGGCAGGACGGCGCGGGGCGGGGCGGGGCGGGGTGAGGCGGGGTGAGGCGGGGTGAGGCGGGGTGAGGCGGGGTGAGGCGGGGCGAGGGCGGCGAGTGGTTGCTGTGCAGGCAGTCGCTGGGGTGCGCTGGCGCTGGCGAGGAGCCAAACGCGCGCGGAGCCGAGCTTCCGGCCGCGCCGCAACTCCCTCGCTGCCAGCGCCCCCTGCGCCGCCTGCGCCACTGCGCCTGCCCACGTCGCCTTACCATCGCCCTCCCTCCCTTCACTCAACTCGCTCCTGCGCTGATTTCGCATCTCGCCCTTCCATCCCCGGCGCTGTTTGCCTCTTCTCGGTACCGACCGACAGCTGAAACACCCCCATGCGCACGGGCTCATTTTCTCTGCCATCCCTTCTGCTCCCTCTCTGCGCTTCAACGCCTCTTCTCTGCCTTCATCGCTTCTTTCCACATTGCAGTCTCGTTATAAAGCAAACGTGCAGCGGGCTCATGGATCTTCTTTGCCCTCTTAGTTTCTCTCTTTCCTGAGTTTTCTACGAGCTTCCGCATCTTTTCTACCTTTCTCACGAACCTTCTGTACTTCAATGTGCTACTTTGCTTTCTATCTTCAACTTTTACATTCACTATTCCAGGACACTCACTCACCATCCATCAATATTTATTTCAACGGCCTTCCTCCACTTTATCTGCACAACGTTCAAAATCTTTATGCAGAAATCAAGTGTCACAACTGAAGAAAAGAAGTTGAACTTTCTTTTGTTTGACGGGACAGCATTCGACCACAGTGTTCGCAGTGCGGTATCTTATCGCTTGCTCATGAATAAAAACCACGCTATATAGCTCCCTGAAAAACTGTCTGGTGTTTCTGCGAACGCCCACACCGAGTATCTGCATTGTGAGCCAATGTAGCAAGCAGAAATGCTGCGTCCTCTTCTTAGCTGTTAGTCAGACGAAGACAACACAACATCCGTAGATGCGCATTTTGAGCACATCTATTGGGAAACATTAATGTTCTCTCTAATAAATTCATTTATTTTTAACTTCTACTCTTGGTACTTCTCTTCAAAGAACATGATTTTCCTGCGAGAAGGCTCTCCAAGTATTGATTCTCAATTCAATTCAGTAAAGATCGGATCACTTGGTTTCCGTAAGGCCTAGCCCGTTTGAAACTTTCCCTAATTTGGTGTCAGCAATAATAATTTCAATGTCTAGATAAAACTTCAGCGGATAAGAACAGTCATTCATTTAAACCGTCGTTAAAATGCGGTACAGTTACTGAACGTTCACGCTACCTTCCCAGGAAAATTCCAGTGGTATCAGTACTGAACAGTGATAAAATAGAACATGTGCAGATAAGACTTTCATTACTTTATTTCATAATTAATAGACTGCCCTAGCTTTCATGTCCTTCCCAGCCTGAATTTCTTCCCTCAGTGTCTCATTATCCCAATTCTATGTGCGTGCACTTGCTAACTACTCTTGGCGTGTAACGGTTTTGTTCCTTCTCCTCCTTCATTCACCCGGTACACTCCCTTCCCAGCTCTATTTACGCTAAATTGAAAATCCCTTCCCCAGTTACCTTCTTTCTACGGTCTCTCCTCCCACACTCATAGCAGATTTGTTCTTTGGAACATCAATAACAGTGCGCGTCCTTGTCGCAGACTTGTGTTCTGAGTCCCTCTGGTTCCACCTCTCCTGCCCCATATTCATCAACCGCAGACAGCATCATATTTCATCGCTGCATCTTGTCAACTGGATCTGTAGTCAATATAACCCACACTCCGTAGATCATCCTCTCGTCCGGAATGGTGATGCTACATCGATCACAAAACGATGTTAGCAAAGATGGCTGTTAAAAATACATCAACTAAAAACTATCGATGTTTATCAACATCGATGTTTTTAGACTGGTTTAGTAACTTCTAATATTGAATCCGTGTGCATTAAAATTTAATTTTGACAGTTCGTGTTTATCAATTCGCTGATAAGTGGTACGAGAAGAAGGGGCAGACCTTGTGTCCACAGCGTATTCGTTGACCACATCTCAATGTGCGAAGTGAATATTAAGGAAGAGGAAATAAAAGTGCGTGGAGGCCATCTCGGGCGAGAGTGTTTGACCAGTGAAGGTAGTACAAACAGCGTTTCTTTGGGTCCAATACGTGAACTTAAGAGTGTTACCATCAGTTATTATTTCATATTTTTACAGTATTATGATCGTGGGAATTTTTCCTTCAGAAACGAAATATTGGAAAAGGAAAAGCATCGATCACAAAACATCGATATTAAAAACACTGGCGTTAATACATCGATGTTTCTACAAAAAACATGGATGATGTGAAACCATGGACCTGGATGTCGCATCCCTGGTGCGGACCCATTTCGCTCCGCCCCGATCCTCCCCGCGTCATCTCTACCCTTTGGCACCCTTTTGTTCGCATTCGCACCCCGCCCCGCTCGGCGCGTTCCGCACGTGCCGGCCCAAGTGGGGCGGAGGGGGCGGGAGCGGGGGGGAGGCGGGGGCGGCGCTGCGCCCGGGCCGCGTGTACGAGCCCCGCCCCGCCCAGCAGTGACGTCACTTGCAGCATCGATCGCGCCCCCAGCGGTGACGCACACGGTTAAAGGAGATGGACAAGGACCAGGTGTCGCAGGTTCTTGAAGGGGGAAAAATGTCCCGTTTGAATTCACAAACACATTCAGGTTACAGGATGAATTTGACTAGTTAAAGTAGAATGCAAAGAAACTAAATTTCCATTCTATTTATTATTAAACATGAATAAATCCACTTAAAATTCAGAGTTCAAAGGTAGCGTTAACTTCCCATGTGCATCATGCATCGTCACACTCACAGTCTAGAAGCAAATTTATTTCGTGAGTGTATTTCCAACATATTAGGAAAATGACTGGTATGCTTTAGGCATGACTCATTTCAGGATGAAACTAACAAAACCTCAAATGCATAGTAGCAGCGGTTTCCTGTACGCATTGTACAGTGGATGAGCTGCGGTACTGTTATTAACACAGAGTGGTAAAAAATGCTGCATTCCTCGTTATATTAAAGTGCTCATTAATTTCGCTACAAGATAAGGAAAACTGAACACTGTTGATCCCCATGTCTCGGGTAATGTTGCCACACCCAGCCGCAGCGTACATTCCAGTTAGTGCATTAGCTTCCGCTGAAATGGAATAACTTCGATGTTCTCAACTCCAGGGCAAAATCCCGACATCCGTTCATTCTCGGCCAACTTGACCAGCAACAAACCGATCTCGCCAAGCATAATGGGAAGGGTAAGCTCGCTGATGACAACGTCCCAGGCCGTGTCCGCAGTCTGTCCTTCGTTCTACACGTCCTGTCGACTTGGGCGTTACACGCCGTTTACATCACCGCAACCCCCTTGGGAGCCTCGATCGTGCCGCAACAGCGTAGAAAAATGAGAACGATCTTTACAGCGCGCGCGGCGCAGAAGAGGCGGGTCGCGGCGGCGAGCTACGCTTTTACGGCCCTCGAGCCTCGAACCCGCGACTGCCAGCGAATTATCCGAGTGGAAAGAGAAACCTGGAAAGCGGCAAGGTTGTAAGGAAATGTCCCGAGGCGGCGACGGAGCCTCCATCCTGCGGAAAGCGCGGCCCACGTTGACCAACAGACCACACGAGCCACTGCACGGGAAGCCTGGTGGGAAAGGAATAAACGCTGATTGCCGCACTATATTACAATGATTTACAGCAGAAATGCTGGAAGAATTGGGAGATTTGTATTACCAAACAATTAATACGAAGGAAGGAAGAAAGAAAGGAAATGTACAGTACAAATATCAACGTGCGAAAAAAATCATTTCCATTTCCCGTTAGTTGTTATTGCCAGTTTCTTTACAAAGGAGTAAAACCACTACTTCTATTCTTTACAAATATTTTTAAAAAGCTTCTATATATCTCCGGAACTCTTACGAAGTGAAAGTAGTAATAACAAAGTGATGGTAATAACTCAGAGAAACCCTTATTCATTTGACGATGCAGTAGGAACTAGAAATCCGATGCTCATGAAACAGCAAAACAATTGTAATAGTCCGTCATTAGAACACAATAGTCTTGGAGAGGAAGTTTGAAGCGCTGTATACTTTGGAAGCCACCTGGCAAGAAAAAAGGATTACACTATACGACCATAAGACGCTTCTTAGTCGTACTTTCAACTCTACAAATAAAAATACATTGAAGCATAAACAAATAATGACCATTAAAATAATCGAAGGAACATCAATTTAGCAGAACCAGCGATAATGTACTTCTAGATTACCTCGTTCAATTAAACAGGTAATTTCTCTACCATTCGAACTTCCCAACAGAATACTAAGAACATGTCGCAGAAAAGTTTGAAAAAGAGTGCATTTGTGCATATATTGTGCAGTGTGGTTCTGACATCAACGTCAAACCCAACAGCAGATCTGATAACTTAACATTCATTTATGCCATTAAAATATTTCGACGATTAATTAGCATCAACACACCTCTGTATCCTTTCACAGAGAGGAATGATTTGGTGCATCTCCACCTCCGAATAGAAAGCAATGGAAAGCAAAGCAAAGCGAAGGAGTGTAGGCGGAACGCAACTGTGACAGTCCCGTTGCCTCTCCGCTCCGTTGGGATGCGCCAACAAGGCGCTGATGAGTCTGTCAGAGGACAGCTGGATGAGAGGGCGCCTCGCCCTAAACACGTTCGCACTCGACGACTCCCTGCTTTCCGTCAGGCTGACAAAAAGAACTAGCGATGTCGCCAACAGGTCACCCCACGCACCGCGGGCGGCGTGCTGGGCGGCTTGTCACGGGTCAGCGGTGGTGGCGGCGGCGGCGATGGCGGTGGTGGCGGCGGCGGCGGTGACGAAGGTGGCGGTGGCGGCGGTGGCGATAGTGGCGGTGGCGATAGTGGCGGTGGCGATGGTGGTGGTGGCGGTAGCGGTGGCAGTGGCGGTGGCGGTGGCGGTGGTGATGGCGGTGGCGATGGTGGCGGCGGCGGTGCGCATGTGAGGTGTCTGATCCGATTCTACCTAGGGATTTAGGTATGTTCGTTAGGTAGTATGGTAGTATGTTCGTAGTAGGTATGGTAGTAGTAAGGTAGTATGTTCGTTGAAGTGAAATACCCCCAAAAAATACTTTAATGAAAGCAAACTCTGTCCTTACAAATGGCAAGAAAAATTGGGCCCTTAACGGCCTAATTTGTGCATAAAAGAAAATTAAATTAGTACACGCTCTTATCGAAACTCTTACACGGGTATGTTTTCTTTTAAGAAACTGAAGAAGTTATGCGGTGAAACTGAAAGTAATTGTTTTCTTTTATTCAATACATAGTATTTTTATTTATTTATTTTACTAATTCGTTGGTATTAAATGTAACACACCTCACTGAGCACTCTGAGGAGTAATTGATAAAATACTGCTGTGAAATTCATCGCCATCGGAAGTACTGGCTCTCGGACGAGGAGTTAAGCTGTGTACAAGTAATGCTATTGGCAGCACTATTTCTCTTGAGGTATCAGAGAAAATCACCCTAGCTAAAAATTTTATACCACATACAACCATAAACTATTTGACGATAATTCACTTTCAATGTAAACAATGTGGACTAATATATTTAACGCACAAAGTACGGCGCCGAAGTCAATCTAACCTATATTAGGTAATGCCAATTTAAGTAAATGAAGAATCAGGCGAAAGACTCAATTTATTAGTGAACATTATTTTTCTAGAGTAACTATTCAATACTTCAAAGAGTGGTATTTGAGTAGCTACTGGCACGAACATATTACCTTAGTGAAAGCCGCAACATTGCAAGTTTCGCGGAATAAACAATATTTTGTTGCAAAAAGAGATCGAAATACGAAAGCAGTGCATTTTACAGATTAGAGATTGCTCAATACTTTTCATTCGCTGGTGATTGATTTGAAGCTTGCTGATTAATCGTGGCCTTGCTTGATGAAGTAAGAGATATAGCGTTAGATTTGCTTGAAGTGCATTACCTAACACGAATGGCATAAGAATAATCAAACGACAGTTTATGTGAAAGCTGCAAATGCTAAGATATTCTGAAAACAATAGAATAGATACCTGCATTTACTTGCCAGTTTTTACATTACATTCCTTTCCTCACACATTAATGAAGAAAGGTGTTACGAGTTCACAGTCTTGAATGTTATAAAACAATTCTCACAATGATAATGCCATAGGCAAGTATCTTTACTAAAAAATGAAATTCGAAAGTAACTACTGGATTTACTGAACATATAAAGGGGACATGCCCCCTTCTTCCTTCCGGTCAGCAACGCCCGTGCGTTCGAGTGCGTGAGTGCATATACACGCGTGAGTGAATTCAGTATACGTGCAAATGCACGTGCGCGCGTATGTATGTGTGACTTGCTGTATGGTGTGAGTGCACTACGATTTCTCTTTATCAGATCAGCGCAATATTACAGCACCATTGGTCAATACCTGTGGCCTACGCAAAACGACCTCAATGTATTCGAATGAGTCCGGTGTAAGTGGAAGGGCCTTTTAGAGGAGATCACAAAGTATCCTTTGAACGTGAAGAAATCACGAATTTAAGAAATAAGAAAGAAAGAAATCAGAAAGAAAGAAAGGATATAACTGAAGAATTTTGGATACAATATTGAAGCAGATTAGGAAGTTTAAATGCTACCCTCCCACATTCTCAAATGAATGAAGTAATAACCTGAATCTCCACCTGAAACCTTCTATGCTAAATATCTTGCCAAAAAGCGCGTGACACATACTTCATACAGATTTTGAGTTTTCTGTCCCCCCCGGAAATAATATAAATTAAATATAAGCCACCAGATTTTCAATTAAAGGTTCTGACCTTGCGAGAACAATATTCTGCTGTTTAGGAAGCGACTATATTTACGTGAATTCCTTTAACTGAGAACAATATGTCTCTCTTTAAATACAAATAGGAGAATGCTAAATATGATGAATATATCTTGACAAAGATGAGAAAAGCGTTTAATTGCACATTCTCAAAAATAATTACTGTTTATAAGTACTAAAATCGCGTTACAGTGCAAAACAAAATCATAAAATACCGATACCCGGTGGCCGAGATTAAGACAGTAGTGTCGGACACAAGGATCGCGGGTTCGAGTGCCGCCTCGGGCATAGTTGTGTATGTTTTCGTCCTTTCACCTACTATCTTCAACAAGTCATGATATCTTCACAGTTACCATAACGCTAAACCCAATAGTGGTCGCTAATGACATGTCGTTACTTAACGTCGTTGATGCGACCTTAAATAATAAATCAAAAACTTTTGGATACACAACGAAAGAGGGAAGGCAGCATCCTGGGAACAGCCTTCAAAGGGGTGGGGGCGAAACAACTCGGGCCACTTTGTATTGATTTTAAAAGATACTTGGCAACTGTGACAGCATTTATCATTTAACATTAGCATGAAGCTAAATGCGTAATACTCAGAATGACACAAAAACAAATTAGGAGAAATCTTTCAGATCCAGAGAGTAGGAGTACACATTGTCTCTAACTTGGTGGTGCGAGCTGCCATAATTTATTACTAATACTAGTAGTTGTCAAGGTAGAACATTATTGCAAATTCTTTCACACAAGCAGGACTAATTTGAGGGTGTTCATACTTAATATATCGCGAATGAATCATCTTAGTCTCAAATAACAGACAAAAAATTTCATCTCAATATACAAGGTAGCAATAGTCAAATTTCTCGTTGTGAATTTTCAGAGAAATATTTTCTTAACATCTCAGCCTACATTTAAAATGAACCGATGAATTGAAAAGATCTGCAACATACGTCATAGTCTCCCATTTCCTTTCTTCTACTTTCATTCCATTCTCTGCAAGAGTTCACAAAGAACATCATCCATCCTGACCTCTGACCGGCCTCTGCCAGTGCTTCTAGGAGAAAGGAAGATGGTGGCGGTTTCATATCCCGCGAATGAAAGACTCGACAGTAAGAAACATTGCGACCCTTCTTCTCGAAATGAATCGACCTTCTCGAAGCTAGCCGCCTGTTAATGGCGACCCTCCTGACTTTTTCTACAACTGCGCTGGCCAGCTAGATTACGAGAGAAGAGGAAGAGAAAACGCTACTCACCCTCGTCTCTGAATCAAGAAATGCTTCTTGAAAAACGCGCGACTTTCTCAAACGGACTTTCTTCCCCTGTAATAGCCCTTCTCGTCATTCTGTCTGGTGGAATAAAGGGTAATTAATATCCGCGATGAACATAAGCCGACAGAGAAATTTCACAAATTCAGTCATCCATTGGACACTGCTCGAAGGTACTGCGCGACTATCGAAAATGTAATAAATCAATTCAACAATTTACAGTGTCATGCCAGTTACTAACAGCGACACGTGCAATGATATATGAGAATTCGTTCTAACACTTTCGCACAGAGTGCGTTGCAGGAGAAACCTTGCGTGCAACCGACAGCTGTGGACTCGATTCTCGTCAGCATTAATCTAAAGTAGTACTAGAGAAAACATGCATGTAGAAAAAAAAAGAATACACGGCACGACCGTCTTCCCGGAGGTTAGCCCATTCATGCTTTGGACAAATGTAACCTGTTTTGTTAGCAACGAGCTCCTTTTTACCCCATTCAAGGAAAGCAAGCTGTTCAGGTGAGGAACTTTTGAATCTGGTCGTTTTTGATACCGGATTTTCCTTCAAATATGCATTACGAAACAATACATTTATAATCTTCTACTAAATTTTAGGAATACAGAAAGAAATTACTGAAGATTCTTTTGATTTACGCGAAGTCTTGTCAGAGCCTCTGGATTAACCTACTTATCATTAATATCATTATTAATTATTATTATTATTTTGAATAGGCTTCATTTTTGGTTGCATGAACTGCAAAGATCATATGCAATGCATTTCGCTACTTGGTCAGAAATGTAAGTTCTAACAATTACGTGGGAATATGTTTCCCGTTTCGCAATTGCTAACTACCGACTAAAATGTGACTCCATAGCTGCTTGGCAGAAGTAATGTTACGAATGTCTGACTAGTCGGAAAGAATTGCCTTCTCCGGCAGGAGTCGAACTCGGATCTCCCGTGTTACGCCCAGTTGCTGCAACCACGGACCCAGTCAACATTTCTAACAGCGTTTAGTTGTTAAGAACCTCTTTAACCAGATTTTAGTAGTTTAGGTTATATTTTACATTTCACTGCTCTGAACAACATCATTTTAACATAATAATAATAATAATAATATACTACTATTATTATTTTAACTATGAAATAATAATGTATGGCACTATTCTTCATGAGATATATGCCATTCAAAATTCCAATATGTAAATCTGCAAATTTAAGAGCACGGAGGGTATTACACATCTGCTCCAAAAGCAATGGAGGCACCTCTAATGACCAGATCCCGAGCCATGCGTCGGGTGCCTGAAGAGGGCGCAACCCCAGTTCGAGTGCGTCGGAGGGCGCCTGTGCGGAAGTGGGCCGCGAGCGCGTCCTTGCAGATGAGACGGCGGGTGCCCCGGATACGGCGCGCGAGGAAAGCGGCGGTACAGTAACACACTTCCGAGCCGTCGCGTCGCGTCGCGTCGCGTCGCGACGGGCTACCGCCGCGCGCTGCGCTAGGCACCGCTGTGCTGTGCTGTGCTGAGTTGTGCGGCGCCACCGCCCGGGACGTCCACCACGCCCACCGCCTTCAAGGGGTCAGCGATTCATGCCGATCCCCGCTGGCCCCAATTATCCCACAGGTGCTTTCAGCCAGCCCCTTGTCCGTTTCCTTATCTGTTTTAATAAGGGCCCTACTAAAGTGTTACTTCTATATTTGTTTTCGTAGGACGACCAAATTTATTATCATCGCAAAGTTTATTTTACCACTACTGCTTCAGTGTGACTTATACGAGTACTTGCTTTTTTACAGTAGTAAATTTCGGCATCTTCCAAATAATGAAGTATTATTTTGACAGGTTTTGTTGCATGCAAGGACGTTCAATGAAAAGACCCTGCAGGTTAACATTGATGGTAAATACAACGTACACTCAATTTTCTAATCGGGTACTTCTATTTCATAATTGCTGGGGGTATCACGGCATGCCGATTGTACGCATTTCCGATATTCTTTTCTAATTGTGTCACCATTTCCTGAATTACATTCATTTAAAAATTATTATTACATGAAAATTGTAAAATAATATTTCAGTGCATTATTCCGTGTATTTCCTTCACAGCGTACATTTGTAACAAAAATTCGTAAACAACTCCCGTTATTTTCTTACATTTTTTAACGTCCATTGACAGTATTTCTGAGATCTCTTTTCGTTCCCCATTTCTGCTCTATCTCAAATGCCTCTATTCTCTCACGCGTTAACATCGCAGTTATGAACAAACAGGGTCGTAGTCACCAACAACTCTCCTGCACGCGTACCCGTGCTTTCACCCATAAACATCACGGAGGTCTCATAATCTTCATCAAGTAGTGGTCGTAAAAGAGACCTGAATAAAACAAGTCACTTTTGTAAAGGCACACACTTTATTAGCCTTTAGTAAAAAACTTTCCCCTTCAGTGCTCCATTTAAACTTCAAAAATAGAAGTAAAATAATTTCCCTCAGAATGGATAATATATGATTCAAAGTAGCGCACGAAGACACTACATTTCTTCACAGAGAAGTGCCACTGAACGAAAGGAAAGCAGTCGAACAGGCTATGATAAATGGTCCCACATAAAAATGATTTGCATGAACACATGACGTGATTATGTTAGTAGGTTGCAAGCAGAATAACGACGATCACCTTAGAAGGATATAAATTAACAAGAGGGTAGCCAATTCGTGACGATTTCTTCACAACCGGTGAGAAGTGGTTTCTCTCAGTACAAGAATCAAATTTACAGTACAATAACGAGCGTGTGTTACTCTAATATTTCTCCCTGGATATCACTATTAGGACCCCGCCGTTCTCTACTACTATTTACACACAGATGAACTCACGGGAGGAGAAATTTAATTGGTGATTTTCAAAACTAAATTTCAAATTTAAACACGTCCAAAACCCTCTCTCAGTTTTTCAGATTTATCGAACATACGAAATAATACTAAATGGCATTATAAATAAATCGAAGTACACATGATTACCAAACGAATTAAATTACAGAAATACAATACTTACAAATATCAAACAATTATTTAATAACAAGTCACACGATTGAACTTAAAATTGGTCAACATTAGGACGTTCCTTAATAATATGCAGTCGTTGCGATTATTTGTTTCAACTTATCCAGCGCAGTAAAATACTTAGAAGACAGAGCACCACCCTATCCCATACCACAATCGTATCACTCACTACTCTATCTATCCTCACCGCACCGCATCATAACATCATGACATCAGTAACATCATGACTACGGAGCGGATTTCTATGAGTTTGCGTATTTTTTTCCGTTGCTTCAGGGCATAGCTAAGTGAAGTTTCTTGACATTGGTTAGAATAGGATGCTATATAGATTAATATGTTAATGCATATTTGGCTTTTTCCTGTTCGTGCATATAAGTTTAATTACACGCGCACATTTTGCATATTTCGTTAAAATACAGACTTATCACTAAAACTTTTCAACTTTTCATACTATCTATTTATTTGAGAGCATTCTCAGACTACAAACAGCTTGTCACAGTTTGCGGATTTCTTTTCTGTAGATGATAAAATACTTGTGCAAATTTAGGAAATTTCTACATATATTTTTTTCAACCAGGCACAGCAAATACAAAAAGACATACAATGTACTTCTCTAAGGTGAATATTTACTTTAAATATTTCTCCCGCGAAGTAAAGTAGATTATTTGCACAAAAATATATCTTTTCATTCCAATCACCCTTCTCCCGATTTTTATAAAGAAAAGGTTTTGCCGGCAATGAAATATTGTTAATTTTAATTGCATATTTGAGAATTTTTGGTCATAAATGCATATTTTTAAAAGCATATTTCAAGATTATTTAGGGCACAAAAGTGCCTAAAACTTCCTAATCATGATCTAATGTCTAGAACATACCGTTCGTTGATCATTTAAAGGGGCAGAGGAGCCACAACCCTTTAATGACACAATTCTCCGTTACTGCAAAAAGAAATAAGCCCGTATACGCTATATAAAAACGAACGTGATTCGAAGCAACCTTCCCGAGAGTTGCCCTCCGCCCACAAAAACGGGCCGTCGCTGGCCGAATCCTCGCTCGTTGACGTTTCTGCGCGGAAGTCGATAACGCGAGGGATCGGTCACGAGGCCGTGGGAGGGGGGGGGGTGGCAGCTAATGGCCAACCAGACGCCGCGCGCGGAGCAGCTCGCCCTGCGACATGGTGTAAGATATAGAGGTGTGTTCACTCCCAGTCAAAAACTGAAGCTTATGGGAGGATGGGTCTCACAGTTCTCGCATAGAAGCGCTGCGATCTTTGGGTCTCATTGCGCAAGGTCGTGATTGGTCGTGATCCATTCGACAGCTCTGTGGCCAGTTGATTTCTAATTTCAAGTCAGTGGTGTGTCGCTTCGCGGTGGAATCGGTAAAGTCTAGAGCGTACAGTTACGAAAATGGGCAGGAAATGTTTTGTAAAACTGTGTAATAGCCACAGTTGAAGATGTCATCTTAAGATGTAAATTTTACACCGTGACCCAAACCGATCGTGCTCACCGTACGGACAAGCGAGGAACTAGCTTCAAACCGGCTTCCGAAAATTTGCCCCGAAGGCGGCTAGTTGGCACACCTCTGTATCTCACACCGTGCCCCGCGACCATAGGCGCGCGCAGGGGCCGAACAGCTCGTCTGATAGAGCAGGGCGTTGAGATTGAAGGGTACAAGGTGTCTCGCAAGTGGCCACGAGTGGAGTTCACGCCCACAAAAATATACACGTGTTTTACACGAAGCGTAAGCAAACGAAGAAACGGGTGGTAATAGTTCACACATGGTGGTACGTGGTGAAACTTTATCGTGTGTTTAGAGAAAAAAGTTTCTCCCATGACGCGAGGTTTACGGGAAGGATAAACACACGTACAAGGTTGAGTTGATGATACACATGAGTTAGATACATAAAGATTTGAAAAAAAAATTGTCAGTCATTATTCTACGATAAATCACAATTCAACCACAAATATTTTTAATAATTTGTACTTGTCCAAATAAAATATGTAATATACTATCAGCAGTTCAACACTTTTCACTGAAAATGTCCCGAATTCTGAAGGTAGACGATAAACTCTTCCAAAAGCAACATGATCTACGCAAGCAGGAAAAGGCTTAGTATTCCGATAACGAGATGGTGAGAACTAGGAAAAATCAAAGCGAGTATAAAGAAGCAAATTAATAGCTCTAGTTTCTGACTGGAGGGTGAGAAAGGGGCAAAGTAAAGAAGTAATCCATAGAGCACTGGCGTCCGAAAGATAATACTAAAGGGTGCATCGAGCATGGGCGAATGAAGGAAAGGAATCGGGAAGGGGGGAACATTCCCTTTACATTGACGCTAAGTGGTGCGATAAGACGCACAGGGCCAAGATAGTGCTTGGAAACTGAACTGTCGCTGAGTAGTGCGCAATGGTGTCGCTGAGAGGAGCGAAACGGTGCGAGGGGAGAGCGAATGGTGCAGGACGGAGCGGTGGAGCTAAGTGGTGCTGGGCACGGACGGCCAGCCAATAAACCGGCGTGATGGGATTGCTCGTAGGGCTAACACGTGCCGTCCTCCGACGGGGACCAACTGCAGCACAGAGGAGCGTTCGTATTTTTTTTTCTTTTCTTTTTCTTTCTTTTTTTTCCCCCGATAACAAGAACCCAATCCGGCGAAATCGGGCGAAAACTCGGCCGCCAGAAGATCAGAGCTGGCTCGATCCCAGGATTGGGTCTCGTCGCATGCAAGGCGGGATGAGCGGCTGCCAGAAAACGAGGTCGACTGCGTACGAGGACATGCGCCGCAAGGCAGGGAGCGTCCAATGCGGTCCGTTCCGACCGATCAAAAGTGCAAGAGCCTTGGGAGAAGAATCCGCTCTGCACTGCATTCCACTGTTACAAAGAATGCTACCGACACACGAACACAAATTACAAGTCTCGAAAATGGTTCACAAAAATATTTACTCAGTCGTATGTTAGAAAAACATCGGGAAAAATGTTTACATTCCAGTTGGTTGAGTTTGGTACCTTCTTGATTCAGTACATGATGCACGTCGCCGTACCGATTTTGTGACTTTGCTGAACACAATGTTACAGGAATCATGATAACAAAAAGAAGTCAATGAAAACACTGTAATTAACATTAAACGATCGAATGTATTTTCTTCCTTTCGATCACCCTGTACAACGGTTGGTTGGTTTCTTTTCTAAACAATTATCCCCCATCTCGATCAGGTTTTTGTCCAGTTTCCCTGATCCTTAGAGCAAAAGCTGAGATGGCCCCTTGTTTTGCTTCTGGACGTAAATGTAGCTTCACTGTGCGCACGTTTTGTTGAGCACTCCTTTTGCTTGTAGTTCATTTACAGTTGAAATTGATTTTCTATAACTCGGGAAAAAACTTTTCAAATATTTTCAAAAATGTTTCAAATGTTTTGATTTTTCTAAAATAATTATTTTCTAAATTCATTTTTTTCATTTTTTTCGTTTTTTTTTTGTTTTTTTTTTTTTTTTTTTGTTTTTTTTTTTTTTCCTGGCCCTCAAGAAAATGTGCGCAGATAAATTTCTTTCCCCACACGTCATATACAGTTTTTACTGTTTTTTGACAAATAAATAAATAAATAAATAAATTATCAGTTAGTACCTTGAAACACTCACGACAAAAACTTTGCCACGTCCACAAAATTACTTTAAACACAGGCTAGGCGGCGTGGACTTCATAAGTAACGGATATTGGCAAGCTCTGACTCACTGCACCGCCGGCGGCGAACGAGCGCGAGCAGCTCCTTGACATTTGGGCCGGAAAGCCCAGGCGCTGAAGAAACGCGCGGGACGGGGTTCGAGGCAGGGAGGACAAAGGCACTGCAGGGTCTCTGACTGCCAGGTCCTAGCGTTCGACTCTCGATGGGTGCCAGCTAGAGAGCTACGTCGAATTTTGGCAGCTGTCTGGAGGAGAATTCTAACGGTTCGATCGGTAGTTTTTCCGTGGTTTCTTCGATCAACACCAGGCGCATGCCGGAGAAGTACAGTAACAAACGAGCCACGGAGCGGGAGTGATCTTTTCTTTTTCTTCCTTGTCGTATCCTCACTCCTCCCTTTCACACATTTACATGAAATACACTTCCATACGTGTCGGGAGCTTAGAGCTTCGGGAGCTTAGAGCTTCTTTCGTCTGGTGATAACATACCTGACCCCGACCCCGCTAGTGATAGATACCTGGATGGGGAAAATCCCGCAAGACGGTGTGTTGGTCGGCACCGAATCTCACCATCCGGCGCGGGAGAGAACACCGCCACCTCCCGTGGTAAAATGCACTACACTTACGGGATTAGTGAGCATAGCAGTTGACGTATCCGGAAACACGAAGTAATAGAGCAAGTAACGAGAGATTATTTTAAAGGAGAACATATTTCGGGCACCTGGCTTTAGATCCAGAGTTCAATTAAAATGGTTCTGGTGCATTACGCAACTTTTGGGGCAAGCAATGCTGGTTTGCTGTTCATGCGAAGGAGAAAAATAAGTTTTTAGGTTGCAGGGAGTGACAAACACTTATTATCGATTAATTATAAATATGATCCTAGATTTTTGAATGAACTATTTCTAGCCCTGCTCGTTCGCTTCTAAACACCAATATTGAATACAAAATACTTGACAATAAGAGCACATTTCGTATAGATAGTATATACATTTTGCTGCTCAATTTAAAATTAAAACGCTTTGTTTCAGAACTGATTTGATTGACGGCATATTTGATTTAATAAATAATTGAATAAAACTTACCTTTTGCGTTTTACTTCGAAAACAACTTCTCCCGACAAATAATGAAGAATATATCAATGTCTTCAATTTTAAAATTTACTTTCGATGATTTTACATGTTAACGAAACCTTTTTAATTGTGTTTCCTTTTGGAAAGAAATTTTGAACTCTCAATTACACTTTGGATTTTTTGTACGCTATTACAGACGCTATGGAACAGATATTTCATATGATATTCATAACAAGAAATGTCGAAGTATGTAATTTAATCGCTCACATACCACAGATCAATTAATGGCATTCATTATGTTGCTACGTATTCCAGTTTAATTACACAATAATACTACTATTTCATAAACACCATCAGGAAAGCATTAAAACAAGCTGCAGTTTTCTACACTTCTAATTTACTAAATATTTAATAGGCTTCGTAACTTCGCTTTCATAATACCGCCTACGATATCATTTTCACATAAAAATTACTGCAACCTATCTATTACGCTACATTACAATCTGCACCGGATTCAAAATTCATAACATTGACCTGACTAGACGATGTGAATAGAACTCTATAACGATCACGACACAAACGAGATTGGAAACGCTCCGGGCAGAAACACGAGAGCCAATCGCAATTTTAGAAGCTCTCGCCAGCTGCTGCCGGCGGCGCGCGTTTTCAGCTCGCGCTCTCGGCCTCTGCCTTCCTTCTTACCTTTCCACAACATGCAACTGAAGTTTCCCAATTTTCTCTTCTTCTTCTTCTTCTACGAATGAATGAGAGGTGTTCACACTTTTTGTTTTTTGTTATTTAAGGTCGCATCAACATCTAGGTCATTAGCGACCGCTATTAGGTTTAACGTTATGGTACAAGGGTGAAACGATATGGTGATGATAGGGGGTGAAAGGACGAATACAAATATAAGCATGCCCGAGGCGGGACTCGAACCCGCGACCCCTCTGTCCGAGATCGTTACGACACTACTCCTTTAGCGATCTCGGACCCCGGGGATCGGGGGTTCGGCTACTGGTCTGTTGTTCGGTCTAAAGATATCCCTACTTTCCCCCTTCATACCATCTACACTTGTATTTACACTTCTTTCACTTTTCACATTAGAAACTAATATTTTGACTTCAATATCTGCTTCTTTTATAATCCGTAATTCCATCTGTTATTTTTAGTCGTCTAACTATGTCTCATCTAAATGGTATAATAAATGAATAAAGTGATGAAAGTATGGAACTCTGTTTTCTGCAATGAAATAAAATGCTACATCGGTTATTCTTCGCTTTTTTTTCTTTCTTCATATTTTTACACGTTTAATGCTCATTCGTTAACCTCTTCCGTTTTCATGAAATCGCGGATATTCCAACTGACTTTTTTGCCACGCCATCGTGTTAGGGCAGCCTAACAGCAGTTCTAACTTTCGTTAGAACCCTTCTTTCCTCTTTTCAACACACTCGAAACAGCAACGCGCAGCCGCCCAGGAAACCAATTGGCAAAAAAGCGAAGTGAAACCGGCGCACTCACTGCAAGAGTTAACGCGCGAATTAAAGCGCTCGAGAGCCACCCTGCCGCCCACCCAGCCGGAGGCGAACGAGCGCGCGCGCGCCGCGTGTAATTGAATTAACAATTAATGCGCTTCATTCGTCCCGGCGAGCGCCCGAGAGCCACCTCCCTCCGCCGCCGCCGCCGCGGGCGCTTTCGTCCGTCGAGGGCCCCGCGCGCGCAGGTGGTCCGCTTTCGCGCCAGGCGGCCTGCGATTCGCGCCTGCGCCTTCCCAAAGGCCACACGACGCAATGCGATAGCGATGCGACGCGATGCGATGCGATGCGATGCGATGCGACTCGACTCGACTCGACTCGACTCGACTCGACGCGACGCGACGCGACGCGACGCGACGCGACTCGACGCGACGCGACTCGACTCGACTCGACTCGACTCGACTCGACTCGACTCGACGCGACTCGACTCGACTCGACTCGACTCGACTCGACGCGACGCGACGCGACGCGACTCGACGCGACGCGACTCGACTCGACGCGACTCGACTCGACGCGACTCGACTCGACGCGACTCGACTCGACGCGACTCGACTCGACGCGACTCGACTCGACGCGACGCGACTCGACTCGACGCGACGCGACTCGACGCGACTCGACGCGACTCGACGCGGAGTGATGTGATGCGATGCGATGGCCGCGCCAGGTGCGCCGCGCCGCGCTCGCCACTCACCTGGAACAAAGAGGGAAAAAGTGCGTCAGCGCGACATTCCGCCTCATTCGCCAGCGGCGGCAGCTCCGGGAAAGGCAGCGGGGCGGACGGGAAGGAAGAGGCGGTGGAGGAATCGTGTCATGGTCCGCTTCAGGGGAGCTGCGCGCGGGGCAATTAACAACGACGCACTGATCCACCCGGCAAACGGTTTACATAAAAGACAAGGAGTAACTACGCATCTACGTCTCCTTGGGAGGATTAGGAATGATGGGGTAAAAAGATTTTTATCAACACACGATGATGCAAGTTGTTCTGAAAACAATGACCGATGCATAAAATATTTGACTTTCAAATGAGGTCTGGGCTTGTCCGTTTTATAGTTAGAGAATTAATGTGAAAACTATAATTATGCATGATAAAACATCCTTCAAATGTCACCCATTAATAGCATTTTGTCTCTACAGCACGTCTTAATGCATTTATGTATGCTATCATTTGCATACGTTTTCAGCACTGTCACAGTGTTCAGTGAGACTACCTCAAAATGTTCCAATTATCGTGAAGGTATGTACACGTGCTAAAACACGAGTAAGTACAAAACCTATTAGCTTCGTAATTTCCCAAAGTAAGAAAAACTCACTGCATACCTCCCAATATTTGCTTCCTCACTGTGGAAAATGTTTGATCCCTCGCATCCTCCCTAATAACTTTCTTGTAGCCCCACCGCCCAAGAGCGGCGTGGCGATGACCAGCGTTTTCCAAGAGACTTCAAATTCGATTTTTAACTCAACGCCACAGTTTCGACGAACAGCCGCAGCGCCGGCGTTGGAATCATCTCGACGCCGACAGCATCCAGAATCGAAAGGATTCTAATTCGAATGTAAGTGGAATCCGCCGCCAGAGATGAATCGTTCGTGCCGTCCTCCGCGCCGTCGACCATGACGCAGCCGCATCGAGCAGATCGCTCGCGGACGGAGGAGCTCCTCGACAGCCTTCGATATCGCCCCGGCACGGAGCAGAGGAGAGGAGGAGAGGGCGAGAGCGCTCGACTCCACTGCGGAATGCCCACGCACTGCAATGACCCTCCTCGTTTCTCTGCGTAACTGCACCATCCCTGTCCACTTGATATGAACCTCCCATTTTAGGAGGTGCTCAGTTTCAAACTGCAATCCAAAGAAACGGTCATTGTCGGGTGGAATTGAGTTAGAGAAGAAATGGGGTTCGGGAGGGTGGCAGAGAAAGAAGAGAAATCAAGGGACAGAACGAAAAAAAAGGTATTGCATAGAGACCTATGTTAAAAGCTTTCAGGACGTACGAAAAATCTAGTTATTTGAATGGAGATGTAGAAAACTATTGCTCGATGGGAAGAGGCTAATGAAACGAAAAAGAAAGACTCTGCGATACAAAAAGGAAAGAAAATAAGAGGAAGAGAAAAGAAGTGGAATAAATAAATTCCTGTTCTTGACCAGCAAAAACAATACATTTCAGAAACAAACGCATACAACAAACAAATGGGTTTTGAGTGTGATATCTAGAGGAAACGGATCCCAAAGAACTAGGGAGAATATTGAGAACTGAAAAATCCGTTGGAAATCCGATTTAGTGAAGCGACGAAGTAAAGGGACAAGAAAGCAATAAGCGAAGGGAAACGAACGAGTAAGTTTAAGTTTCAGACATATTTGAAGATGAAGAGTTTCGAGGAAGAACTTTCTCGGATATCGGCAGCTGTAAAAAGAAAGAAAAGTTTTTTTCGAACTGGCAATTTTAAAAGTTATTTATACATAACCTGCCAAATGTTATTATGAACTCCGTAAATAAAAGTCTGTGAAACACGCGAGATGAAATTTGCCCGGCGACTGGCACCGCTATAAACTCTCCGTCTCAAATTGCAGTAAGTTTTAATTAAAACTCTACTCCGCAATTACTATGGTAATTTACTTATGAATATTTTTCGCTACTACCAGATATTGCAAGGATGCGTTTCATTCCTTTTAATTACCTCACAATGGAGGCGAGTCGGCAGCGCCGCATCTGACAGCCGTTGGAAACGGCACGGGAGCGGCGTCGAAGGTCCGAGCGCCGAACCCAGGCCCCGCCGATTGGAGCGAAGCTGTGGGCCGTGGGCGGTAAATCACGCGAGAGCAGCTGCGGGCCGTCCATCACCGCGTCCTCCCACGCCGCCACCAACACCCGCCCCCGCCCTAGGAGCGACCAGCTGCGCCGCGCGACCAGCCAGCAGACAGCCGTCCGTGTAGCGGCCAAGAACTAAGCGGGCAACTAGACCGGTACAAGACATATCCCGTTGATTCGGCAAGTTTTCCGAGATCTGGTAAAATAAATCGTTTATTTTGTTGTATTTATGATCATCATTCGGGGGCGTAATTTAATGAAATGTCATTTTTTTTCTTTTCACTGTAGCACAATGCCTTGTAGTTTAGACAATTTTATTTTGTGACAAAAGGAAATTACCCATTTTATATGAACTTTTTGCATTTTTCTTCGATTTCGACTAATACGTCATTTTCTTACCATTTTCCGGCCTTTTAAAGCATTTTTCGCTGATTTCATCTATTTTAATAGCATATGTTTCAAATGATATTTACGAGATGCAACCAATGTTCTCCACAGTACTCCCGAGCATGATGGAAAGTCTTTCGATCATGTTCCTGAGTAGCGTCTTCGATTTCTTCGCTCAGAAATTGTGATGTCAGTCGTTATGAGTACGTAATCTGTTCCTGTGCCGCATATCAGCACCACTGTCGGTTCTGCCGATTTCGCGGTAACAAATAGAAATTTCCTGGTAAAGAACAGTCCAAACCAAAAGTATGCAAGCTGAGTTCACTTGAGCGAAAGGAAGCATCCTCGATTACATATGCAACAGCTTGAGTTGTTCATCTGAAGTGGTTTTGATAAAAATGTTTATGTTTTGTTTGCTTTTAGGGCATTTAAAAACATTTTCAGACGATTTTTATTGATCCGTTTTTAGCGATGATTTATGCCATCAAAAACCCCTAATCAGCAGCAGCACCGTCAAAGATTAGCCCTCTTGCATTTGTTCCGGACACGTCTTTTAAGGAGCGCACACGTGTCCAGGGAAACGTGCGAGTGTCGCTCATCCTCGCCGGCGCCTCTCGAGTTTTGCCCCTTCTTCCGCAGGCGCCACGACGTCCAGTTCCGCCCTTTCGGCTTTGCCGAGGCGCGCGTTCCCAGCTCGACGGCCGTCTCGTCTCCGCGCCTCCCCATTACGCTCTTTTGGCCTGGCGGGGGCGCACCTTTGCCTGAGCGGCCGTCGCGCGGCCCTGCGGAGAATCCTACCCTGACACCTGCCGGCAAGCACGAGCACGTCTCCCGGAGGAAACCAGGAGCTAGAGGTTTCTGTTCGTCGCACTTTCACCCGCCGAGTTGTGGCCAGTGCTCTCCCGAACGGGTAAAACGATTCGGGTGCAACTCTTCGCTTTTTCGGGATTCTGTTGCAACACAAAACCTTTGATCAGGAGAACGTAATTTAATTTTCCTATAACTTCATTCGTTTCTCGTTAATCGAGGATCCGTAGCATAGCCTGGCAAATCATATCAAAAAATACTTATTTTCTTCTGCATCAGTACCTCTATCACTGTTCAATAATACGTTAAAAAGGAACGATTATAATCTCTTCCCCCATTAATTCCACTCTACAATATTTCTACAACATAATTATCCCACGAAAACCACGTGAAAATAACCATGTGATGATCATAACTAATAATGAAAATAAACCATGTTTGATGGCTCTCTTCTGAAGCTTACATCTACCACTATTGAAAGGATAGATTATAAGTCGATGATCCCAACGAATTGGGAGGGTCATTTCTAATAGTATGTACCGAATTCCTTATCCAGAATAGGACACTGAAATATCACCGAAGTGAGAATGTGTAGTGCTGGAATTAAAAGGTTATGAAGATCCTTCCGAAGTCCACAGTAGCTATAAAACGTTTCGGAAAGGATATTTTCAAAAACTTCATTAAATGGCACCGATGCACAATTTTGTGGGACCTAAAGTTAATCGTGTACCTCATTCTGAACGCTCTAGTTTTTTTATGTCGAGAAGCAATATTCCGTACAAAGTGCCATTGACAGGTTACGAGGTGAACCTGGAGTACAGAGGGAGCTACGCTGAGGATCAAAGAAACCGCTCGGTGCTTTCAGAAGAGCAGATGCAATAAAGACTAAAAAACGGAAAGCAAAAAGGCCCTGAGGGAGGGGGGGATGTCGACGAGTTGTCCGTTCGCGAATGGAATATGAACCATGAGGACGTGAACCTCCCGCTGAAGCGTGAAACAAGCGAAGCAAATTGCGTCCGCCAACACAAGTTCATTGCCATCACGTAGAGGAAAATTTCGAGAACAGATGCACTAGATAATGTTCAAAGCATTCATTTTATCGTACAGGAGCCCCACACTGAAAAAGGTATTTGAGCAAAATGCTCGCTGCGGGTTACGTAAATCAGTAACGCAGTTCCAATATAATAATAAAATATATTTAAACGAGTTTCATCACGAACTGCATTGTGGTCTCTAGATGGGTCATTACCAAACATTACTCATGTTCTTGAAAACTGTTAAATGCTACTCAACTAATGAGAATAAATTATCATGCGAATGTCTAATTAATAAAGTTCATTTGGTAAAGGTATTTCGTTGATATTTCAGCATTGCTATCCTTCTGCATGCTATGGAGCCAAACTTCAAGAACAGACGCGCCAAACTTTCCAACATGAAGCTTTTGGGTATACATCAAAATCATACATCAAGGAATCATGAATCAACACAACACGGAGAAGCAAAGGAGGAAAACGAAGTGATGCCTAATGTTTCGCCAGACATTCTGTTTTCCAAAACCCCATTCCAACCAGATTCCTCTCAGAGAACGTATCAGAGCTGTTGGCCCAACCGGTGACTATTACACCCACGCTTTATTTATATTTCGAGAGCAACGCAGGCTAAAAGTGAAAGGACACAGGTTGACAATCGGTTGTGATGAAGTGGCTGATTTTTGTCAGTGCTTATCCTTATTTTGTCTTTTACGATCTCAAACATCTTCTCATATTGATTACATAAACACGTCTAAATAGTAATTTTATTTCATGCAGGATCCAGCTAATAGTTAGTCCAGGATCCAACTTAGTCTTGTATTAGATTACAGGATGAATATACAAGGGCACAACGAAAAAAACTTAGGACTTTGTCTACACTATCGAAGTAAGAGTCCTACATAGCAAGTAGCTAATGCTGCTCATCCCCATGAGAAAGGAGAAGAAAATAATGAAAATAAAGCTCGCAGCGTTGATCCCATGCCACATATTGTATGATCCCGTTTGGATCTTGTCCATCACTTGTGGCAGTAATGGTTCGCAAAAATAAATTTTGGAAAATGGTCAATATAACAGACCAAATTAACGAATTGTTGTAATTAATATTTTAATAAGTTGAGTAAATGTTTTAGAATAGTTTCTTTTAGACGACAAAATATTTCAGACACAGCCATAATTTCACGTATAATCTTATTCTGTGTGTCATACATAAATAGGGTGAGACACCTAAATGCCAATTAAAGTACCAGCTTCCTCTCAGGTGTTGCCGTTAATACGGAATTGCTAGGTAGGCCGTCCAGGAGACCGTACGTAGGTGGCGGATGTGACGAAAGTGAGAGTGGCTCGTGATGAACGAGTTGGTAAAAGGCGAGACGAGGCGAGACAACAGACTCAGGCGGCGGGGGGCGCGGGTGGGCGAGGCGGGGCGAGTTCCCAACACGACTTCTAATTAGCCCCTGAAGTGGGCTGCGGCAGCGACCGCCGCGCCGGTTGCATCACGACACGCGCCATTATCCCTGCCTGCCACTCGGCGCAACCAACGATCTCGTCGGCGTTCTTTGGGCGTTTGTGGATTCAGAGGGGGCCATGGGGGCCATGCCCCCCCTCCAAAAAAAGGAGTTTTCGTTGGTTGCCTTCTTTTACTTGCCAAAATTGATTTAATGTTTATGCTAGAATTATGTAATTATTTAAAAAAATATACTTTTAGTATTTTTATATTTATATACAAGAAAAATATACAATATAATAAGTGTTTATTATTTAAGAACCATCTATGATGTCCCCCTCCAAAATGATCGGCTGGATTCGCCCTTGTATGGATTTGACCACTTTAACTTTCAAAAAACAGAAGTGGTTATTGTCAAAGTCGTTATTTTTCTTTTCTTTTTTTTTCTTTCTTTCAACATTATATACTTCGATATTACAACTTGGAAACTGGATTTTAAAAATCTTTTAGAAAATAGTTGAATTCTTCTTAGGTTAAGTTACTTAAAGAATAAATTAATGACACTCTTTGCGAATTGTCCAATAACAAATTTGATTTAGAATGACGATAAAAGATATCTTCAATTTATAGTGACACGTATCAGAGCGAACGTGGCTCAACGTAAAAAGGGGTTGTGCTTTCTTAGCTCCCTTCTCTTCTTTCCTTCCGAAATTAGAAACACAACATAAACCGACTATAAATTTCAGCGAAAGTCGCGACCCTTCCATCCTCCTCTTTCGTTGGGCGATTGCATTTTTTTCTTTTCTTTTTCGAAGACAGTTCCCTGCTTCAGTCGTGTTACATTGAAAGCCAAGCAACGTACGCAGCCTCCTGGAGGAAACGCGAATCTAAATTTGTGCCCCACGAGAAAAACGTGACTCAGCATACAAAAAAGGGAGAAAATGGAATCAAAATACTAAATTACCATATCAAATGCTCCGCCTTTACGTTGCAACATCCCCGAACTGCAGCTTACAAATCTCAAATCTGTAATTCTCAGAATAATACATTCCACGATAGTGCCAATAAAGTCAGCGCATTCGACAATCACGAAGAAGCGCCGACTGCTGCGCAAAACGACCGCGGGCCGGCGAAGGATCGAAGGAGATATCTGGAGCGGCCGTAAAAACTTTTTTATTTATTCGGGGTCCTCGCGTGCATCAACCACCCCCTTGTCCCCGGGCTAGAAGAAGGCGGCGCACCCCCTCGTCGCTCGCGGAGGAATAAAACTTCCTCCGCCCTCTCAGAGGCTCCGCTGGCTCACCAGCTTCGGAGGGATGCGGAGAATGGAAGGCCGGAGAGAGCTTAGGCGCTTGGTTGTCCATCGGATGTAAATCTCCTTCCAGAATCCAGGACGTAACTAAGATTTTAAAAATACTGCCCCCAGTCCACATATAATGTGTCACAAGTTGATACTCTAGAAACACCACGCATTCAAAGGATTCACTGGCAGTGGAAGAGAGACAATCTCATGTGAATAAACATTTATGTCAGAAATGTCAAGTAGTCGCAAATTCTTTGAATGCTTCTATCGTGCGAGGCAGTTCAATGACAAAGGAAACCGTGTTTGAAACAGGCAATGAAGTTGACATCTCGAAGAAACGTCGGACATAGATATGCACTCAAAATTAAATGGATGTATCAGCTGTTGTGCACACATGTTATTTAAACCTACATTGATATGAACATCTGAAGTACGCATGTACGGTGGTCTGCTACGGAGTAGGCACGTAAAATTATACCTCATCCCCGAGAATAACATTCGACATTCTCTCTGTTACTCTCTTTTATGTATCTACACTTCAGTTAATATTAAGCATGATCAATAGCCGTGGTAAATTTATTTTGCCCTTTATACGTACATATTTCTATACACATTTCCCAACGAGAGTTAATATTGTAGGTCATAAAATGTGGAAAAAGCTTTCCGATGTGTCTAGTTTCAAGGAAGGACGTGGAGAGAAACTGCGGATAATGGCTAGAAGCAAGGGAAGAGCGCGAAATGGCCCTTCCATTCTCTCCCCAGCGGCTATCGATACATCCGGACAGGGCGGCGGAGGCGAATCCAGTGGCACCGGAAGGGGGCGGGCAGGGGGCGGCGGGGGCGGGTGGGAGAGGAGTGGCGGAGGCGGGGCGAGCGGACGGCGCGGGCGGGCGGGGGCGGCGGGGACGGGCGGGCGGGGGCGACGGGGCGGACGGGGACGGGCGGGGGGCGGTGGCGGGGCGGGCGGGGGGGGGCGGGGGCGACGGGGGGCGGGCGGGGGGGGCGGGGGCGACGGGGGGCGGGCGGGGGGGGCGGGGGCGACGGGGGGCGGGCGGGGAGGCGGGCCGGGGGCGGGCGGGGGCGGGCGGGCGCGGGCGGGGGCGGGGCGGGGGCGGGCCGGGGGCGGGCCAGGGGCGGGCGGGAGCGGGCGGGGGGGCGGTGGGGCGGCCGGATCGGGCGGGGGCGGCCGGATCGGGCGGGGGTGGGCGGGGGCGGGGGCGGGGGCGGGAGGGATCGGGCCGGCAATGGCGGCGGCGTAATGAATTGGAGCGCCGAAGGACTCTGCCCCCTAATGAAGGTCGTCCAGGCAAGAGGGGGCGGCGAGAGGGGCAGGTCGTCCAGGCGGCGAGAGGGGCAGGGCGCACCCAGGAGGGAGCGACCATGTGGAGATTGAAGATTGGGACGCGAGAGAAGGAACAAGGGAGGGGAAGTACGATGGCAATGAATGTAAGCACAAAACAAGGAACAAGACTGGGACAAGAACTACAGAATGGAAAATGAAATCAATTTAGGAGGGCAGCGTAGAGAAAAACTAGATCTTCATAGAAGCATTTTTGCACGCAGCATGAGAGAAATATTTAGGGAATACGTTATTTTATGAGATACTGCCATCTTGTGGGATTAAATGAATTTACAAATCAGCAAAAGAAAATCACATGATGTTTACAAATGGAGACGAAATAGAATGATTAGTTGAAGGTGTTATTGAACACTGTTGCAGAATTAAGACTGAATAGTGGATTATGGTTGAACAGTTTTGACTCATGACAAGTAGTCGAAGATGATTCCGCAGTTCATTCGCTCGCCCATGTATGGATGTTCGCTACGTGTATGGATACAGCGAATAAGAATTCAACCAGGCACAGGCACACACAAAGGAGTGCAACGCGAGACGCGGCGTGAAAGCAACGAGGGCGGAGGAAGGGCGATGCAGATACGCCTTCCCTGGCTGCAGCAGGACGCTCGTGTCGGAGCGGAGAAGAGCGTTGCCTGATGAATGCACACGATCGTCGGTCGGCTTCGAGAACAGAGCTGGAACGCCTCCTTCGCTCTTGTTCTGCGAGCTCGCCCTCGCTGTGCGCTTGGAAACGTCCAGACCCTTCGTCCACTGAGCGGAATTAACACCCGAACACATGAACCTCGTTACGGACCAAGCTAACCGCAAGACAGTTTTGCCTTGTGAAATTACGAGACTGGAAATCACAAGCTAGTTTCAATATTGCGACACCTTCAAACAAATTTTAATTTTTGACTAACATAAGGAAACGGAAAACAATGGGCAAAATTGATAGAAATTGTGACATAATTTATACGGGGATATTTTTACATAATCGCTATTATGCATTGAAAAAACTGTTGAACCTGAAGTAGTTACCAAGCAACCGACTGGACTATTTTAGGGGCCGTGAAACCATGAACATAGTAAACGCCAAAAATTTCTATTTACGCAAATACGCTTCTTTTCACTTCCCGTAATTAATTTTTAAGGCAATGGCACATTTTGTATTGTTCTTGCAAACTACAAATGCACGTAAAAGTAAAGAGAAACGTTTACTGTACCTACTGGCATTTAAAGAACAGCAATAATACATCAAACAGAAGATAAAAACGCACTACAGACATAAGACTGCTTGAAAGTTAAACAAAGGAACACTACTTCCTGAAGTTTCTTGCAGCACTGACGAGCACACAACGGAAGACAAGAATATATTAATACAGGTTTATATTTCATTTCACCTACCACAACATATTTCCTGGCAGTTCCACCCATTCATTAAAAACGTAAAAACTTGGCGTTGGCATTCCGATCCAAACGACACAAAAGAGTAGAAAGAAAGGCCTGACGTTCGCTTTGTACCCTCCATAAACGAGTACTTCCAAGCGCAAGCGTTATTAATAAACAATGAATCTCTTCTTTCTTCACCGCCCCTCTGCCCACAACAACGCCCCGCCCCTCCCCACCCCGCCCCTCCCCGCCTCTGCGCTCGCGGGGGCCTCGTCCCAAGGAGAGAGACGAGGGCGGCAGGGCTTCACTGGCTGATGTCATCTTCCGCCTATATTTGCGCGATTGAGAGAGGTTTGATGCCAATCAGAAAAGATGGAAAATTTACTCTCATTGTTTCTAACAGACACTCCATATTTTTGCGCAACTGGCCAAGAAGTGCCAAGAAATATATTTTCGGAGAAAAATAAATGAGGGATTTCTTACAAGAACCAAAATTCCATATTTTGAGATGTTTCACAAAGTTATTCCTTACAACTGGCGCTATTTGCTGGGACATTCCATTTCGGCTAGTGCCAAGCGCATTGAAAGACGTAAGGCGAGGACAAATCATCAATGTGTCACTATGGTAAGAAGGTTTTTGCGAAAAATTTCGATTTGGAACTGTTTTGGTTCTTGTAGAACACCCGTCAAATGTTCTGGTGCCCATTAATAAAGAGGATTTGGAGGAAATTCTACAAGCCTCCGGTACTTCCCCTCCGCAGCAACTTGGCATCTGCAACACTCCCGCACTTGAGCGTTTCTCCACGCGCCCATCGCGCGTCTTTCCCATCGCGAGGGGCCGCGCGTCGTTGCGACCACACACGCACGCACGCGTCGGCACGCGCGCTCGAGTTCCGGTGCGTCGCGTCGCGGAGAAAGCTGGCGTTGCGTGCGACGCAACCCGCGCGCGTTGCGACGTCCCTTGGGCCACCGCCGCCTTCTCCGATAGAGGCGCTGCCGCCGCCGTCACTGTCACCCCCCGACACAGCCGCTGCCGCCACCGTCGTCGTCGCCACCCCCGACAGAGCCGCTGTCGCCCCCATTGCCATCTCTGGCATTACCGCCTCCTTCACCATCCACACCTACACCACCGTTACCGCCACCATTTTCACCCCCGACACCCACATTTCTACCACCACCCCCCTTGCCGCCACCGCTACCATTGCCGTCGCCCCCACCACCGACACCGGTACCATCGCTGCCGCCACCATTGTCTCCACCTCCGACACATTTGCAGCGGTTATCGACGCGTGACCAGCCCTCGCCCCAGGATCAATGCGAGCTGCAGGCGCTACCGACTGGCGGCTTCATACGCAAGCCATGGAACGCCGTCACTCGCTTTCTCTGCTTCAGCTATCGAGCGACAAACCGCTGGCGCTCGGTATTCACCGACACTCTGCGACTCCTAAGCATTTTGAAAACTCATACAATGCTAATTTTGCAGTTAACTGAGAAGGTTGGCTGATTCAATATTGTTCTAGGAAAATATATCCCAAAAGAAGGTTTAAAATACTACAATCACCTAAAATGTGCGGAAAGTTAGAAAAAATGGTGGTTTGTCTACCCACTCTATATTTGCGCATCTAGAATACCACTTATCGGCAAGACACAGAAATATTTTATTTTTATTTCAATGAAACGTCTGCACTTGCGCTTACAATTTTCAGAAAGAATTGGATGTTAGAACTGCAGATACACGTCCAATAATGTCACCATACAATAAATACGGTAATGAAAGTGTGATGGGTCGCAATCACTGGATATGCATATTAATAAGGCAGTTATACAATCGCCCATAAATATCGATTCGGTACGTCAGTAAATGTAACATTGTTTGCTTTGTACCCAAAAACGTTAATTACTGGATGTAATAAAAAATATCACTGCAAGTGACTTGTTTCGAAAAAAACATTAAAATTTGCAGTATAAACAGAGAGCGTTTTCCATGTATCGTGGATGAAAATATACAGAAGGAAGAGAATAGCAAAACTTAGATTAAACTGTAAAAGTAAATAACGTATTCACGCGAAGACATACAGAACACGAGAAAGTTTCGACTTTTGAGTCGTGGCTCCAGAAGTCTTTACCGCCAATAACCAGATAATCCAATTTCTCGTCTTGCCATTACCGTTTTGGTGGCTGCCAGCGACCATGCTGTAAGTGAAGCAAAAACGACTACGCCATCGCACTTCACGTAACGACAAAGGAGCACGTCATGGACTTCCCAGGCTCCTCGCGTCTCCGGAGGGACGAGTCCCATGATCGAACGGCGACTCCAAATCGGGAGGCGGTAACAGGCGACGAGCAGCGCAGCAGGCGGCGGATTGCGCATAGAAACGAGCGCTTTGCACACAAGCACCCTCCGCGGCGGCGTGGGAGCGGGCGGCAGACCGCACGACGTCCCACGCAGTGCGCGGCCACGCTAACGAACGGCCGCGGACCCCGCAGCCACGCCCAGCCGCCGCCACGCGACGCCACGCGACGCCACGCGACGCGCCAGCCAGGTGGGGCGGGCGGGACGGGGATGGCGGGGAAGGACAGAGCGGGGCGGGGCGAGCCTAGATGAGGGGGAGGGGCGGGGGGTGCGAAGCGGGGAGCGGGGCGGGGCGGGACGGATTGGCCTTACCGCAGATTATTCAGGCTGCTCATGAGCAGAGTTTCCGGCAATGGCCCGAAGATCCAGGAACGACCCGGAGTACCACCGCCAGAAGCCACGTTAGCGCAGACTTCAGATATTTCGGGAAAGCATCTTGTGGAGGCCAATGAAGATATAAGAAAAGAATTAAATAGATTTAGCTTAAATGATTCCATACAACTATATAAACAAGAAAGGAAAAACATTTAGAAAGAATGGAGTATAATAGGCTACCTAAACAAGTGTTGCAGTACAACCCAACAGGAAGGAGGAGGATAGGAAGACCACGTAAAAGAAGAAGGTGAAAAAGAATAATAATCTTCGGGAGGGATTTGAACATCGAGCTATCCGGCCTTCGAGGCGTAAAACAGAATACTCTGATAACCAGTTTCGTTTAAAAAATTAACAAAATAAGTCTCTGGCTCTTTTCTCCACGAGAAATAATTACAGTAAATGTTTTGAGAGAAATCCAACGTGATTGTATTTTTGTTTACGAAGTAACACCGTTTATTTATGTTAGAAAGTTCTTCTCTCCGCGCGTAAAATCTTGATTTGCCACCTCAGGTGCACGAAGATAGTTACGAAAGATTAATTACCGTAAAAGATAAGTCATTAGCACAGCCGCCATTTACAAAAACTAATTAATTTGCAGGGCAGAAGTTAAATTACAAGTCACTCTCCTCGAAGTTTTTAGAAATAATTTGGGAACAGCGGAAAAGTAGCAATAAAGAGGACGAGAAAGTGTCCCACAATTTTATCACGCAGCGCACGATTTGGCTCCACTGTCAACCGAATCTCTGAAGAACCTTAAAGCATTTCTGTGACATGTGCTAACTGCTGAAGTGATATTTCACAAGGTAATAACAGTGGTACACTTGTTCTGTAAAAGAGTACTTTCCTGCCAAAAAAAGAAAGTTTGCAACGGTTTTTTAGATAAACTTTCATAAATGAGACTTTCGATCAAACGTTCACCGTGTCTTTTATGCCGCTTCTGGGGAATATGCCAGCGGATGCCGCTTACTACAATGGCAGGAATTCGGAAGACATTTTACATAGTAAAAAGACGTTGCACAGGTCCTGTACAAAAATATTGTTGAAGTTGTGGTCCTTGGTGCATATTTCATGTACTTATTTCTGTCGTCAGTAAATATGTACTTAACCCATATGTTCTGTGGAGAAAGCTGTATTGCTTATAAACATGTTAGCATGAAAGATAGGAGGCGAGTTTGGGATATTTGCAGACAATTATATGTATAAAATTAAGGAAGTACATATGACCAGTGAAGCAACAACGTGCGCCAAACTTCACGAGAGGTGTCAAGCAATTTTTCAAGACTAGGAAAGCTTGCAGTTTGCAAAGCTTGTGCGGCCCATCCAGGTCCCTTTCGCTCGGCGTTTCTCCGCTGCGGCGACCGCCGCCGTCGGGAGTCGAGCTGTCTCCGCTGGCACGCGACCGCGTGTCCGGCGCCAACTCTGCCAACGGAGCGGGGGCGGCGGCGGCGGCGGCGGCGGCGGTGCAGGTAGAGGTGGAGTGGTGGCGGCGGCGGTGATGGTGGTAGTGATAGTGGTAGAGGTGGTGGTGGTGGTAGTGACAGTGGTTGTGGTGGTGGTGGTGGTAGTGACGGTGGTGGTGGTGGTGGCGGTGGTGGTGGTGGCGGCGGTGGTGGTGTGGCGGCGGTGGTGGTGGTGGTGGTGGTGGTGGTGGCGGTGGCGGTGGCGGTGGTGGTGGTGGTGGTGGTGGTGGCGGTGGTGGTGGTGGTGGTGGTGGTGGTGGTGGTGGGTGGTGGGGGCGGCGGCGGTGGCGGCTGTGGAGGTGGCGGCGGCGGAGGTGGCGGCGGCGGAGGTGGTGGTGGTGGTGGTGGTGGTGGCGGCGGCGGCGGCTATGGAGATGGGGGCGGTGGCGGATGTGGAGGTGGGGGCGGCGGAGGTAGCGGCAGCGGCGGGGGCAGGAGCACAGTGAAGCGGACTGGATGCGCCAACTGGAGCGCCCGCCGGGCAGTCGACCGCACTTTCATTCGAGTCCTTCTGCCCCTCTGCTAAACCGGTCGTAAAATCGCGCATTTTCCTTTCTTTTTTGACGAGTCTTCGAACGCCGCTCGGGGGCAGGGAAGATGAAGGCGCCGGGGAGCGCCAGGGGAAGAAGTATAAGAGGAATGGCGCCTGCGGTTGCAGGAAGAAGGAAAGGGCCTTGCGGAAGATCAAGGGAGCAGTTGAGCAGTTTCGAAAGGAAGAAGGGTCGAACGACAGTGATTCGACGCTCACTCCTGCGAGAAGTTGCAGTCTACATCAAGAGTTATAAAGGCATGTTTAGAATAGTAACGTACCCAAAAGCAATAAGTGCATCGGAAAGTGAGCGAAATTACTGAAATAATTCACAAGAAAATAATCGAAGTCAATGATGTTCGAGTTGTATACGGTGTAAAATTATATATTCGACATATACTTCTTGTAAATACTAGGATCATATCCACATGGAAATCCTGAGGTGACATTGTACCACCCAGCTCGACAGTGTTCGGGTCCTAAAGGAAGTGAATAAAAATCCAACTACTACTGAAAACAAGCGGATGTTGTACTAAAAAATCAAAAAATTATTCTCAGTAACGAAAAAGTAATGATTGGAAAGCCAAGAAATCGAAGAAGGAAAAAAATGAAGGAAACGGAAACCAAATAATAATGAACCTAACAAGACGACGGAGGGTTTGCAGAGAGGGATATGGCGACATATGAGGCTGGGCGTTTGCTCATGTAGAGGCGAAAGCGACGGACTGCAGAGCGAGGAGGCCGCAACCGCACACCCTGTGCGGGAGAGAGAGGTCGCTCGCAGGGCGTTTCCCGACTGCATCCCGCGCCCTCAGCCCTTCGCCTTGAAGGCACAGCCGGATGGCACCTTGGTCGGAGGTCCTCGCGAAGAGAGCACGATCGGATACCATTGCTCCCTGCATCGTCTTTTCGCTTTCGTACATGAAGGACATGAAAGGGAAAAAGAACAAATGCTCCTTTTAACGTTGTTTACCTCAAAGGGTATATAACAGAAGGTCAGACAGTAAGGAACGTTCTTTATTTTAAAATTGAACTCTACTGAATGTAGTACTTGATTTGTTGAAACTGATTTCTACTTATACCCTGGGCTACTCCAAAGAGGGAAGAGGGAATATGGTCTTCCCTTAAACATGCAGAATAAAAATGTATTTCAGTTAGATTGCATTACACAGTTTTATAGATTTTGCGACGATCATCTGTGTTCTCTCGGCTAGCGCGAGTTCTTCTATTTCTGTGACGCAGAATGGAAACTTAACCAAACCGTTTCCGCCCTCCTCTGATGCAAGCAGGCTATGCTTCTCACGTGGCCAAAAGTGACAGGGGATTTTCTGGGAAGCGGGTGTGAGGGACTACGGGATGCAATTGGGCACTCTCCTCCCCCCCCCACACACACACACACCCGCTGCCGAGTTGGCTCCTCCTTTCTGCCCGAAAGGACACCCTCCTTGTGGATCGCAAAGCCACATCTGGTTCTCGAAATGCATTATCATGTATTCAATTTATTTTAAACACAACAAACAGCAAAAAACTGTAAGTCACGTAGGGCAGAGAAGTATGGTCTGCGCATGTTTTCTTGACACCCAGAATCCTCACCCCCTCTTTTATAATCATGTAAAGTTGAATTATGAATACGCGTATCAACGAGCTTGGGTGGCAACATTAGCTAAACATTTTCACTCCTCTGTAAAAGAAAAGGTTTTTTTCATCGGTAAAAGAGATACAGACTTGATTTGATAGTACTGCTAACGAAATAACACTCCTCCCTTCCTCTAGTGAAACTAGTAAAAGCGGCAGAGAGTGAAGTCACGTATTTATGTCACAAGTTTATGTCCAGAAGTAAAGAACCATCTCACCATCTGTTTAACGAAACTAGACAAAACACCCGGTCGAGGTGATGTCTTCGACTACCAAGCTGAAATGCGATAACAGACGCATTTAGACTTTTAAAATCATGAAATATAGATAGTATTGAATTTTAAAATTTTGTGTTGCGTAAACGATATTACAATGATGGTACGAAAAATAAAGAACGGAAAAGGAGCAATAACAATTCCATTAACTGACTCTATGATCCCAGCAAACTTTAGATACCTACGGTAATTATAAATTTACTCAAAGTAAAATATCTAAATTTTAAGTAACAATGATGATACGCGACGCGAAAAATAAGAATAATCAGGAAAGTTATTTCCACATACCATTTGCAAATCTTTGCGTTTTCGAAAATGTTGAAGCTATTGTTTGCCGTTTTCAATATCCGTGAGTTAAGGACGCTTGGAAATGACACAGCCCAATCCTTTCTGTAAAATTCATCAGAAGCATTTGAAATTCATTTCGCGCAGTTTGTCACATCAATGATTACTTCGATAAAAAAATTCAAGTGCGCCGCCGAACAAGACCTAGAAACCACTTTGTAAATAAAACATCTCCTGGAACGGCATTGTCAATTCAATCCAACGAGGTGAAAGTTCCCATAAAAAAAATCAACACTATCTGCGGAAAACGATGGTGGAAATCAATCTCTCGCTTGATTCCGATCTGTCGCTCTATAGAACCCCCACGAAAGCGGAACGGCCGTCCTCGCTATCGAGGAAGCACGAAGGTCGGGCTTTCCTGTCGCTGAAGACGCACGCGATATCCCAAGGCACGTCGGAAGCCGCCGCCTCCAGTCGTGAGGAGCGCAGCCTCGATTGCTCCGAGGAAAAAGCTCGTGCGACCTCCTCGTCGCAGGCAGGCTGCCAGCGCACCGCGGCGCAGGTGGACGGTCTCCGCGCAACGCCAGACGCCTCTTCGAAAGAACTAGGGCCTCTTTCCCCTAGATTGGAAGAGCATGTGATATTGCAATTAGCGAAAAATGAGCTTCAAAGTAAGTGTACTTCGTGCTTGTAGAATCTAGGACGTGTTCTCAGTAAATCTACTTAAATTAGGGGTCACTTTAATGCACATAAACGTAATTATATATTCAACTTGATTTGGGAACTTCACTGGGCTGGCACAAACACAGAAAAAATGTCTGACGATTTTCAGTTACACCGATAATGCATTTTAAGAACAACATTCTAAATTAGAACGAGAATAACAGTAATATTTTTGGATCGTATAAGAAGCGCCCAAACGAGACACAAGAAAGCTTCGAACCCGCAACCCACACGATCGAGATCGCCATTCCACGCCTGATTTGGTGAGGCACTTCATAATTTACTAATAGGGTATATATCACTATTTTTAAGGCTCTAGAAGATCTGAAACCGTCTAGTTCTGAAATCTGATGTACTAATTCAATACGTAGACTCCCAAACACAAAGCGTAACTGTCTCTTAGATGTTATTTTGCATTATCAACATTTCGATTGTCAAAGAAGTACAAGGGACTCTTAAAAGCAAGGGCTACACGCCACGGAATAAAACGAGACAAAAGCTAAACGTAGATGACTTTCTATTTGCCCTCCGCGTAGCATGCTCGTACTGTGAGATGCTGAGGCGCGGATTCAGCCTTTTTTTTTTTTTGGTATTTTTTGTATTTTTTTAAAATATTTTTGTTCTGTTTTGTTGGGGGGGGTATTACATAATAAAAATAAACATATTTGTGATGATACTGTATATTATTTATGTACTGTAGATATACTGTACAATATTATTGTTTAAATAATTACGTAATTCGTACATATATAAATATTTAAAAACAATTTCGCCAAATAAAGGAAGGTGAACGAAAACTGCAGGCATTTAAGAATTTCGGAGGAGAGCATGGCCTCCGTACCGCACCCGCAGCCGAGTGAGTGCGCCAGTGGTGCGCGGGCGGCTTCGACGGTGGCGCCGCCGCCGGCGAGTGCGAGCAGATAAAGTTTTAATTGGCTTCCTCGACCGCCACGCACCGCCCTCCGCGATAACGGACCGCCTCGCCTCGCCTCGCCTCGCCATGCGCGAACTAACGGGCGACGCGCCGCGGCGGAAACAAAGAGCGGTGTGTGAAGAACAAGACGCCACTCAAGCCGCAGTCCCACGAGGCTTTCAGAAGGAAGGATTCTCCAAAAAGGGACGAATTGAGGATTTGGATTCGTACAGTATTCAGTGGTATAGCTCAGAAGAAGGCCACGACATCGTGGTCCAAACGTTAGCCTGACCGACTGTGACGCGGCCAGCCACGTATCGAATTGAGGATTTGGCGAGTAGAGGAAGACAGTCTTCACTTACGCAACACGATCCGAATAATTATTTTTAGAATGACCTTTGGAAAGTTTTCTTTTCCAAATTCTTCTTAGCATTTCAAGGATGGAAATCGTAAGTAAAAGCACCAACATGTATTGTGACATTGGCAGGAGCAAGCATGGTAGGTTATTGCCATACAATTTGTACAAAAATTAGCATTCCGGTCTATTATTTCTAATGTCAGTGAAGTATTTTGTCGCAACGGGCTTCGTGAACTCTAAAAGATGTCAAAAGTCACCAGAAAATTGGAAACTTTCGGACTACAAATGGTTTCCTTTAAGTTATCAAGAGAATGAAAGGTTTTAGAATACGAAAAAAGAGAAATTGATTCCTTTCACAGATGCCCAACAAATGATTTGACTGCAGATTGTCTCTCCAGATTATCCAATATCAAATATAAGGATTCACATCACGTATGATACTCGTGCAAAACAATTAGCTACCTGTTAAACTCAGGAAAATTTACCACCATTAAATCGCGTCATCACATATCGTGAAAAAACTATCATTGAAAAGGTTATACTTGTGAAAATTGCCATTTCCCACTCAGTCATAACATTTGCTACGAAAGAAGTGATTTGCATTTCGATGTCTTACTTTACCCTGAAAGTTTTAATCATTATCAATAAAATAATTTGTTGTTATAATAAATGTTTCGCTTTCACTGGATGGGCAAAAGGAAATCTTAGAAGAGCATTGTAAAGAGATCTCTTCACAATACTTACTAATTAACGAAACCGTACACAAATAATGAAATGAATAAGCACCAATAAATCACTACTGAGTATTCATATTAATCTAAAATCTAACGGATGTATCGCACTTTATTGCGTAATTTGCGAGAATCATGAATATTTCACAAGGTTTTAGTGTACATCCAAGCCCGTCGCACTCTGGATTTGTGAGCGGAGCAGTAAATTATATGATACCGAGAGCAGACTGGTGATACAGATGCAAAATTTCAAACGCACTGCAAAACAATAACAAGCAGACGTAAACCCAATAAACCGTGCCGGTAGAAATACGATCTCTTCTCGTGCATCCGTCAGGTTCACAATTGAAATCGCTTTATCCATGTCACTCACCCTTCAGCTTGTGCAGAAACACAGGCAGCATTTGAATGGTGGATATTTAGTTGCCGACCACGCAATGAGCTAGAGCTCCGGTCACCAGTATGAAACGTATACATGTATGAGTATTATTCGCTTTAGAATGCATATTACAATTTTCTTATAGCCCCAAATCGATAATTTAAAACTGCAATATCTCGCACAAATTTCTTTCAAATTAACGTTTTCTTAAATGAAGACCAATATCTCATCAACGAATTGTTATGGAAAGTATTTTGTCTCTTGTCAATAAGCGTGCTCATGTATTAGATACAGTATTTGAACTCACTCAGACACATTGCAAACTAAGAATTCAAGGCATCAGACACCTCCGGAACGGGTTTGGTATTACAGAAAATTTACAATAGGAAGGCATTACTAACTACTGTAAGGAAGAAGGATAAGAAACATGAAGGATAGAAAAACAAATTATAGCAGCAACATCCATGTTTTCCAGAATGTAACTAAAGCAGCACAATATTACTGATTATAATTCTACGAAAGACGCCTGAAATTTCTAATCCTCTTGAAAGGTTTCTTATTAGAAAGTTACATAATTTTTCTCGCGAGTTTTACTGAGCCTATATAATAAAATAAATATTCGACCACCAAATGAGTCCTAAACTCACCATTTCAATTGGCATGGATGGTAAAAATGAGTTAGTCCATCTAGCACACCCCGAGCATTTCTCTCCTGGTAAGCTGTATAAGGGAGTAATTATGGTAGCGCTGGGAGTAATTATGGGTTGATGTTAATATGTAAATTAAATGTGAAAGATATTGAGAGGGATATCTTGAATTTCAGAGCTTAAAGATGAGTCCGAAAAACGACTAGAAACGTTGCGAATGATTAATATAAATATTTATGATTTTTTTTAAAAATTGACGTAAACAACAGGTTTTTAATGTGTAAAAACATAGTTGTATGAATTCAATAGTTTTAAAATAAATTAAACAGAACAATGACGATGGTTTTTGTGGCTGAGTAAAAGGGCACGAATTTGAATTCTAATATTACGGGTATCGCTGAAGGATGACGTGGGTGATAGACATCGGCGCCCGGAAACAACGCAGCAGCGCCTTCTCGTGGCCCCGCTCCCTTCCTCACGCCCAGCCACGCACGTCAGCCTGCCAGAGCTGCCGCTGCGGCTGCGCGTGTGCACAGTGGCCGAGGACAATCGACTCGGCGGCGGCGATCATTCCCGAGCATCGACTACACTCCCTCGATACAGAGAGCAGCGCTTTTCATATCCACCCGCTCGACAACCCCGCCAGGCACCAATCAGGAACTGGACGGAATCATAACATTTGGTGACATTACGAAGGTTTTTCAAGTGTATTGATATTGGTTAACATTTGGTGACATTACGAAGATTTTCAAATGTATTGATATTGGTTAACATTTGGTGACATTACGAAGATTTTAAAATGTATTGATATTGGTTAACATTTGGTGACATTACGAAGATTTTCAAATGTATTGATATTGGTTAACATTTGGTGACATTACAAAGATTTTCAAATGTATTGATATTGGTTAACATTTGGTGACATTACGAAGATTTTCAAATGTATTGATATTGGTTAACATTTGATGACATTATAAAGATTTTCAAGAATACTGATATTGGTTTGGGGTAGATTCATGGTTCTCAACATACGGAATACTACACAGTTCCAATTCTCCTGACAACTGGACACAAAATGGCGGGATCGGTGGAACAATGGAATCCGCTACTCTCTGTATCTAGGGACTCTAGCATCGATCAGATGCCGGCGCGACGCGGCGTCCAAATTGCAGGGTAGCACAGCGCCGGGGAGACGTCACAGGCTGCCGCGCTATGTAAACCACACGGTGCGCTGCAAGTAACGAAACGGCGGCCTTCCTCTTTTCGTGATGATAAATCGATAATGTGCTAGTCGATCCGAATATGAAATGAAGACGTCACAATTCGTCCACTTTACTACGATTCTAGGACGCATAATACGATGGTAAAGCAATAATAGTAGTTTATGCAATTAGTTTATAATGTTGACCTTTTTTGCACGAATAAGAAAATAGTCTATTACTAAACGAACGACGAAGGAGTGAGTTTAGTAATAGACTATTTTCTTATGAGTGCAAAAAAGGAACATTATAAACGAGTTGCATACGCTATTTTTTTGTATAACATCATTATAAAGTTATAAATGAAACGAAGTAAGTGTAAGTAAGGTTTTATAGTTGGCAACATGGACGTTGGTATTATGACGTCACAACTGTGACAGCGGAGAGCCGATTCACGCGCGCGAATGAAAGATGGCGTCGTTACCAATGGTAGTTTTAGAAAAAGCCTCGAAGGCAGAAGAAAGTTTAATCCCTAAAACGTCGAGTGCATTGTATGAGAAGGAATATATAAAATTTAGGAAATGGATGGAAACAAATAATGTAAATATTATATGCGAGACAGTTGTTCTGGCATATATATCTGAGTTGGTAAGTTTGTCATACTTTTTATGATTAATACTAGTGTCGAGTTCTCATTTTCTAATTTATGTCATTTTGAAGTCTGCAGTATGTAAGGCATCATCTTTGTAATGCAGTCATTCAAAATTGAAGACTTTGCTGAAAATTAAAGATGTAATTGACATCTCTGCTTATAACAAAGTTCAGTTATATATGAAACAAGCTAATGTCGGCTATGAAGCTGAAAAATCTATGATATTGTGAACAGTAGAAGTTCGTCATGACGTCATGTCGCGTTTAATAATGGCGATGACGTCATGTAGCGTGCGATAAAATACTGGATTATGCACGATTCGGGGTATCGAAAAGGGTCGTTTATAATGATGGTATACAAAAAAATAATTTATAATGAATGTGTATTATAATTTTCTTTGACTCATTGCACGATAAAGTGAGAAAAAATGTGCTGCCAAGTATCAATATTTTTTTGTAACTTAAGATCTTTCCGATCTCGTAGCGATCATCAGCACACCTGACAATATATAGAAGGGATTATTACAAAAATTTAATGTTAATTCCTTGAATATTATAATCAGCTCTGTGGTGATGGCTACGATGATCGAAAATATCTTAAGTTATTAAAAACTACACCTAGACAATTCTTTCTGAATAAATAACAAGCTATAACATCACCAGCAGCACATTAATTAAGCAGAAGATAACTGGTGAGGCTCAGGCAACGAATATGTGCGGAAAACTTGTCACAGAAATTCAGAAACAGTCAAGCATTTCGCACTTCTATTTCCAGGACATATAAAAAGAACCATGATACAAGAAAATGCATAAAAATCTTGTAAAGACAGAGTATCAATGAATGTATTTTCTTCCGCGGTGTAACAGAATCCCCCAACGAAAGCTCTTGCAGCAGATCGCACCGCTGAAAATCGATGAGAGAGCGCATTTTGTTTCCGCCGAAAAGCGGCGGCCGTTGCGCCAAAAGCAATTACATCGAGAGGCGGAGGCGGCGGGGCGGGCGGTTTATGGCGGAGGGGTGGGGGTGGGGGTGGGGGCGTTAGCGGGCGTCGTAAACGGCCGACGCAGGCGCCGCCTGGCGGCCGTAAACGCCGCGCATCCGGTGACCCCCGCGGCGGCGGCGACGCCAGCGGTAGCCCTACAGAGGGGGGCGGGCGGATTTTTTCTCCTTTTCACTTCAGAGAAATGCCTTTTAGTACAGAGTAGTTAGTAGTTCATTTTATGTTATGACAAAATGAAATGACCGATTTTTGGAAGTTTTTTTTTGTTTTTGTTTTTTTGTTGTTTTTTGTTGCATTTTTCGTCGATTTCGACTAAGAAGCCATTTTTTACCTTTCTCCATAATTTTTAATGCATTCTTTGCTGATTTCATCAATTTTAACGCTATTTATTCCAAATAATATTTACGAGATGCAACAAATTCGATCACAGTTTTCTCGGGTAGCCTTTTCGATTTCATCGCTCAGAAATTGTAATGTCGGCTGTTGCATGTGATCTAAGGTTCCTGTGACGACTATCGGCGCCATTGTCTGTTAGACCGATTTCGGGATAACTAAAGACAGATTTCCTGATAAAGAACAGTCCGAACCAAACGTCTGGAGGCTGAGGTCACTGGAATGATAGGAAGAAGCCTTGATTATATCAATATTATAACCCAACAGCTTGAGTTCTTCATCTGAACTGGTTTGGACCATTTTTAACATAATTTTTCTTTGTTTTTAGAGCATTATTAAAACATTCTAATACCATTTTATTGACCATTTTTGGCGAAGTTTTAAGTCATCAAAATCCGCCTCCAGTAATAAGCTACCCGCGTTAGTTACGTCCAGAAGGATGTTTACACGGAAAAAATAAACCCCAATGTGAAAGAGAGATTCGAGGTAAAGAACAAAAACATTCATATTTGTCAACAAAACTCGAAAAAACCTCTCTTTTCTGTATTCAAAATTCGACTAAAATATGGTTTAGGATAGAGACCACAGAATTATGAAAACGTGCACAAAAATCACTTCTCCCCATAGCTCGTCATACGCAGTTTTTAACTGTTTTTTGACGTAAATAAATAAATAAAAAACATACATAATAAAATATTTCATGACATTTTGTTTTAAAGATTGAGAACTCATCTCACGCGATATTTTTTCTTAGTAGCCCACCGATGGGCCACTGCGGGGGGAAAATGAGTACTCATTAACATCTTTTAGGACTTTTGTTAACGCTTCAAAATAGTCATTAACATTGTTTGGGAGAGCAGTAAACGTGGGCATTTGGAATGGTGTCCACTATCATACAGCGACAAGGAATCCTGATTCCTGGAGTACAACCATTATGTTGTCAGCACATGCTACCGTTAGAATCTGTTTGCAAAATATATCAAGCACGATATTACTTCTCACTTGTTTTGTGGTAATATTCACGTGTTTTTTATTGAATCTCCGTGAGGATCGCGTCAGCTGATGTATTTACGTTTTATGCGCGAACGTTTGTACCGAAATCAAAAGGTACACTTTGGTCCCTTTCAACATCTTGAAAGGTTTCAGAGACGAGCGTGGTAATAAAACTACAACCTTTTTTTAAGAAAGAGAATGTCGATTGTACAACGAGTAAAGAAAGATGGAAACGTATGAGCTTGTCAGGTAATGCGAATTTCAGGAAGAACGTGGGAATGGCGTCGGGTGCTTTGCAGAGTTGATTTATACGAGCGGATAGGTAATTCGGAGAGGAAAAGAATTATCAGCGGAAGGATCGAGGGTGATGAATGGTGGAAAGATGTTGCGTTCACAGAAAGTTCAGGTTGTTGGGAACAGAGAGAAGGAAAATGGTGCAGAGGAAATCGAATCAAGAACCTCGTGAAAAGAATACGCAACCAGTAGTAAACATTGGAGGCGGTAAAGGGATTTTATGAGTGCGTGGTTGCAAGTGTGCTTGAAGGTTGAAACTTGATCGTGACTGTCGAAGCAAACGGGACATCGGGTAAAGTTCACAATGAAATGTTGTGTTTCTTCAGAAACGTTCTGATCTAAATTCAAAAGTCATAAGCAAAACTGAATTCGCTGTTACAACGAGCTGCCAATAACATCATGAGTATCTCTAAGAGCTTGTACAAAGTTACGTCAAAAGCTTCCTCAAGCAGACGACTTCATGACACGTGCCAAACATTCCTCAATGTGTTAAATTACAAAGTCTTGAGAAATGTTTTGCTGAGATCGATTTCCTTCGCAAGTTTTTGTTCAGAACTTTTATTTTTGTGTTCGATATTTTCGGTATAATATTTATTGCCTATGAAACAATTTCTTTCGAATATTTGTCTCAACGTTTTCCTTTCCGTGTAAATGAAGAGCCTCTGAAAAATTTGTAGTGGCTTTTATAAAGAAAAAATATAGGCATGTTTCTTTTTTTCTTTGTGTGTGTGTATGTCACTGGACGAGAATTCTTGTGAATATATCGAGAATGTCCATGCACCCGTCCACCAGAGCAGCGATCTTCTTTTCGAATCGCAAGCATTCAGAGCTAGAAGTCGATTGGCAGTGCCTTACCCCTACAGCGCCATGTACACCTCGACGCGAGCTCTGCTCGCCGCCATCGTTCTCGGTGTCACGTGCGCGGGGTCCTATTATTCGAAGGCAGCCACGCGGTGCGCCCTAGAGCGACTTCGTTTATTTATTTATTTATTTATTTATTTTGTCAAAAAAACAGTATATGACGTGTGGGGAAAGAAATTTATCTGCGCACATTTTCTTGAGGGCCAGAATTTTATTAAAAAAAAATTAAAAACAAAAAAACGAAAAAATTAATTTAGAAAATAATTATTTTAGAAAAATAAAGATATTTGAAAAATGTTTTTTCCCGAGTTATAGAAAATCAATTTCAACTGTAAATGAACTACAAGCAAAAGGAGTGCTCAACAAAACGTGCGCACAGTGAAGCTACATTTACGTCCAGAAGCAAAACAAGGGGCCATCTCAGTATTTGCTCTATTCGTTCCTTCCATGACCTCCGCCTCCCATCGATATTCACGCGCGTCTTCTACCGTGGGTGCTCCACTTATTCGAAAGCCCACTGAAAGAGCGGAAAAAGGAGAGGATTCTGTGATATGATTATCTACGAAGAACGAGTGGAGAATATCAGCCGAAAGACTACCACCTCTGAAAACCTGAAAATGGGTTGTTAGGTCAGAAGAGCACGAGAGGATCGCTAGTAATATGGAAGAAGAGACTACGGAATGCATGAAGGATAAAGAATGGAAGCACCAAGACAACAACTGCAGGTCGCGGCAAACTAAGGTTCAGTCAAACAAACAGTGGCTACAAAATACCAAAATTATTCCTTGGTATTCGAGCGCACAGCTCGTTTTTCGTACGTTTCCTCTCCCTATCGTGATCTTTCGCTTTCTTTATCCCCATCCACTCCTTTTATCTCTCCTCCTCCTACCCTCAACAATTCTTTCTTGCACCCTATTTCCCCCCAGATTCCCCGCCGCGTCATTTTCTTTCTTACGTTACTTACACATCACATTAATAATATACCCTTTCATCACATGCATGTGCCTCTCCCCGCCACAGGCCATTCGCAGCCCGCCAACCTCCTCGGATTACGGAAGGCGCGCCCAGGACAGCCGGGGCGAGGGGAGGGGCGTGGCGGGGCGCGGCGTGGGGAGGCGCATGTTTAAGGCTGCCGCCCGGCGCCGAAGCCGATCCGCCGCTTCCGCCTACGCCGTCCCTCTGACCCCGCCCCGCCCGGCTCCGCTCCGCCCTACTCACGTTCGAATACGCTCGTTAAAAGCTTCCAACGAGGGCTCGTACGCTCAAATTCACTGGGCTCAGTGGTATGAAATGTCAGGAAACGAAGAGCATCTCTTCCTCTTTGCCCGCGAGCACAGGCAAGCCAAGTTCTCTTCTTCCACGCGGGGCGCAATTCAACAAGGCGAGTGGAAATCTTGAGGCGTGGATAATGTGTTCATGCGACGACGATAATTGTTTGCACTCTTCTATAACGTCGACCCTGATTGCTCAGCCGATGGCATGTGTACTTAATGTGTCCGTGCTCAGAGTGTCTCAGATTTCATTTTCACAGAGGTCCGAGTTTTGGCCTGCCTTCCGTCTGTGATATGGCGCTTAAGATCTAGCTAGAACTGGCGCTTCAACTCATTCTTCTTGGTGTGAGAGTCAATTGGAAGTTCCTCAAGAGATTTCCAAAGATTGATTGATTGCTAGCTGCAAAGAGGCCGAAAAAGGGTCGTTTAATATTGTAAGAAAAAACTAAAAGATCAACATTATATATATATTTTAAGTTCAACGAGTTTCAAGACCTCCTCAAACAACTTTTAAAAATAGGAACAGTAGCATATTTAAATCTATAAATCTACAATAATCTGAATTGTTAATATATCTGTATCGAATAATCCAATTCATTACATATGCTGCTTTTCTACTACTTTCAATTCGAAACGAAGAGTATTTATTATAATAACTTGTTTTTACTTGCGAATACCCTTAGTTGGTTTTTTCTTTATGCACTGATTGAATGACATGAATTTGCATTTACGACATTAATACAACCGATGGCGCTGAGAACTGACATTTAATACTGATTTACAGAATTAACGAAAATACATAATCCCTATTCCATTGATATATTTTGAAAATTATAATGAAAACGTCTGTCAAAAGAACAATTCTTTTTTAATAAAAATTGCACCTTTTAAATGGATTAGTATTGTCTTGCATGAAACTACTCATGTGTTACTAAGTCTACAAGATTACGCACACAATGGCATGAGAGAAAGAAATAAAGACCAGCTATTTGAATCGAACATAGGAACGCATCAAATATAAAAAAACACACGCCGTAGAAAGCCGGAAAGGAACACGTACAATTATATTGTACATAAAAACAACACAAGATCCTCGACTTGAAAGAACAAAGGCGAAAATACGCAGAGATTCAAAGAAATTACAATGGAATGAAACGAAGGCGGCAAAATCAAAACAGTTGCAGTAATGGCGAGTAGGTGGTTTGTAAGGTTGCACACAGAGAACAAGTGAGAAAAACAAGACAAGTAGGAACACAAAGAAGGAACTCCTGATCCTAAATCACGAAAGTAAATATATACCTTGGATAAACAAAAGCAAACAACAGAACGACCGAGAGTACGAAAAAAAGGAAGGCGTCTCTCCAGACGAAAGAAACGTGTATTTGGGCGCAGAACAAAATTCATTAAAAGAAAGGCTCGAGCATCCATGTCGGCAGAATGAGATCGAGAAAAACCTGACATTCGGAACGACACGAAACAAAACACTGAATGAAAGGACCCACCAATTCAGGGTCAGATCCGCAATGTCGGTCAGCGGACCGCCTGGAGAAAGCCAATTTTACTTCCGATCCTGGCAGATGGGCAATTCCGCCACGGACGGTCTCGCCGGGGCGCCGCGGCGCGCCGGGCGAAAGGAAAGCGACGCCGCCGCGGGAGCGCCTGGATCGAGTCCCATCGGGGTCAGCGCGACCGCACGCGGACCCGCCCGCCCCCGCCCCCGCCCCCGCCGCGCCGCGGCTGGACCCGCGCCAGGCGCCTCGGCTTCGACTCCCGACCCCATTCCGCTGTGCTCTGATTGGCGGCGGAGTCGCCGCGGATCGGCGCAGCGTGTCGGCTGCTGCCTGCTTTGCAGCAGAAACGCTCGGAGCGCTCGGCCAACAAGGTCGCGCGGGGAAAGTACGACGAGGTCTATTTGTCGGGTTAATTCGGCCGAACCGTCGGCGAAACGATCGTTACCGCAATTGCACGGCGTGGAGCCGGAGCCCGCGCCCGCGCCCGCGCCCGCCTTCAGCAGATCGAACGCACCGCCGCCGCAGGGCAGCTGCTCTTTTTCCGCTCGTTATTACGCCCCCCACCCCCACCCCCCGGCTCTTCCTAGCCGCACTTAATCAATACGCATAACACCCGAAGGGTTTCACAAAATGTGGTATTCGGAGAGTTCCCAAATACGATAAACTACGAACACGTCATATTAAGAATGTTACCACTACCCTGACGGGCGGTGGGGGAGGGGGGCTCAAGGCACAAGTGGATTCATTACCCCGGAAGTCTGTGAAACACATTCACAATCATAGTTTTTACAACTTTTCTGTAGTAGCGAAAGTAATTCAATGGCTCAATCGAATACGTAAATAGCACCAAAACATCTAGTATTACGATTAGCCACACTTTCATCGAAATTGAGTTATTCGTTTTGGGAAATGGGAGACTTGTTATGGCAGGTATAGCTTATATTGTTACTGCCTATCATAATTAATGAGTTTCTCTTCTGCAAGTGAATAAACAACCATTTATTGAAAAATCACTCTTGAAAGACATTTCTGGACAGGAAAGAAAAATTGATTATTTTGCTTATTACATGAAACGAAAGGATAGCCTTAAGATACAGATAAGTAAAATACACACTCTTACAAACATCAAGTATTTCAAGAGGTGTTCCAAATTTACTGATAGAAACATTTACTCGTAGGATTGTCAATTACAAGACATTTTCGAAATGCTACAAACTTGAAAATCGCAATATTCCCCAATCCCACTTCATGTCTAACAGCTTCACGACGCTCACAGACAGATGGCAGTGAAAGCAACGACCATTCGATCAATAAGAATTACACACGGTTGGGTGCACACACGTCCACACACTTTCCAAACACGCATCTTCCCAACCGCACCGTTTACATTCTCCAAGAGATCGTTTTTCATCCTGCCAGCAAACAAGTTTTTCCCCGCTTCCTCCGGCTGCTTTCGCATTTTTTTCTCCGCATCCCCTCAAATACGCGCAAAAGAATTTTAAGAGGGAACTGATCTAGTTTCTCAACTATCGCCATCGATATCTTCGCAAGGGGAGGGAGGGGGCGGGGTTTCCAGGCCAGCAGCAGCCGAGCACGCCCCGCAGATGACGCGGGTGGATGTGGAGCAACGCGGAACGGCGGGCAGAGAGAGCGTCCTTGCGCGACACCTGACGCGGATATTTTCGGCCCGGCCCCGGCTCATTCGTATGCTCAAGGTCTTGACAATTCTTCCACGAACTAAATTCTAAGAGCATGTTTTTCGTGGTATTTTTAGTGCAGGGTTTCGCTTCAAGGCGTTGTCACTTCCAATAACCACAGGAAATAGAACGGAAAAGTTTATCTTTCCTCGGGAAAAAAAGTTCCATGAAAATAGAAAGCGAGCAATGTTGAACACTCAAGGTCAGAGGAGATCAACTATGTTGATTTTGGGTCAATGTATACGGAAAGCAGTCAACAGGAAAGCGTGGGGTGAACGGAACTGAACATCCCAAACATGGAACATTAATACACTTGATGAATTAAAATATTTCATGTACGGACTGTAGCGATTTTGCCTTTTCAGATGCTAAGAGAATGAAGAGACGAGAAAAGATTTACTGTCAGTGCCAGATATTTCAATTCAAGCATTTGACTAAATAAATGCCGTTAGAGCAGAAAGTGATATATACATCAGAAAATATGACAAAAATCTTTATACAATGTAAACGAGGTGCTAGAGAATCTTTTGCAAAGGCAAATCATGTACAGACTCTGGCTATTATCCCTTATCATGCCCTTTGTGACAATTTACTTACTGGCGCGAGGGAATGGAGAACGATTATTTGAATAACCACATTCCCTACAGGGCTCATGGAAACACGCGCAGATAGTGAACCACATGTACGTTCAGAAGCAAAACAAGGAGCCATTTCTGCATCTGCTTCCAAGATCAGAGAAACTGAAGAAAAGACCTGATATTAAAAAGGTACGATCAGTTTTCGCAATAAATATAGTTGTTCCCAATTTCCACGATACTTCTAAAATTACAGTGAAGTCGGTGAAAGTTACACAAAATATTAAAACCAAAAATTTTGGCAAAGACGATTACAGCGTCTCATAGTTCTACAACGTCATCTCTCCATTACAATACTCTATAGCACAATTTTTATTTCATTTCTTTTTTTCTGTACATCTTATCCTTCGTTTGTTCATATCTGATTTTCCGTTCTCACGTCAGCGACTGAGCATTTGTGTTCTTACAGACTTTATCTAATATTTCGTAATACTAAAATCTACATTTAAGCCTTCAATATTAAGGGCACACTTTCGCAGGCCTTCTGAAACAAGGAACGTCAATTAACACTTCGTAAAAGTAAGGAATATTTTAACAGGGGGATATCAATATTCATAAAACGACGGCTGAAAATTGTTGAAATAAGAAATTAATAAAATGAAACTATGGTCACACTAGAAATTGTACTGCCCACATCCCGGAATCAAGCGGTTTGCAACGAAAGTCCATAAACCTGGGCTCACAAGTGAAAATAGAGTCGATTCCGGTTGTAGTAAACTCGGATATAGTGAACTTAAGTCAGTGGTCCCATTTCACTTGTATTACAAGTACAAGAAGCTTCGGTTACAGTGAACGTAGGAAAAAATTCCAGGAAAGTAATTGGATCTCGCATCTTTTTAGGCGAGTAAAAGGGCCTTCGAAGACAGGGACGGTGGTCCAACAGGGCAAGAGGCATTGTCAAGACTGCATGACGACACTTAAGACACAGTGGATCATGCAGAATCGAGTATGGAGAGAGGACGAACTCTGGAGAAGGGCCTAGAAAAATTACATTTATCATGAAAAAATACGAAGGAAACAATTGAAAATAATTGATTTTTAAGAACAAATAAAGATAATGAAATTTTCAGTACACGCTGTTAATGAATTTTGCTGTATCGCTATATTAATAAAACCAATCATTGTGGCAAAATTCTATTTAATTTTGACAGCATCGGATATAGTGAACCAAACTTGTTAGTCCCCAGAAGTTCAGTATAACCGGAGTCGACTGTCCATTTTTTGTCGAACTAGAAAATTCGTCGCCCGCCTTCCCTCCCAGTTTCCCGAAAGCGGCTGCGGCGCCTGGCCAGGCCTGCGCGGCGCGGCGTGAGAGCGCGTTCCCAGCGGCGCAGCGGGGCGGGCGGCCTCTGGCGACAATGCGCGTGCGCGAACAATAACGCGGCGGCTCCCACGCACGCGCGCGTCGCTCCCAACGGCGCGACGCGGCGCGGGGCGTGCGTCATACGTTACGACCGGCCCAGTCCCCTCCCCCTCCCCACCTCCCGCCCGAGCCCTGCAGGGCGTTTTACGCGCGGTCACCGCGGGCACGCACGCCCCCGCACGAGGAAGCGAGCGGGGGAGGGCGGAGGCGACCACGCGCCCTGAGAAACGCTCCTCTCCGGAGAGAGCCCGCGACTCCTGGCGGCCGCAAGGGTTCGGCAGAGGGCAACAGTACATCTAAAGCCTCGAAATATTCAGGGCTTTTGCTCAGGATGCAATTTATTGTTCATTAAAATCTCTTTGGTCTAAGAATTTATTAGGAGGCTACACACTCAATGTATGTTGAGAATAGTGGAGAAAAAACAAGATGCGAGTCACGATATTTGAATGGAATAATGTTGCGTCTACAGAAAGGCTAATGCATTCGGTTAGGTCATTGAACTTTGTGTTGTGATCGGCGAATGATTAACCCAAAAGCCGCAAATCTCTCATGTTTTATTGATCACTTCTCCAAAGAAACATAACGTAACAGCGTAATTCGTGAACTATTCAGTTTTACAAATTGGGCACGGAAACAAAGACTCGGGACTGATATTTACAACATGGAAATGTTTATGGTGAACTACTTCAGGAAACAAAACGTCACTGCATAATGTTCCCCGCTAGCAAATTTTCTAGTTGAGGTGACACAATTCAGACTTTTCCGAATCCAAACAAAGAAATCTGACATGTGTCCGATGCGAAGGACGCGTGCTAAACAAAAGCAAGCGTTTGCCCCCGAACGCCCAGAAGACAAAGGCAACTGCCTCTTCTCTGCAAGGCGGTGACTCTCCCCAGGCGGCTGCTTGAACGCGTCAGCTGCGGCCGCTAGCGCTTTGGCCGCTCCACGCCGCGCAGGAAAGGAAGCGGAAGCGACGGCAATGCGGCAGGGCCGAGGATGATAATGATTCGACAAGTAGCGGTGAAAACATGCCACAGAGACGGCAGCAAAGAATGAGAGAGAGAGAGAGAGAGAGAGAGAGAGAGCGAATTTGAGGTGTGAGAGAGAAAGAGTAACTGTGTCAGAGAGGTGTGTGTGTGTGTGTGAAAGGGAGAGGTGTGTGTGTATGAGAGAGAATGAGTGTGTGTGTGTGTGAGAGAGAGTGAGTGTGAGTGTGTGTGAGAGAGGGAGAAAGAAAGAGAGGTGTGAGCGAGAAAGAGAGTAACTGTGTGTGTGTCAGAGAGAGAGAGAGAGAACGAGCGAGGTGTGCGTGTGTGCGTGTAAAAGAGAGAGGTGGCCGAGGCGGGGCGGGGTGGGGCGGGGCCTCTCCTTTCGCGCGCGTGCGTAGCTGCCACTTCCGCCGCGTGGGAACGCCCACGCATGTCTGATGGCACCTCCAGGGCCACGCGACTGAATCACGCCGCCCGCCGCGATGGAAAACGAGCAACAGATAATGCACCGATTGATATACACAGCTCTATACTGGCAAAGGCGCTAGAAATAAAAAAGATCAGATGACACGAAACGCCATGTGGACAATAATGCCGCACTTTTACGGTATGGTGTTCCTTTAATTTGTTATTTTTTTACACTACTTTGTTTCATTTTGTTTTGAAACATTTAGAATACGCTGGTTTTGGTTACTTATTATTTAGCTTGTGAAGGAAGATTCGCAGCTTTCGAAAGATAACGGCACATGCGAACATACTAATATAGGAGAAGATACTACAACTATAAATGTCATAGAAACCTCTTTCTCACGAGTTAAATTGAAGAGTGAGATTGATATAGTAAGAAAATGAGAAAGATGTGGATACAAGGGACAAAAGAGGAGACGAGAGAGAGAGAGAGAGAAGACACGAAAGAAAGAAGAGGTATGAGACAAAAGAGGACACACGAGAGAGAGAGAAGACACGAACGAAAGTGACAAGAGACGAAAGGGACGAGAGAGGAGACGAAAGAGGAGAAAGAGACAGAAGAGTCGAGAGCGAAGAGACGAAAGAGGAAGGAAACAATATTCATTTATTGCCATGCAAGTTGCCACATTGGAACGCAAAATTCGCTACGCGGCGCACTGCGGTCGTTGCGAGAAACCTCCCAACGTGCGTGCGTACGAGCTCGTGCGCGTGTGCACGTCGCGGCCCAGCAGACACGCCCGCCCCCTCCCCCGCCTCGCCGGCAGCAGGCTTCCAAAGCGAGGCGAGGCGAATAGCGGGGACGGGCAGTCGGACGCGGCCTTCCGCGGAACCGGCAGACGCCAGGATCACAGGTGCCCGCGTGCCACGGACGGGCGGTCTTCCTAGAACTGGAAATGGGGGCGAGGGGAATAAGCAATGCAAACCGTCTTCCTTCTGATATTTTATTTTCCTCGCCTGACACGTTTTGAGGCTGTGAATCTAATTAACTAAGTATTATATTACAAAAACTGAGCGTTGTATGAAAAAAAGGGCAAGTACGAATATTAGGAATAGGCCTCGTACGAAGGCGGGGAATTAAGGCGAGGCCTTTTCTCCAGCGATCGAACATTTTATTTCTTTCGGGTGGCATGTTCAATATTTTTCCGTAAGGAAACCAGATATCATCGGCGATATCACCGTAACACCTGCCGTACGAAAAGATGACGTACTAAGTCTATCAATGACGAGGAAATTAAAGAGAGTTCATTGAAATGAACATTTTCTTTCCACGTTCAGTATTTAGCTTATGAAGCCGATCACCCGTATGAGTAAAAATGTAACGAGCAAAGTTGGTTCACAATTATAAGCAAATAAGCTATCTGAAAAATACCTATAAAAATTTAGCCTTACAGTGTACATCACACGCATAAGATATAGTGACATTAAACCATCTTATAAAAGCTGGGTATGCACAAGACTGTACCATATACCTTCGAGTATTCAGCGTGAACAGAGAACAGAGGATGCGGGTAACGATCAGGACATTGCAACACAACTGTCATTAGTACAAACAATTCAAAACTTTAGAAAGTCTTAATTCGGGCGACGACCGTCCTCAATCCAACGACAATACGATACGACGACGTAACGAAATCCTCGTGCCCGAAGGCGAAATCGCCGAATCTCATTAACGACGCTACGCGAGTGGAGCGGGCGGAGGTCTTGGCGTGGCGGGGCGGGGCGGGGCGGAGAGGAACGGGGGCGAAGAGGAGCAGAGCAGAGAGAAGCGCGACGGGGGGGGGGGGCAGAGCGGGGCGGGGCGAAGCAGGGCGGGGAGCGGGGCGGGACGGAGCGAGCGGGGCGAAGCAGGATGGGGCGGGGAGGGGCAGAGCGGGGCGAAGCGGGGCGGGATGAAGCGGGGCGGGGCAGAACGGGGCGGGGCACAGCGGGCCGGGGCCGAGCGGGCCGGGGCAGAGTGGGCCGGGGCAGAGAGGGCTGGGGCAGAGAGGGCCGGGGCAGAGAGGGCCGGGGCAGAGAGGGACGGGGCAGAGCGGGGCGGGGCGGAGAGGGGCGGGGCGGAGAGGGGCGGGGCGGAGAGGGGCGAAGCGGGGCGAAGCGGGACGGGGCGGAGCTAGACGGAGCGAGGGGGGCGGGGCGGGGCGAGGCGGGGCGGAGCTAGACGGAGCGAGGGGGGCGCGTCGGGGCGGGGTTGGGCGGGGCGAATCGCTAGAATGTGACAAGTGAGCGAGCGCGACAGGGCTCGTCCCGATGCGCGTCCTCGGTCCGCAAGGCGCGCCTCTCCTCCCAGGGCGGACAAAGGCGCGCGCCTCCTCTCCCTCCTCTCCTCTCCTCGCCGGCGAGCGAGAACAATGGGCGCGCGGCGCACAGTGGGTCGCATCCTCTCTCCCACTTCTACGCACACACCCACTCACTCCTCGTTACTCCCTCCCCCTCCCTCTCCATGTCCACAATGCACATTTCCAGAAACACTCAGAGTTCGTAACAGACGAAATAAAAGATCAATAGCACCTGTAGATAACAAGTTAAACTATAATAAAATAATGTATTACGTTTATCATCAACGTTCTTAAAAGTTTGTATTCATGTTCCAGATTTCGTTTTACGGCGAGAGATCTGTTGCACCAAAATTTCGCTTTACACAAAAAAAGGATTGCAAAATTGTTCAACTCTATCACAGGAGTTCGCTTAAGCAACATGAAAAGCTGAATTATTTTAAAGACTGATCCTTGCAAGGAACGACACAATTTTACACTGCTGAGACGATTAACAGTATTAACAGTAACTTTAAGTCTTCAACATCTAGCCTTGTGAGAGAAATATCATTAGGTGTCGTTCCTGTAGAAAATCGAATGAAAACTGGGCATATTTCGCTGGCTGTTGTGTTTTCATTGAAAGGCGTTACTCCTTCCTTCTTTTAGATTCCTCGGGTGTTTGGACCCAGCGCAGCGTGCGGCGTGCCGCGCACCGGGCTCCTTCCACGACCCGGCAAGGAAAGCTGCCAATGCAGGAGGGACAGTACGATCAAACTGCCTCGGATGAACGTTCATAAGCTGTTATCAAGGCAACACAAAGAATATTTCTCTTCGCAAATTTAGGGGCGTTTGAAATGAAGCGCTTTGTATATCATTTAATAAGCATTCATACTTTATGGCGCACTGTGCTGTGCTCTATACTGAGTCAATAATAACAAATATTATTATTATTAATAATAATAATAAGTAACATAGCAGTTGTAGATACCAGCAACCTCGAAACAACACACAACAATAAAATTCAGAAATACAGAGAACTAGCACAAATTGTATAGGAGCAGTGGCATGTATTGGACGTGGAGATTCGTCCTCTCAGCAACAGGTGTGATACCGTCCTGAATCACTCTCTGAATAAACTGGGGATCGAGACGAACATTACCATCAATCTACAGAAAGCTGTGATCCTGAGCACGTGTTCTTTAGTCAGAAGATTTATGAGTTTCTAAAAAATTTGTGTTAAAGAACTATTTACTTTTAATTTGTAAATTAATTTAAGTGTCAAAATTTATATTTGTAGAATTGTTTACTTCCTGATTAGTTTAATTAAAATTATTGTACTACGGAAGTCATGCTTTGATAGAAATATCTGTATGACTCCTACATCTTGTACCAGGAAGCTGTGAAAAATAAACGATAATAATAATAATAATAATAATAATAATAATAATAATAATTCATTAGTGTTCTGATGTAGCAAAACCAAGTGTAAACTGTTCTGTAATACGTCTTGAATTCGAATGCGATGTATTATCATGTCCAACATCGTTGAGAAAGTTAATAAATACTAATAATAATGTTTCTGGACACAACATAGACCAATAAGGTTACAACGAAGACGCTACTTTTTATTCCAAAGATAGGGAGATACGAAATATGACAAAACCAACCTTCTTCCCTCCGAGTTCACAGTAATTATGAACGGAGTTATTGGAAAATTTTGGATATAATTTCTTCAGTGACGGACGCTGCAGCCTTCTAAGATCTCACATGCAGATGAATACAAGCAACTACACGAGTCAAAACCAGTCTTTTATTCTCTGTACACGATATCTCATTGTATCATGGAAAAATTGGGATGCCTTTTCTCTGACAGAAAATATTTTTGATTCACAATAAATGTAGTCGCACATATCACATACTTTCATTGCTCTGTTATTTATTTTCGCAGAGGTGCGCTGTCGTTTTCTTTTGTATCTTCACTGACAGGCCGAAGCATAAAATTTCCCATCACAAAAATATCATGAATGTGTAGTCTCGAATTTAATTTGGACGAAAAACCCGTTCCTAATAATTTGCATACCATCACTGCATCACTTCCAACAATTTTGTGTTCGAGAATGATGTATTTCGCGATTAAATATGAACGATTTCATTACAGGCAACATATGAAGGGCCGCATCTGTTACCTATCAAGTACAAAGCGTCGCTCTCATTAACTGCGTGTATAATGAGCAAAAGATAGGTAAACGCCAAAATATGAGCGCTCCGTCACATGTGGTCTCAGGCGCACCCCGCCAAGTGAGGTGGCGCTATTTCAACGGCCTTGCTCTAAATTCGCACCTCTGCGCTGCACCGCCTCTGCAGCGGTGCGTCATGAGCCTCGCGTATCCAGCACCAGCGAGCGCCAAGCGCTCCGCCGCCCCCACCCTGAGGTGCGCACACCACTTTCTTCAACGCATTTTTGTGAGCGGTAGATTTATATTTGGAGAGTGACGGAAAGTTTAAAAAAATCTTTACTGTAAAACTTGTCTTAGAATCCTGTTTTTACCAAACTTTACAGACGGAAAGGAAATGTTTTTCCTTCATGTTCAAGCGTAGAGGGTCTTTAATTTTCATGAACAAAAGTAGGAAACATTTGTATTTGAAGCTATTGAGTCGTAAGATGCGATGTAACATTTTATGATAGTTTAAACCAATACGCCGAAAAGTGCAATGATATCAAAACTGGTCGGGAGGAAAACTAGAATAGATCGTTATTATAGTAATGTGAAATTCAAAAAGTTTTGAACAAAGTAACTTACGAAAAAACTGAACAATCCGCCATCAAAATCTATTTAAACGCAAATTAACATCTCAAATTCTGGATTTGTTAATTTTTTCCATCATCCAAAATGACTATCGGTAAAACGCGACAACCTGCCTCGAAAGATTCTCACAAGTTATCAGAAAAATATTGGCTTGATTTTCCTCCAAAACGTGTAAATACTTTTAAAACAAGACAATAGTCTTGGAATTAATATCCACTCTAATCAGCATCTTCCGACACAAGAACGAAACTCTTGACTCTCCCTTGGGACAACTTAACTGCATTTTTACGGCCGCAATGTATACATTCAGGGTGGAGGCTTCGCTCATCACGGAGCTTAAAAGCGACGACAACCAAACCACGGTCGTCTGCTTATCGACTTTCGATGTATCGACCGCGGCGACTGGCATTTCGAAAGCGAAACGGCTTGATTCACACCACAGCTCCACGCACAGCGCGCGCTATCTTCGCCGTTAAGGAGATGGGTTGGCGGACGACCGATCTGCTCCTCAGAATTGAGTATGGAAACGGCCCGAGAGGGTCCCGCCCAATGCTACTTCAGAGCAACACATTGCACCGGTAGGCCCAAGATTTCTTTGGGTCAGGAGGTCGATTCTGAGGAAAATAAACCACGTTCCTTTATCGCTACGCGCAACAGGAACACTCTTTCACAGCAAGGCCATCGAATTATGCAAAGAAAAGTCCGCTTTAAGGTTTCGAGAAACAATAAAACTAACTTCAGTTGTTATACTAAAAGAGACGATAAAGGAAATCGAAATCATAAATAATATGAAATCAATTTTATCTTCTCGGATGGAAAACATATATATTACAAATTTCCAATGCACACAGAAATTGAGAGAAAAATATGCAGCCTCTGAGAGATGTCTCTGGTTTTGTTAGATACCCAGAAACTTCCAAAACAACGAAACAGTTTCGGTTTTGAGCGAAAAATACAAATATCTGACTGTGGACACTGGCGGATGCAAGGGGGGCATGGGGGCCATAGCTCCCCCCAAAAGGCCAAGAGTTTTCGTTTACCTTCCTTATTTGGCAAAATTGATTTAAATATTTATTTATGATAGAATTATGTAATTATTTAAACAAGAATATTGTATATCTACAGTTCAAATAATACACAATACAACAAATGTTTATTGTTTAACAAAAAAGTACGATGCTCCCCCCCATGCTCGTCTGGATCCGCCCCTGATTGTGGTTTTCCGCTCAAACTCTGCGTACCGATTGAATGTTCCTACTCAGTGAATCATCGCTTACGCCACAACTGACGTCATGTGACTGCAAAGCTCGAAGGATGAGGCCGCTTTCCATTAAATATTTACTATTTATGTGTTGAGTTACAGAACAGCAACTTTTTTTATATTCTTTGTGTGTAAAGAACATATGTGCAGTGAATATATGGTTAAATAAAATAGAAATAGTTCTGAGATAATGAGGTCTTTATCTGAACTTTCCTCATATAACTCAATACATTTTTAAACTTCTAAAGTGGGTTTACTTGCATGTAAGTCAATGCTGGATTTAAATAATATATTACACTTAATAATATTTAAAGTTTTGTATAAAGCTAATAACTCAAATTTCACAAAAATGTGGGATAGACTTGTTCTACTGAGCCCTTCAATTTTAGTACTTTTGAGGGCGATTTTAACTCATCTCTTTACTGATAACAGTAATCATATCTGCTTTGTAAAGGTGAAAATTTATTAGATTGGGGTACATTTTATCCCATTTCATCTCTTTATTACAAAATCCTCATTTTACACAATTGTGCAAACTTAAAGCCGTGCCCTGAAAAATAGGAAAATTAGACTTTACAACAGAATCGTGCTCAGACATCTATATTACGTTATATCATTGCAGTATTCGTGAATATTTTTTTGTTAAAATATTTAATTAATCGCGGTGTTACAAAAGAGTGTTGTTCTTGAATAGTGGATGCGCTGCTTTTTGGGAAACAATGTTGTATAGTTTTAGTCAGGGACATTTTTGCTACTACAGATCACCGGTGGTTATTAGAAAAACGCTCAAGCGAAATTCATCTAGTCTGAAGGAATTCTTCAACCAATTTCTTCTTCAGTTTTCTTTGTTTTCAGAATCCTCAGCTACTACAAAGAGTGAAAAGAAATAAGAAACCAATGCAAAAAACGCGTCAACTGCCCTGCACGAACATCTCAAACTGTCGCAGGGTCAAGGGACGGGGCAACCTCATTCCTTTCAAAGACACGTTCTAGCACTAGTCCAGAAGAGGACTTCTCCAACGAATGGAGGAGACGAAATTGTAAAACCGGACGGGGCGGAAAGTTCCGGAGCGGGGAGAGAGAGGGAGGGAGAGAGAGGGGGGTTAGGAAGGTGGGAAGCAGGACAGAGACCGTGATGAGAGCGAGAAGAGGCAGGCCAGTTACTGGCGTAGGTCGGCGCGTGCGGAGATGGCAGCAGCAATGTGAGGGGTGGGGAATGAGCAATGTGAGGGTGCGGTCCTGGGAGTGGAGAGGGAGATTGGAGCGGGGGGGGGGGTGAGGATTGGCGGTATGGAGTATAAGGGGGTGCGGGGAGGGTGGGGGAGGAGCGGGGCGACGGGGCCGGGGTTGAGGGAAGGGAGGGACTTGAAGGAGAGCATCCGGGCGTGGAGGGGAGAGAAAGAGGAGCGGGGCAGGGAAGGGGAGGGGAGGTGCGAGAAGGGACTGTTTGGGAGGGATGGAATGGAGGGAGGGGCGAGAAGCGGGACATGAGAGTGAGGACGTGGACGGGGCGGGAGGAGAGGGAAGCCTTGTTTGGGATGGGCGGGGCGGGGCGGGGCAGGGGATGAGATGGGAGAGGGAAGGAGAGGTGCGCGGAGGGGCTGTGGGGAGTGGGAGTGGGCGGGGCAGGGAGGAGCCCCGGGGCGCGCGCTCGAGTGCCGCGGCGCCGCCGAGCAAGGAGCCGAGGGCGCAGGAGAGCTCTCTTTGAGCAGCGCCGCCCAAACACGCCTCAACGCCCTCACAAGCGGGCACATTAAGCACGCCAAGGAAGTTTCAGCTCGAGTGGAAAGAAATAGTTCCGTCTGCAGGAACCTTCGATACGGAAAAAGAGACATTAACATGAGTTCCACAACATAACGAATTAAGAGGTCATTAAAACTAATAGGAGTGAAAAATGAAAAATGCAAGGACGCCAAAATACGAACCATAACAGAAAAGAGAAAATAAGAAAAACAAAGGGTTACAGAGAAGAGGGTAAAAGAACGGATAAACCGCACTGAAGACTTGTACAAAAATAGAGGAATCGATTGTGACACTTCTGAAGAGCTACTGAGACTCTCAAATGAAGCTGATATAATCGATAAGAATGGAATAAAAGTTTTAGAGAAGTGCGATGTGAAGTCTGTAGAACGTAGAGAAGCAGAGGGAAGAAAGAAGAAATCGCAGGAAATCCCCAGACGATCAAGGAACTGGAAGAAAAGCAGCCTCTTCGTCCGAGCGAGGTCCACGTTATTCTCGCATTTTTGTGAGCTTTCCGTTCGGGGCACTGCGAGCGCAAAGGGAAGAAAAAAGGCCAACTTCGACATAAGCGAGTTGCTGGGGCCTCTAAAGCGATGGACCAAAAGAAACAACGTTCCGCTACTGAACCTTGTATTATCCTCAGGTTACGTGAAAAAAAACTCAGTAATATTTGATAATGAAAATCAGAATTAAAGGGAGGAATGTCAATAAAAACGTGACATTTGTTTCAGAACGTGCAAATGTAGTAGATACACGTAGTAGATACACACACAATACATTACCTGCGGGAATTGTTCGAGATTTGCCAATATTACATTTATGATTTTAAAATTAAGCATATCTAAGTCAGTTTGTTCGTTCAGAATTAGCGCACATTGTAAACGAACAAAGTTTATTATTTCTGATGCGAACATTATTTTGAAGTTGGCGTTGAGAATGATATGTACTCATCTTCCCATTTTATAGAATAGTAAGTAGAATGTAATCTTGTTTTAAGATGTAAAATTACGTTCTGGTATTAAATTGAAATAAGAAATGTTTCATCAGATAAATACAATCTATCCTTTGACATCCGGAAACAACCAACTTGAAATTTCATTTCATAAAAACCAGCATCACTTTTGAGACTAACCTACGACATTTGGCCAACAGCTCCGTGAACAATCTCCTCCTGCACCAGTCCGTCATCCCGCAGCTTGCCAGGCGCAACCTTGTGTTCATTCCTCCCCAAGGAAACGTCGGGGCCGTAGGAGCACGCACGCCTCCCAGGGATCGATGGAGAGACCTTGCGCTGCGAAGCATCGAAGCACGTGCCCCACGCCACTGCCGCTCGGTCACCGCCCGCTGGATGCGACGCTGCGAGCGCCCAACGGAAAGAGAGGACATTCTCATTGCAGACGCGGCCCGAGAATATTCCTTTTCACGAGAAATGTATTTCCATCCGCTCGTATTCCTCGTTTGTATCGATGCCGCAATCGATAGTGAAGTATTAGTACCGCAATCGTCAGGCCGTGGAGTCGTTAATCAACAAAACACACGAAGGCCGATTCCGACAAAAGAATATAGCAATCAAAAGCCTATTGTGGATTTTTTAACTTGACAGCACGCGCTACTCGCTCCGAAGGGAACCAGGGGGAAAAACAACAACGTCGCATACCGATGCTTTATGATTTTCAGCATAGGCAAAAAAATCTGATCTCATAACGAGATTGCGTGAGTCTTCATAGCCAGCAGATTGTATCAGAGGCACAAAAGACTCATAGTAGCATGAAGAGACTCCATGGTATCTACGATAACTCAGACGTCGATTTGATCCGGGGCCGATTAAAGTAAAAAGCCCTGAGACTAACAGATGTCTAATCACGATCAATAATTCTAATATTGATACAAACTCTAAATGAGACCTTCTCTAGATCAATGAAATGATTAATACAAGAAAATTGAAACATAAAACTGAATTCACTGGCTGAATTGACACCCACTCTTAGGTCTCCGTATTTCTACTTTTACGAATCACGGGATTATTAAACGAAACACACACACATTAGATACAACAAAAGAAATAGAAAATTGAAACAGAATAAGAAAACAATATTTCAGAAAAGTGTCTTCTCTGAAAATGTTTCTACAAGATACATTTGTGAAAAATTTTCACAAAAAAATAGTTATGTCGGTTTTTGGTTTAGCATTGTTTAGCTTCTACACAAATGTTTTAGATACCAATGTTACAATACAAGCTATACTGGCTACAAACTCGTTTAATAAGAGGGCACACGACACAGGCTACAAACTCATTATCGATCCCCGTAAAGTATGAACACATTTTGAGAAATAAAATCTGCTTACTCTAATGTATAACATGATCGAAGTGTTGGAATGCTCGTCTTCTTTCTAATCTTCAAATATCAGAAATTTCACTCGGCAGTGAACGTTCTGATTGACAACATGGCCCGAGGCAAAACGTTTATAAGCGTCGCATGGGACAATTTAATTACATACATCGACAAGCACTATAACGTCAGTCGTTGGGATATGATGATAAACGCGCTCGGCCCAAGTGAAGCGATAGATCCTGCGACATGCAAAAATTAGAAACTGCGACGCCGCCAGCGGACTTTTTTGCTGCATCGGCGTTCTATTGGAAGCGACACACGTCATCAGTGGCGCAGACGACGCAATTCCGACTCTCGCCCGGGGAGTAACTAAAGAAGATTGCATCGGAGAACACGGTAACTCGGTTGCGCAGCGTCGGATCACGGCGGCGGCGACGCAATTTCGCGTCACCGTGGCAGATAGTGCAACGCAGCACCGGAAACGGTGGCGAGGGGGGGGGGGGCTGAAGAAAGTGGCGAGGACAGTGGTAGAGGCCGGACCGCGTGTGGGAGGGAGAAGAACGAGGGGGGATGAGGAGAGGGCGAGAGTGAAGAGTAAGATCGCAGCGGGGTCGAGGAAGAAGGAGAGGGCAGGCCCCAGAGAATCGAGAAGAGTGTGCGGCGGAAGGGGAGACGGGTTCGATGGCGGAGGCGGAAGTGAGAGCAGAAGCGAGAACAAAAGCGAGAGTAGAAACGAGAGCAGAAGCGAGAACAAAAGCGAGAGCAGAAGCGAGAACAAAAGCGAGAGCAGAAGCGACAGCAAAAGCGAGAGCAGAGGCGAGAGCAGAAGCGAGAACAAAAGAGAGAGCAAAAGCGAGAGCAAAAGCGAGAGCAGAAGCGAGAGCAGAAGCGAGAGGAGAAGCGAGAGGAGAAGCGAGAGGAGAAGCGAGAGGAGAAGCGAGAGGAGAAGCGAGAGGAGAAGCGAGAGGAGAAGCGAGAGGAGAAGCGAGAGCAGAAGCGAGAGCAGAAGCGAGAGCAGAAGCGAGAGCAGAAGCGAGAGGAGAAGCGAGAGCAGAAGCGAGAGCAGAAGCGAGAGCAGAAGCGAGAGCAGAAGCGAGAGGATAAGCGAGAGCAGAAGCGAGAGCAGAAGCGAGGAGAAGCGAGAGCAGAAGCGCGAGGAGAAGCGAGTGGGGAAGCGAGGGCAGAAGCGAGAGCAGAAGCGAGAGCAGAAGCGAGAGGATAAGCGAGAGCAGAAGCGAGAGCAGAAGCGAGAGCAGAAGCGCGAGGAGAAGCGAGTGGGGAAGCGAGGGCAGAAGCGAGAGCAGAAGCGAGAGGATAAGCGAGAGGATAAGCGAGAGCAGAAGCGAGAGCAGAAGCGAGGAGAAGCGAGAGCAGAAGCGCGAGGAGAAGCGAGAGGGGAAGCGAGGGCAGAAGCGAGTGCGAAGGCGTGGCAGGGGCATGTGCGGGGGCGAAGATGACTACAGCCGGGGGGAGGGCGAGGGCGGGCGAGGGGCTGCGGAAATCAGGAGACGCCGCGCCCCGGCGTCCCTGGAGAGCGCGGGAGGGACGGAGGGAGGGAGGGACGGAGGGAAGCTCCTCTGCAGCAGTCGCGCGCCTGTGCCGCAGGGAGCCCCATCCCCTCGGGCGAGGGAAGGGCTGCAAGGCAGGGACACGTTGCCAGGGAATATGAACGCGATGCGGAGGGGAAGCACACGTGAGGATGCAAATCTCCCTCGTTCGACAGCCAACGAAACTTTCTCGCTCTATATTCGAAACAGAAAACGCAACATCCCCTGCCAGGATACAACTCTGTGCATTAACTAAGAAACTAGGGTTGTTCCAGAGAGACATAATGTCAACTGTGGAAATACGGTGTTTCGATTATGTCTTTCACCTTGCGACGGTTAGAAACAATTTACAATAAAAGGTTCTCAAAAGAATATTAATATACTGAACAAAGAGCAAATAGGCAACTCATCAGATAACTCTTATGAACCATCTCTTACAAATTAGAGGTTGTTTTTCCATAGAGGTTTTTCTGTTCTGCAGACGTCCTGCGTGGAAACGGATATGTCTCCAGCGCGAAATCCCTCATCACTGCGAACTCTAACATAAAGGTGGATGTGCAGAATAATAAAGAAGTTCTCGCCTACGTGTGAAAATACTCCCAAGCTTCTTTCACAAGAAAAACATTTTATTCCTTTCTGAATACAATTTCAACAAGTCATTAATACACATTACACAGTCTTCCTCTGTTCTAAAGAGGATGCACGACAGATATGCATTCAAGGCCAGCGGAAATACGATTCATTACACACTCTTTCGCTTCTTTTGAACCTCACCAAGAAAACAAATAAAACTAGTAAATTAAAGCAGGATGTAGTACACATTTTCTCGCCTCATAAATGTGAGGCGTATCAAAATTTACTGTAGATTAAAAGCAGCGATAAGTCTTTTTTCGAGTCACGACAACGCTGACACATCGATAAAGCAAAAACACACATTTCGGCATCTCACATGTGAAGCAATGGGAAATTCAAACAGCAGCACTGACACAAAGATGGCACTAACAGCTAAATGTCAAATCTATCTAAATGATGTAAACGCACGCAACGGAAATTAATGTTGGAATAATGAATTCCATTTTTTAAAGCCTATGAATAACTAATTACCTGAAGTTTATTTTAAATAATGTTTAAAAAGCGGGAGACCTACGACGATATTTTGTAGTTATTAAAACAATCTTCATTGCAAAAACTAACCATACAAACAAGTTATTGTAAGATTTTAAAAAAATATGGCAATAAATACTTACCAGAAAACCTTCAAAATGGATTCAAATCACCAAAAAGAATGTTATTTTCCGTGTCAATTGCAAGAACGTGACCCGTACCCATACTAATGAATAAATAATGTGTTCACAACTATTGTTTTCCGTTTCATTTCTGCGGGGAAAATTTACTTGAGTTTCACCAGTGAATGCACCATTTGCCGATATTGTACCTCGAAGGTTGCTTCGACCTCAAGAAGTTAAGAGGAAATGCTGTGATGTCCGAGATAAAATTCTCGAATATTTCCATCATAACTACGACTTTTTCAAAAGTAATTTCTTTGCATCAACTCTACGTTTCATCACATTTTAAATCTTTTCTATACATTTCAAGTGTTCATCATCGTACAGCGAAGTTTATAACAATTTCTAGACCTTAATATTTTACAATTTCTCGCAAGCTATAATGGCAGTGGGGCTATTCATTCCATTTCACAGCGCACATCGCCAACTGAGATATTACAATGGTCCGCACAAACGTCACCCGTCTTGTTCAAGGTCGCCCATACACGCCACTCGGCCGTTAAGCCCACGAAACGACCGCGCGACCAAAATCTCGCAGATAAATCCTCTTTAACAGAAAGCGCCGCCCTCCACTACGCACCCAACACCCGCAGGCAACAGCGCCCCCGACCGTCCGCCACGTCACCATCAGCCGTCCCAATCCCATTGCTCCTCGAGGAGCCCAGCGCGCTTCCTTGCTATTCATGAGATCCCGACCGAGGGGGGGGGGGAATTTTCCACGGGGGGCTGCGTTTTGCCCTCCCCCGTAGGAGAATATGCATTACTCCAACGCCCATTAGGGAGCCTAGTAAAAATTAATAGCCCGGCCTCGGACGAATCTACTTTAATGCAGAGGAATTGTCCATTACGTAATTAACAAACCGTTACAAAAACGCTCGTTTCGCCGTACCGCACCGCACAGCGCGCAAGCGACAAAAATTTCAATTATGAAGTGCTAGGCGAAGCGCACGGGAATTGCGTGGAGCAAATAACGCGCACGAAATGTGCGGCGGGGCGGGCGGTGAGGGGCGGGGAGGGGGCGGGGCGGGGCAGGGCAGAGGGATTGAGAAGACGCCTCCGTGCCGTGAGGGAGGGGGAGAGGGGGGAGAGGGCGGTGCGACACGTCGTTAGCGGACGCTGTTAGCTGATGAGGCGCCGCCCCTCGTTGCGCGGCTGACGGATGGCCGCACGCCGCCGCGTCGCGTCGCGTCGCGTCGCCAACGACGGCCAACGCTCGCGGCCACAGGGGGCGCCACGGGCAGCGAAGCGACGCTTTCAAAGGAGGAAAAGCTTTCGGTTAGTAGTATCATTAGCACAGATGCACTATAGTTGGCCAACAAATTTTAGGCAACCCGCGTAACGTTTGTGTGTTACATGCTTTCGGGTTGCCGCGACCCCTGCAACAGTCCTGTCACGTGTGGTTTATATCGGCTGGGATATGGTGGAAAAGGACGAGGCGGTGGAGAAGAAGAAAAGAATTGTAGTCACGACATTAATGACGTATTCTGCACTTATTTATGACGCTCCGGTGCAGTGGGTACCGGACACCTAGGCAAAAATAACGATTCAACAATTATGAGTACTTCTAATTCCGTTTTCGCATCTTCGAACGCGGCCCAAAGCATTTTTGGTTGGTTACTTGTGACTGACATCTGGAATGCAAAGGCAAATTACATCACTTTCTATATCATGTGACAGGGAAGAGAATGATTATGATGACGTAGAAAATGTTCTTTAGGAAGATATGGATACGAAGATACCTCATGTACACTGTTGAACAACAGCTATTTTACGAACTCCCTTTGCTCTACACGGCTATTCCATTTAATTTAATGTCTGAAATTCAAAAATCATTTCTCATTCAGCTCCATCTCGGGCAGCAGACGCGCGCGCGCCGCACACGTGGGCCACTTGTCAGAGAAGGTGCTGCTCTCCGTCGCTGAAGCAAATGGAGTATCCGGAAGTACAACGTTTCTCGCTTTAAGCTTAAAACGCGTCCAAATCTGTCAAAACCTTTCAAGTTGAACAATATTAACACATTCGTAAGCAACACAATGTAGTTATGCGATGCCTTTAAATCCTTCAACAAATCTACTCATATTTTTTTATAGATTTTTAAGTTAGGTTGTTGTTTTTTTTTTTCCAAAGAATTCAAATATGCAATTTATTTCTTTACTTCCTTTTACCATATCACTCGCGAAATATTGCAACTGACATGAAATAAAATTATATCTATTTATTTAAGGGGCATGTTCATTTCTGGAACAACATATTCTGGAAGCTAAACCACTACGTTATTGAGTGAATTCAGTGTCGCAGATTCCTGCAAATGAATGATTTAATTTGTTCCCCATACCGGCGAAAATTAGATTACCATGCATGACGTGCTTTTGTAAATTTTCTTACATTTTGCTTTCCATAACCTCTGCTATTTCCAAGTTCTTTAGGTGACAAGAACAGCGCTGAGTACTGTTGGCTTCCAACCAATTACGCCCAACACATCGCAGAAACTCTACAAGCCCCTTCTGTGACGTCGCCCCTCGTAAGGATTCGCTCACATGAAGAAGCGGCCAAGGACAAAGCATTCAGCGGGTGCGTTACGTGTCACATCAAGAGCCTCAAATCTAATGACAGCATGAAAGTAACACCCACAACATTTCAGCGATCTCCCTTTATCGTCCAGGTACAAGAGTTGTCTTTTCATGAAGGAAGGGAAACGACCGGGACAGAAATTAATGGGAAAGGAAAAAGAGCAAGACCGAACTGAAGAACAACCTTGTAAGACTCCAGAACATTCGTATTCATCCCCCTAACAATAATGTATAGGCCAACAGTCACTTCTATTGGATGTAAAATCGAACAAAGCTGATTCGCGTAATGTCGTTCTAAGGAGTCGCATCATCCGAAGACTGCGGAACGCCACTCTCGCCTCCTTGTGTCCCTCGCGCGCAGCGGCACACCCAGAGCGACAAAACCCGCTTCGAACAAGGTGTCGGCGCCGGCCGAACGGCTCGCCGTCAACAATAACCCCTCGGTTACGGTGGCCGGCGTCACTTTCACTGGCGGATGAAAGTGCCGAGTCAGAAATAAGAGCTTCCTGGCCAGAGGCGGCGGCAACAGCCTCCCACAATTTCTTCACAACAACAACAGCGCCGCAGGAACACAGTCCCACTCGCGCCCTCCGATTCGGCGCGCGATCGGCGATCCGCGAAGCCGCGAACGCAGAAAAACCTGGTAACGGCAGCGGCCGCGCGCTCTGACTTTCACGGCGCTGCTGTCGCCCTTGCAGCGCTGCCGCACACAGGGGGCGACTTCCGACGCGAGCCCCTGAGGTTACCGGGAGCACGAGCCAGAATCCGAAGATTAAAAAAGAAAAAGGGGAAAAAAAGAAGAAGAAAGAAAAAAAAAAAGCTAGTGGATTTCGTACAGGTCATTTTTTTAAGTTCGAAATTCTGTAATTTATCACAATACGTATCTTACTAATGTGTTTTTATTTAAAATTCAAAATCGAATAAAACAGAATTGAGAGTAAAGCGTAGCTGTTCATATTAAACTTTTAACTTATTTTGGAGTGATGTATGGGAATTCCATTTAAATGCACAGCCGTGATATTTTTAGTTTCAAAGTCGAATAAAAAAGAATAAAGAAAATAGTGCAGCTGTTAATATTAAACAGCATTTAATATATTTTGGAGTAACGTGTGGGAATTCCATTGAATTTATACCAAATTAACGTTCCAAAATCACGTACAAGCAAATGAAATTTGTTGGGTCGGACAAGGGAAATTTAAATTCAAAACTCGCACTCGGATGTTGACTCTGATTCAAAGTGGAGAGTAAACTATACGACTCACTTAAGATATGTGATGTATCAGTGAATGAACATTTCAGGGTTCATGTCTTTTCACGGTATTCACGCAACTCCACTGGGCTTCGAGATACATCGGAAATGGATTTCGTTAAAAGAATGAAGTGTGGAGTTCCAAACTGAAGGCACACGTGACCACTGGAGCCAGACACATTGCCAGGGAAACATGGAATGACAGCCCTGAGGGCAGTTGGTTCTCCTCCCTTTGCGCACTGTACCGTCCCCGCCCTTGGTCGATGCTACTGCGCCGAAAAAGCAGTTTGGGTCCATAAAAAAGGTAAAACCGCTATACTCTCGCTTACGACAGTTTTATGATACCAAAATGCTCCGGGCAGTTGCCACAACCGTTGCTCGGCGTTTTTCGGGTACGCCCCTGTGTGGAAGCAAGAAATACGCCATGAAATATCGCGTTCCAACTTGCATTAATTCTCGCTGAAAGTTGCAAATGTTTCTTGCAAATCTTCGCTTCTGAATACAAAAGAACAAGTAAAATATGTACGAGACATGATACTAATGCTACGTCCTAACCCCATGTAACGAGGTCCAATAAATATTTTAAAGTCAACAATTAAGAACTTCAGAAGTACCAAACTTACAAAAATACTGTTTACACGTGTAAATAATGTTGGCCAAATTTCACATGCAGACTCAGACACGTATCAGAAGAGTATCACTTCTGAAAAATAATATGAACGTTTTTTTTTATGTTCCTACCATTAGCTACGGGTTGATGAGGTTAAATCTGAAAAATAGTACTTGTGAATTAAATGAAAGTGAAAGAATTACAATGAAATACTGGGTTCTATAAGACGGCTAAAGCATTAGGATTACGCTCACATAATAAAATCAGTTACAAAGCAAAATATCTTCTCCTTACTCCTTCACTTAAACGTACGAAGTTAGAAACTGTATGCTGAGAAGCAAGCACAATTCTTTAACATTGCCCACTAATATGTAAAAAATAGTACTTGAAACGAATATAAGTAACAAGTTAAATTAAATATCCCGCAATGTGTGCTTACAAATTACTTTTCAAATTATCGGTGGGGTGGGGTGGGAACGGGGCGGAAATAATCGTTCCTTTTCCCTCTACTCGCACGCAAGGACAATGTGAAAGGCTGCCCTGCAGCTCGACACCAGCGGCGAAACGCGTGATGATGGGATCGTTATTGACGACCCCTTCAGCTTTCGTGGCCGTCAAAGCGCCTGGCCCTGGACATTTCCGCGAGCGAGCGCATGCGACGTACCTCCGCGCCACTTCATTAGCGCGCACGCCGCACCGCCCGCCGACGCACTTTCCCTCGCCCGAGCCTCGGATGACGCGCGGGACAGCTGTCCAAGTGCAGTTATCGGGGGGCATCCGACGCGCGACCAGTGTCAAGGCGAGCACGCGACACCACGTGGGCGCCGCCCACACTTTCCCCGCTCCGGCGAAGGCGGCGGGCGGCGTGGGAAGCGCAGCAGAGCGGCCTCCGCCAATTAGCGGAGGGCGCCACACCGCGAGAGCGGCCCAGTGCACCAACTGATGTCATTGCAGTGCCTCTGACCGGGAGGACCTAGCTTCCACTCCCCACGGCGGAAGGATTTCCGACACTAGCTACATGGCTACGGCGAAGTCAGTCGTTGTCTGGAGGAGAATTCTAGCGGCCGGCTGCTCTGATCTGTAGTTTTACGTGGTTTCTCCGATCAACACCAGGCGAAAGCTGGAGCAGTACCCTAACAAACGGGTCACGGACCGCGCGCGATCTTACCTTTCTTCTCTTTGTCCTATCGTCTCACACACATACATTCACTACCCTGCCACACATGCCGGGACATCGGTCGGGGACTAAAGAGCTTGTCCCGGCTGGGGCGGTGCCTCGCTGGTGGAAGATACCTGTTTGGGGAAACCAACTATCCGACAAAACAAGCTAGTCGACGGTAAGTCTGCGCTGGATCTAGCCATCCAGCAGGGGACTATCACTGCTACCTGCCTATGAAAAAAATATACACTACACTTGCGAGACTAATGACCACCGTAGTTGACGCGCCAGGATTGACGAACAATCAATCAAGCCAGCGAGCGAGCGAACGCCACGGAGGGCGGCCTTTGTAGAAAAATGTTTGTGAAAGGACGAGCCCCTAATGAGTGGCAGGCACTTGGACACTAATTTCTCAGCATTCATTGGGCATTAAATGAACTTTTAATTGGGTTTTGTTTCACAATTTTTGTATTATTTTTAATATTTTCTTTCTTACAAAGGCGTGCGTTTAGTAAATTTACTGTCAAGGCGAGAAAACGGACTGTGTCAAAAGAGTTGTGTAATATATTCGTTGTAACTTTAGAATGTAAGGTGGAAAACGAAAGGAATGCAGCGGCTATCGTACAATGAAATGTCATTTATCATTTCATTCTTAAATCTCAGCCTCTTAAATATCAGTTTCGTGGCGTCGGGAATGCATTAGAAAAATAATATTTATTTTTTCCTTTCGGTACGTCCGCTATCCGATCACTATAAATGATTTACGAATATAATTCTAACTCACCCATTAACAGTACATCCACAGCCTCAAGAACAGGAACTTACCTGTAAAAAAAATACTAGCATTAGCATGTGTACATTAAGAATAGTCCTTGTACAAGTGTGATTATAGCATGCATAATTGAAGATTATTCACAAATATTTTAAAAGGCGGAGGAAAAAGTGCGTAAAGTATAGTGTGTAAGGGGTGCCCAGTAACAGAGTCCTCGTCAGAGGCTCGTTTCCTGCGCGGCGCAATAAGGAAGGCGCGCGGCGGCGCCCGCAGCGGGACGCGGAAGCGCAAGGCAAGGGGCCCACCGCCAGGGCCACGCGGCGCCAAGCGCACGAGACCGGCGCGGGGCGCGGTGGGCGGGGTGAAATGGAGCGGGGCGGGGCGCGCAAGGCGGTCCACTGCATGGAGGGGTGTGGTGGGATGTGGTATGACGGGGCGTGGCGTGCGGGGCGTGGGGTGGCGGGGGCGGGGAGGGGCGGGGGTGGCGGAGCGTGGTGGGGGTGCTGGAGCGGGGACGGTGGGTGGAGGAGCGGGGCGGGGCGGGGGTGGAGGAGCGGGGCGGGGCGGGGTGGAGGAGCGTGTGGGTAGCGGGGGGTGGAGGAGCGTGGCGGGGCGGGGGTGGAGGAGCGGGGCGGGGAGGGGTGGAGGAGCGTGGCGGGGTGGGGGTGGAGGAGCGTGTGGGTAGCGTGGCGGGGCAGGATATAGCGGGACGGTCCGCTGCGTGGCGAGGTGTGGCGGGAGGTGGCGGGGCATGGCGGGATGTGGCGGGGCGGGGCGGGGCGGGGCGGGGCGTCGCGGGCTGGCCTCCGCACACTGCCCATGGACCGCCCCGCCGGCGCCACGAACACCGCGCCAGGGCACAAAAACGGCGGCTGGGAAAATCGAACCGACGAGGCAGTCCAGGAAGTCTACGACCTACGAGATACACAGGCACACGCAAACCACTTTTAAGTCGACAAGAATAGTTACTCCTAATGATGCGTTCGCACATGAGTAAAATCCTACGACTGGGAAAACTGAAACAAGAAGGTACGAGAAAGAGAGCTCAAGGATATATTCTACCAGACAAAGATCGCATTGACATTTAATGTGTAACACAGAGTTCTGCAATATTTTTCTTCCATAACTGCAGCTTCGGCATGATTCTCGGTAATGCAACGAGAATAATCTATGTTAACTGATTCTGAAGAATAATTTACCTCTTTGTGAACATTTTTCGACCAAATAGCTGTTGACTATTCTTAATAGGAACGAAGCATTTATAGTGCGTCCAAACACTATGTGAAGAAAATACAAATACGGATCTTTAATGTACGAGCGAGTACTATACTGCGATTTTCGTAACAGTGTCCCTGACAGAAATCAGCTGTTCACGGTTTCATCCAATAGGGAGCTTGAACGTCACCATAGTGACGTCACTGTCGTGAAATATAAGCTGCCGATTGGATGGCAGCGAAACAGCTGATTTCTGTCAGGGACGCTGTTACAAAAATCGCAGTATACTACCTTGGATGTTACAAAAAGCCTGTTCTTTAATCTGTATTTTTGGTCGCAAAGAGAAAAAGAATGAAAATTATATAAGCTATTCGATCACTCAGTGCCATCCACATTCTTGGAATTGTGATACTTGCGCATCACTTCTGGGAAACGCGTTGTCTTTACACAATGCAGGTGAAGGGGGCATGGAAACGCGTAAAGAGCGTCAGTCTCTCAAAGACGACGCGCATCCTTTTAAGTCTTCTCCAGTAACGGTTCGCTCGCCTTCATCACATTTCCAGAGCATTCGCGAGAGAAGATGCTGCTGGGCGGTTGGGTGGGACGCGCCCTCCGCTGCGCCGCCACAACCCATTGCGTTCCCCTGCCCGGCCCGCGCTCAAGCTCCTCAAGTGTGCAGTTCACCCAAGCGCGGCGCAGGGCGTGGCGGGGGGCGTGGCGGGGGGCGTGGCGGGGCGCGGAGCGAGGCACGACACGAGGCGGGGCGGGGCTGGGCGGGGCGGGTGCGGGCTGGGGCGCGTGGCGGGGCGCGGGGCGGGGCGCGTGGCGGGGCGCGGGGCGGGGCGTGGCGCGGGGCGGGGCGCGGGGCGGGCGGGCGAAGAGAAACGCGCCGCTGGTATTTGCGAAGCGAAGCGTGCGCGGGGACGTGGCCGGCGAGGCGAGGCGAGGCGAGGGGTCGCACGGGGACGGCGCCCGGCCACACACGCCGACCGCCGCTCCTCTTCGCGCGAGGAGAAACACCAGGGCTGCACACCGCCACAGAGAGATCTCCCTGACAGACGGGTCGAAGAAATTGAATTAGGCAATTAGAGAGGGAACAATCCTTTCAGAAACTTTTGCCTATCAATAATGTTTACCCGTTTTTTGTTAGTTTTTTAAGAAACACTTCGTGAATGACAGCTACAAATATCAAAAGACAAGGATGACAGTGTCTCGATTACGACAATTGTCATTGGCATAAGGCATCATTACATGAAACAAAATACGAGTTGTAAATATTTGAAACATATTTTAAGAAATAACACTCTTATCGAATTGACGGGTATGATTGTACTCTTCTTTTCTGAAATAAGGAGCCAACGTCTTGAAAAAGCATGAGGGAATTCCTGATCACCAATTATTATTCAATTTGTTTACTGTATTTCATATTATGCGATGAAAAGAGGGCAATCACATGCACTGCAATGTTCCCAGCTGAGTGAAGACTATGTAAACCACCCCGCAAGCCATCCACGATTCAACAGTCCTGCAGTGATCGTCAACTATAAGGAATTTTCTTCGTCCCGATAAATATCTCGACACAGGAACCTCCACGCCCCCAACAATAACCGGCGCCCGGAGGACCTCCTCTACGCTCCGCGCGAGCCGAGGACGCGCAGAAAGTTCCGCGTTCAGCCCCTCATCCAGCGGAGGCGACGAAACGAGATGGGACGGACGCGGCCCGAGGAGCCGACGACGCTCGTTAACAGCGGCAATTAGCGCAGGCGAAGGACCGCGGACGACCGCGCGACGCCGCCACCGCCGCCGCCGCCGCCGCCGCCGCCGCCGCCACCGCCACCGCCACCGCCACCGCCGGCGGCAGAAGCCTCTGGCAATGACATTGGGGCGAGAGGAGCAAGGCCCCCTGCGAGCCACAAGGCGCCCGACCCCGCGAGCGGACTCGCTGTGCGGCGCCCTCCGGCTCTTAGTGTTAGAGATGTCCGCCCCGCACAACTCGCCTCAATAGGGAGTTCAGAGAGGGACGCAAGTGCAAACATCAAGTTTCACTCCACGCCTATATTCACAAGTCCTTTTCAGTGAATCGTAGCGCAACTTCACCGTTGCTTCTGGCGGCCAATATTTATGGAATTCCAATATACATGTGACTCTCCTCAATGTGCATATAATTCAGTATTCACAACTCGAACGCACTACACCCTTCATGGAAATTTAAGTATAATATTGACAACATTGATATCCATATGTTTTTCAATACCCACAGTTATTTCACGGTCATAAAATGCATGAGACATTAAGAGAGAAAAATGATACAACACTCCTTTTCATATCGTATTCACCACTATAATTTTCGAAAGAACGGCAAAATTTACTGAAATAGGAAGTCACTGATATCATACTGTAATGTATTTGCAATAGGTTTCAATGCATGCATAATTTTATTAAACTCAATAACAAGAAGAACATTGAAACCTTCGTGTTTTGTTCTGAATGGCCTATGCATGGAAAACATCATTTTCTTCCAGCATGATTGATATCGAGCTTAACTTGGATGATTAGAATTCATGAATTACATATTAAAGAAGAATTATTTGCAAGCAATGCAGCCTATCTCCTCTCCGTGAAATGAACTGAATGAACGGGAAGTGAGGTAAAATTTCTGTTTTAATATATTGTCCTTCAAATTGGCATGCTCGGCACTAAGAGAGAATCCGAAAAACAAAAGAATTTCTTGTTGTTGTTTTTTTCGTAATACTTCCGCAACACGATGCCATTGTGCTGGACGGTAAAACAATTGTACGCCGGACTAGAAAAAATTAATCTATGCCTCTGCAAGCAAAGCAACAAATTCAAGGACAAGAAAGTTTTCGCAAATACTAGAAGAGAATTGTAAATTGCATTTATATCTACATTCATTACGCCATTTCACGAACACAATGCAGAGGCGTAACGAGCTGTTGCAGCGACGAGCAAGGCCGGCAAGAACTGCCCGCCCGCCGCTCGTAACGAGAGCAACAATAAACGCGGCAACATTCCTCGCGTCCCGCCGCGCCGTCTGGCGCCCCGTGACCTCTGCGTTCCCCGTGAGGCAGGCCGGGCGCGCGGGCGGGCGCGCGGGCGGGCGCGCGGGCGGGCGCGCGGGCGGGCGCGCGGGCGGGCGCGCGGGCTTTCCCACACTGACGTGTCGTTCGCCCTCGGTGCATGACCCGTGACCGCCCGGGGTCGAAGGCAAGGACGTTCGCCGAGCGCAGGCGAACCTCCAGACAGTTAGGGGCGGCCGCCGCCGCCGCCGCCACCCCCGCCGACGAGCGTCTTCCGGCGGCGGCGGCGGCGGCGAGCGCGGTGGCTGCTGGGAATTCGCGACGGCCCGAGCTTCCGGTGGGGCCTTTGAACTCGGGTCTCTGTGCCTGGGACCCCGCCCCGCCCCCCCTCCCCCCCGCCGGACCCTCCGGAGGGACGTGCTTCGCTTTGGAATGCCACTGCAATTGCCCCCCCCTCTCCGCCCCTTCCACCTCCTCGCCCGCACCGCCATTCTCTTGCAAGCCATCACCTCTCGCAGCCTCTCCGGCTTCCTACCACTTCCAGCGAATGGGCGTAACTGTAACGCGAAAAAATTGCAAGTGTCGTCGTTTCCTCCTCATTTTCTTACCTCCGGAGCGCATCATGGCCACTAACACCGACCCGCTGCCATCCCTATTCCCATGATGTTATCCTTCCACGCTCGCATACCTCTGCCGTCACAGCACGTTCAATGTCCCCTACATCCTCCTCGGCGCTGTCAAAGTTCCCGTATCCTGCGCAACTGACGTCGTTACGACCGCAACTGCGCTCCCCTCTATCGCACCCCTCCCCCGCCCCCGCAGCCCCCGCAGCCCCCGCGGCGTGCCGCTGCCTTCTACCTTTCCGAGCTGCCGCTGTCGGCAGTATGCATAAAGGGCCCTCGGGATACAGCGCTACCCCGCCCACCCCTCCCACAGCGCTCCGGAGGAAACTTTTCAGAGGGAAGTTATTACAGCGGTTCCACCAACTGCGCAGGTCTCCCGGGGAACAAGGGACGCGAGCGACGACAAACCCAACCAGCTGGAAAGATCCTCCCAAACAGTTTGTCAATTATACATACGTTCACGAAATTTTAGTCAGTTACACAATCATTCACGAAATTTAGTTTTCCTGGGTATCCATGCACGTGTAACATTAATTACTCGCTGAAATACCCTACGTTGCCCGGGTGTTTTATTCCTTAACCATAAGTGCGCTCCTTCCACACCCAGCTGGCCGTTTCCCTCGCCACTCTACCACTCCACGTTTGTTACGATCAACGTGTATACTACTACCATAGTTGCTAAGGGCAGCTATAAATTACTTTCCTCACTTTCACTATTTTCGTGGTCTTGATTAGTCTGCCAGCTCGATTTGCCACTGGTTCTTTACGCTCAGATACAACCTTGCACATTCCCGACAAATGTCCAGCAACAATTTTGACTTTCAATTACTCTCAACCAAATAGAACTATTGAAATGAATCAAAATGCATTTAGTAAAAAATTTACTGTCATTCCGAAAGGTGTCATTCGCTTCGGTGAATTACTCTCTGTTTTCGTCGTATTTGCTGAAACGAAACTGAAAGAGTGCATACACAGAGGTTGCTCTAAGGGGTCAGAAAAGTGGACAGGAATAATTTTTACGAAATCTCAAACAAACAGTATTTTTTTTTCTGTTCTAGAGATCAAGTGTACAACAATTCATTAAGATCGAAATAAAACTATAGATTTGTATGAAAAATCAAACAAATCGTTTTCTTTACATAATAGAAAATAATATTTTGAAAAAAGTATCCTAGATTATGCCCGCCAAAATAAACTATACGTTTCACTGGACAGAAAACGGTCGAAATCGGTATTTTGTTAGGTTTTCAATTACACTTTCGATCTAAATACCTTTGCAAATTCATTATGTTATTCAATTGAAATACAATCATTTCTTAAGTTCATACAAGTGTCCTTTTCCGCGACACTTGTAACATGTTTTAGGATTTATTAATTTTAACTTATTAAGCAGGAAAATAAACTTTGAATACCAGCTTATATAAACTTTATATGTCCCGTAGCTTTATTCTGCAAGCCCCATGGTTTCTTCTGACCCAACGCCCAATAAAGTATCTGAACACATCAGGCAGATTTGACGACATAATCCCTTTGTCCCCTAACTTCTTTTACGACACACCCGTTTAAAGTCACCATCCCGGTTTTGATAGTTTCTCTGCAGAACAGTTAACGAGTCATCCGCAGTTAGTGTACGAGAACCGCCAGCTGTAACCCAGAGCTCCCACGCAGCGAGAAACGCCCTTAATAAAATTAATCGCACGCACCGATCTCCCACACACAATCCTCACGAAAACAAAAGAAAGAGCGCTCGCCATGGCTTATCAGAGAGATACGCCGCTCATAACATTGGGGACGTCATTTTACAACGGCAGGTCGTACTGCCGGCAGGATGGTCCGCATCCTTCGTTCTGGCCTCCATCTCCGAGAGAATCGCGAAATTTTTGTGAGGGAAACTCCTTCCTGGCCGCGCATCCTTTTGCCTCTATCTCGCCTTCCATTACTGGGGGCCATAACAATTGACAGTTTCCTGGAAGATTAGACATTTCATTTCAATAAAATATGAGAAAGCGCGGTTATTAAAACAATGAAAGCAACTATATTATTTGTTTGTTTGTTAATAAATGGCACTTCCATTTTGTAGCGATATCGAAAAACCACAACTGTAAAGCTGAAATTATTTTGCTACATATTATGGCGTGATTCCTTGTTTAGATATGTTTGTTAATTTATTAGGAAGTTAAATATAGTGATATTATGCTCGAAGGAACTTCTTTTCTGAATGTAATGACAAGCAATTGGATGTGCTCAAAAATAATGTAGTTCATATTTGTACGACAAAGGGGAAATGATTGAAAAAAAATAAACTGTATGAGGTTCCTACACATTTTTAAGCATTCTTAAAGGTTGACACTTCTTGAGAAGCGTTTCAAAAGAAAATGAAAAATCCACGAGCAATTTTTCCGCACTTCCAAATACCGAAACCATTTGCAGTTTGTTCTGTCGCAGAATGAAGTGCAGTTCGAACGACTCACGTCGCCCACCGTCTTTACCATTCTCAGCTTCAAATGCAACAAGAATATGTGCATACATTTCCATATGGTTATTAGCTTCGTTGACATTTCGTAAAAGAAACAAAAGTAAAGCAAATGATTAATATATTATTTTGAAAGAGAGAAAACTATGACCAAGGTTCCAAAGAAGAAAATGACTGAAAAATATTATCTAAAAAGACGACGCCAAGTAAAAGGAAAGAAGAATAAACAGAATTTTCTAGAAATCAAGAGGTAGACAACTTGAACCACAAAGTACGAATCCAGAATGAAAACAACTGGTTCGCAGTAGCCAGCGTGCCTGAGGCTCCGTGGCAAGGGCAAAGAAGAGGGAAACGTCGCAATTAGAAGCCATCGTCGTCGGCGATCGTCAGCCATCGCCGTCGCCGCCGCCGCGCGTCGCAGCCTAATGAGCGCGCGTTTTTATTTCCGCGAGCACAATAAACGCGTCCTCGCTTGGTCTTTGCTCCCGAGGGACACTGGCCCTGCGCTGCAGAAGAGGCTGGCTGCTTTTTCAAGTTTACACGCTTGATTTTGTAACAAAAAGTCTGATAATAAAATTGGTTACAAAGTCAATTTTGGTGGCGGACGTTTAGTATAAACAAGAAAAAACAAGTTCGCGAAGATACACCATGCACATTAGAATAACGTGAATATGTTGGTCTCGTGAAGTGAATGCACTTTCGAAAACATTTTATTGAACTGGTTTCTTCGAATACATTTTTACACAGTTTCCAACAGATGTTATATAGCAATAATAATAGATTAGTTTATAATTCTAATATTTAAGAAACGGCCATGTAAGTTATTTGCGAAATAAATATAGTAAAACATCTCATTACAACACGAGATTAGAAAACTATGAAACGAGGCCATTACACCGTGTTTGATAACTAATCAAGAATTATAATGACGATACGATACCAATTTCAAGCAACTTTAATCCACTTTGTAAAATTTCCTATGAACTACAATTTTCCATGCAATTTCAACCTACGGAATATGACAGACTGATTTTTATACGTTTATAGAGGAACATTATTAACATTTTGCAAAGTTTAACTTCCTATGCTGTAAATACACTATGCTCAATCATTCATATTAGAAATATTTAACGAGTGCGCCGATAACTCTTTTTTTACGAGTGCCACCCAACGCAATATCACGGACAGTGCAAAGTTTTGTGGCCAACGCACAAAAATCCGACTGCCGAAAGCAGCGCAGCACCGGGATTACGCAAGCGCTAGAGCGTGGGCTGATGGCACAATGGAAGTAGAGATTCCTAGGAGAAGGGAGGCGCGGGGCGCCTGCGCCACAGTGCAATAAAGGCGGCGCGGCGGCCAAGACGGATGACACGGGCTGACGCAAGGCCCCCTCCCTCGGGCGCCCGCGCTATAAAGCTCAAGACGAGTAGCGTCCTCTGGCCACGTCCCAGGGCATTGATGGCACACGGAAGTACGGCAGGTTCTTTCAAAGCAGACGTGTACGAGATTTTGGGAATTTCTTCAAATGCCAGACCACGCTTTGGTAGAAAAAAATTGTGAGGATTCAAAAAGTGTACAATATGCTGTTCTGCATTTTGGTACATTACAGGATAGAATGCCGAAAAGTAATTTTGTATTTAAGGGCAGTGAATCACTTAATGCAATAATTCCCGTGCGCGTACACACGCACACGCACACGCGCACGCGCACGCGCACACGCACACGCACACGCACACGCACACGCACACGCACACGCACACGCACACGCACACGCACACGCACACGCACACGCACACGCACACACACACACACACACACACACACACAGCCAGAAATGGTCTTTATTGGTCTAACGAAAGCCAAATAAAATCGCATTAAAAGCTTGTGAGTTCCAATTTTCAAATCGTCACCTCCAAAAGCCGCATCTTCCTTCGCTTTCCATTGCAATCGCTCGTCATTTTATGAGTTCTTCTTTGTGGCCAGTGGCGTAGCTTCAGTTGGGCACTGGGGCAAACCTAATAGCGTCACCCCCCCCTCATTAATTAAGTATATACGTATCTACTGCTGCATTGATTGTACATTATTTTATTAAAAATACAAACATATTTGCACATGGTAGTTATTTATAATATATTAAAATTTCTATGTAATTAGTAATAATTGCAATATAATTACAATTAAATCATGATGTATGCTTATGATTTAAATGTATACTTTTTAAATTAATGTAAATAATTTTTTAACTAAACCATAAAAATAAATAATTCCAACAATGAAATTTTCATACTAAAACTAAGAAAACTGACTATTAATGTATAATTGTTTTAAGTAAATGATTTAAATGATATAATTCCAACTATAAAATAATTGAATTGTTGTCACGACTAGAGTGGAGTCACCCGGGGCGCGCCGCCCCCCCCCTAGCTACGCCACTGTTTGTGGACAAGCGAGAATCTGTGGCCCAAGCAACGCAGTGCGAGTGCCTCGTCACGCGGAGGCGGCGGAGGTCGCGCCAACAATGGGGAATGCGATGCGAAGAGCGCGCCCGGGGGCGTCCCTCCGCCCAGGGCACGCGGCTCCTCCCGCCTCTCCACGGCCCCCGAATTAGCCTGCCTCCACTGGCCTTCCTTCGGTTTGCGCGCACACGAAAATGGCGAACACGCATTACGACACGGCTAAAATGAGCAAGGAGATTAATCATTAGTATTACTCGTTCACTTTATATTTGCAGACGGCAGAATTAGGAACTAATGTTGTTTTGAAAGTGAAGGCCCGAACACACAACCGAGAATACACGAATGGCCCCATGTCAATCAGCATCTGACCAATCAGCTGTCTCCGAAGGCAGCACAAGCGCTACGGACACAGCTGACGAATTATGCCTTTCTGACAGTGAGCTGGAGTCTCTTAAAACGATTAAGATAATACACAATAACGTAGATCACTCCACACGCTATTCACAACATTCACGTACAATATTTTTATTTCTTCTTTGCACATATCTACTACTTAATGGTTATGTTCTTGTCCCGCACGTGTTCTGTGTGCTGCTCACCGCCATCTATATCATATTAAACGGTCAGTATATACTGCAGACGCGCGTTTCCCATTCAGTTGGCGGTGACTTCATGTAAACAGATCGCAGCGCTCGGTCTGCAAATGTAAAGTGAACGAGTAATACCTCTATCGGTACGCGGTATGAAATTGATATTACCGCGTTCGTGCAAGCTTCCGCGGAGCTATTGACACTCATAAACAGGATTTTCATGAACTAAAACATAATCAAATGCGATCAATAAAATTCTCTTAAAATGTTTTGAAAATGTCCTAAAAGCAAAGAAAATTGACGTAAGAAATTTCATCAAAACCAGTTCAGACGAACTGAAGCTGTTGGATGTTACTGATGTCATCCAGACTTCTTCCTTTCGTTCAAGTAGACTCTGCTTGAAAAAGTTTCATTTGGGCTGTTCTTTACCAAGATTTTTCTGTCTTTAACTATCGCCAACTCGGACGAACAAACAATGGCGCTGACAGGCGTCACAGGAACCTTAGATTACTAACAATGTCTGCCATTACAATTTCTGAGCGAAGAAATCGAATAGGCAACTCAAGAATTCTGTGGAGCACACTTATTGATTCTCGTAAACATTATTGAAAGCAAATACCATTAAATTATTAAAATCGATTAAATCAGCGAAAAATACATTAAAAATTATGGAAAAAGTGGGGAAATTAAATCTAAATGACTAGAGAAAAAATGACTTATTAGTCCAAATCCATGAAAAATGCAAAAAAAGTCATGAAAAAGGGTCATTATCCTTGGTCATAAAATAAAATTAATGTCTTAACTAAAAGGCTAAAGTGAAAAGAAAAAAAAATCAATTCATTAAAATCCGTCCCTACTCATAAATAATAGGACCTAGGGACATGACCCGATAAGGAGAGAAAAAGCCTTAATAATCTAATCCAGATTGTTTATTTATACTGTAATGTACAAAATATTACAGAACAAACGCCGCGTCTTAATCTGGACGGACGGAGCTGTAATATACAAAATATTACAAAACAAACGCCGCGCTTTAATCTGGACGGTCACGGTTACTAGGTAACGAAGGTTGTTGACGGGCAGGAGGGGGCGCTGGACTGGAGAGTTGGTGGTTGACTGGCATCGTGGTGGTAGCGGCGCGAATGTAATCTGAATTATTTAAGTAGGACTTCGACGTGAATAGGGAGGATAGATTGTGGAACAATAGTGCAAGAAGTGAGTCAGCAAGAAAGAAGCAGACGACTTCGACGACGACCGGCGCGAAGAGGTATTTTCGGCGCGGAAGCCAAGGGGCTACGAACTGCGGGGCCATCGTTTCACAACACCAGACAAATCGGTACCGTGAACCTGATGCATGCAATCAATCAAGAGAATTTATATTGTTAATCCCAAATTCAATTTTTAATAAACAAAATTATTGTTGTGCCACGTTATATGTAATTCCTTCGGAATATAAATAATTTCAGACTTTCAGACTTCTCTGTATAGAGAGCATGAGAACCAAAGATCTGAGCTAGCAAATTAAATTAAATTAAGCAAAATTATTCATTATTTTATCACAATACCAATAGTATTTTTTGAACAGTTTATTTCTTCCAGGTTCATTTTCTGGTGTTAATGAAAGATTACTGCTGCGGGTCCCGGCTGTTTTAAGGAGTATTAATCAACCTATCTATTTTTACGTTTTACTCGAACGATCATTTTGTAACATTTTTACCCCAAACCATTTCTGTACAATATAAACAATCATCATCCCAACGAGGACATTAAATTAGTTTGTACAAAAATAAAAAAACTATCAGAAATCTGCGTACCTGATATCCCAATCGAATATTCATGGAATAATTCCCTTTTGTATCAATTCTTATTCCAACTTCTCAACATACAACAAGCATTGAATGAATTGTTTATTTCTCTTTCAAAATCGCTTCTAACGGCCCAAACAGAGATTAATAGTAATATTATTAAAGGAGAATGTATCATAAGGCAATCTTCATAAATAACATCAACACACATTACTTTCAAAATCCATTGTCGTAATCGAACATGAATAATGTGATTACTCAAGTTTCTTTTTGCCACAAAGCGCGTTGATTTATGTGAAGATGCATACCTTTTCTGTTTCGTCAATCGACATCAATTAACACCGGCACCACAAAAGTCAGTAAGTAGTACTTGTTACATGGAGAAGTAATGGAAATGGAATACATGAGGTAGTGATAGAGGGCACGCAAATGCGGAAGTTTTTCTTGTGATTGATGATACTTCCGCATGCCTCCGTATTGTCAGCAAAACGAAATGGTCAAGCTCCAATGGAAAGTTCTGTCGCTGGCAACGATCGAATATAGTTCTACGCGGCTGTCTCCACGACTTGAAATATACATTACGATCGACCGCCTTTCAATGTCGGCTGTCAACCTCGAAACCACACCCGCCAGTCCATGGGGATGGCGTGGGACGTGCTCCTAATTATTTCTGCAACCGGTAGATTCCGGTTGGTAGGGAATGGGTAACTTGGGGTTAACAGGAATGGTTACATTTTTTTGAGCAGTCGAAATTGAGAGAATGAAATTTTGAATGATGAAAATGTAATGAAATTGGTAAACAAGCATATTGATAGATTGGAATGCTGGATAATTAGAGATATTTGGAAGGAAAGAGGTTGAGAGTGTAAAAAGACAATATAATCAAGAAAACGCTCAGAAACTGTGGAAACAAAACATGGTTGAGAAACGAGCCGCTTGTTTCTGAAAGGTATTTATAGCATTCCGGCAAAAGAGCCATAAGTGGCATATGAAGAGTCCATTGTTTTTCCACATTTTTTTCGTACATTGTAGTGCCGTGTAATGATTTCCTATCATGCTCCATCTTGGATATGACACCTCTAACTCAGAGCAAACTACTGATTTCAGTACAATCAGATTGTTCTATGAAGCAATTCGCAGAAAACAACTCAATTTCTGAGACCTTGAAAGATCAAAGACTCCATATTATACCAAAAAATTACCAAACGCATTCCCGGTTACAAAGAATCGTGTCCATATATTCAAATAATGCTAGAAGGGAGGTTGGAAAGCAGGAGGCATCCCGCAACTTGCGAGACGCGATCGCCGCCAAGGCGCTGGACCTTGCGGAACGCCTCGCCGGGGACGGCGCTCGCCGCCCCGCGGCACAGGGCCCTCGCACGGAGCACGAACAACAGAAACGCGCGGCGCGGCGTGGGGCTCGCTGAGTCACAGGCAACCTCCTCGATCCCCGCCGCGCACTGCACGCGCGCCGTTTCGCAATCGATACACGCGGATGCTTTCACGCGGAGGAGGAGACGACGGAAAGGGGAAAATAAAGCGAATCGTTCTTCAGATATGCAGCTGGGGCGTACTGTTCCTATATAATTTATCCATGTGTTCTTATATAATTCTATAGAACAATTCAAATCATCTCGTTCCAAATTTCTCCATTTTTTTTTCAGTTTTTCTTCAGCAAGCTTTCAGCAAATGCCATTAAAGTAATTAACTCTCCTCTCCAATAGCATTTCAGAATCAACATACATAAAAGTGAAACATTAACATCCGTTAGAGAAATCCCGTGTCGATATTCCAGTCTCTTCAGTACCTTCACTTTCACCTAGATTACACTGTATCATATCTACACACGGTGCCGAGATGTACACGCAAACACATTAAAAAACTGTCACGCCACTCCTTCTCAAGTGCACTTTCTGTTTCACTTCCAAAAACGTCTACAGGAATCGACTGTCGAGCGCTGCATACGCTTACACGTTTTCTGTCAACACTTCGAAGTAAACGCCACTTTTCCCTTACAACGCCCGGCGTTTACAAGCGCGTTTCGTGCGCCCTCTCCACACGTGTCGAAACCTTTAAACAAGCGCCGGCGAGGGAGCGTGCGCGCCAGCGATCTCTCCCAAGTGCTGCGGCGGAAGCAGATGCAGAAAGAATGGCGCTGCCAGCAGTGAAATGATCGCATTTGCGCGGAGGCGACAGTAGTCGATGAAGTCCCCATCGACTTCCGCGGCCCAGGGAATGGAAGCGGTGGTACGAGGAAAGGACGCCAGCGGTGGAGATAGAAGAAACTAGATGGCGGAGAAGAGTAGAGAACGGCAACGAAGGTTGCGGAAAGGAAAAGAAGGTAGAGATGGGTAAAGACAGGAGGGTTGAGAGACAGAGATGGATATGTGGAAAATGGCTGGAGAAATGCAGAAAAATGGGAACAAATATAAAGGATGGCGAAGAAATATAACGTGGGAATATGTACAAAAAGTTGCAAAAACAAGTGCATAGGGAAGATAAATTAAGAAAATAGGCGTACGTACGAAGACTTCCGCAGAAAATAGGCTGGTGACTGACGGAAACCAAGAGAAGCGAGATTGTATCGATTCATTCATTCATACACTCATTCATTCGTGATTCAACTCTTAAGGTCATTAGTCACGTAAGTGTAATGCCTAGTGTCGATTGGAGAAACCACAGAAAAGTACCGATCAGAGCAGCCGGCCGCTAGATTTCTCCTCGAGACAGCGACTGTATTCGACCTAGCTATCTAGCTAGTGTCGAAAATCCTGCCGCCGCCAGGACTGGAACGTAGGACCTCTCGGTCAGAGGCACTGCAGTGACATCAGTTGATGCCCTGAGTCACCTCTCCCCGGCACGCGAGATTCGACGCATTAGCGACGAGGCTCGATCACAAGCGGCAGGCCGCAGCCGCAGGAGCGAGGTCCAGGGCGCCAACGGCGACGCGCACCAGGCGCCAAGCCGTCACCGTTAGCGGACAATGCACAATAACGGGGGCGAGCACAAGCTGTACAATTGCGCCGCCTGTCACGACTGCGCCGCGCGGGTGTCGGCGCGTGCGGCACGCGGGCGCACGGGGCGGTCACGTACCCGCCAGAGACACGTATGGAGGAAGGCCGCTGACAAAGTTATCACTCGCCAAGCGCCGGTCCTTTGTAATGCAAGAGAAACTGAAATTTTATTCTTAACTTCTTCCGCACATCGTTGGAAACCCTGCCATGTCAAACTTTTTTCTACTGAACATGGAGAGCGATAAAATATCGTGCAAGAATTTTGTTTCCGTATTTTTTTTTTGTTATATTTCAGTTCCATCTTTTTAAGTATACAGTAGCAGTCTTCTTTAATTAAAAGAAATTCCGAAACAGCGTTTAAGGAGAAAGTTCCGAACAGAAAGTGCCACAAAAATAGCCGCAAGAAGCGCCAAAGGTACACGAAGAGGCGACCGCAGGATCCGCCGGGCGCAGCCCAAACGGCTTCGCCGCCATCCGGAAGTGGCGAGTAGCCGCGGCCCAGCGGCGCGGACTCCCTGCCCGCGGTCAAGACCAACACAACGCTCCACGGCCGCACGCACGCGCATGGCCCACAGAATAGATACTACTCCAAGCAACTACAGTGACTATAGATACTATTCTAAGCAACTGTGGATACTATTCTAAGCAACTGTGGATACTATTCTAAGCAACTATGGATACTATTCTAAGTAACTATGAATACTATTCTAAGTAACTATGAATACTGTTCTACGTAACTGTGAATACCATTCTAAGTAACTGTGAATACCATTCTAAGTAACTGTGAATACCATTCTAAGTAACTGTGAATACCATTCTAAGTAACTGTGAATACCATTCTAAGTAACTATGGATAACATTCTAAGTAACTGTGAATAACATTCTAAGCAACTGTGAATAACATTCTAAGTAACTGTGGATACTATTGTAAGTAACTATGGATACTATTGAAAGTAACTATGGATACTATTGTAAGTAACTATGGATACTATTGTAAGTAACTATGGATACTATTGTAAGTAACTATGGCTACTATTGTAAGTAACTATGGCTACTATTGTAAGTAACTATGGATAGTATTGTAAGTAACTATGGATACTATTGTTAGTAACTATGGATACTATTCTAAGTAACCTATAAAGTATTCTAAGTACGTTATTTTGTAATGTAATTTTATTATAACACTGTACAAGAAACGTGAATGCCAAATATATTATTTTGCAGAAACGTTTTATCCTGAACGGAGCCTATTTTCCTCTTTTCACCATCTTGAAAATAGTCTTAATTTTTACCAGAATTACTTTCATCACCGGTTTCTTCTCTTAACCAAGAAATGACTTTTCTTCAGGCTTTTCAAATATTTGTACGCAAACGCCATCCGCGACTTTAAAACTTAAGTGTTTGTTGCCAAAAACTTTCTTCAGGACAGCCTTCCCAAACTTTACTGAACTAGTAAATATGAACTAGTAAATAAAGAACTGTTGGCAGAATCCAGAAGTCCGATAATACAAATCAATGAAGGTGTTTATTATGTCATTCCCTCTGATAAGAACCAAGCCTGTTCTGCTTTAACTTGCAAAAATATTATTGTGAGAACAATCTGCAGATAATCAGAACTTCATTTGCTATTAGAGAAACACAGAATGAAAATTGAAAATCACGAAAACCGCTGGAAAACTGAAAAAAAAAAAAAAAAGCTCTTGTTTTGTAAAACTGGAAAACATTGTTCCTTTGTAAAATTATTTCTATAAGGAGAAGAGTGAGAAGATTCAATGAGAATCCTGCCAAACCTTAGCAGATATCTATGCGTTTGGTGGAGATAGGAATTATTTACCGAAAGGAAATCAGCACCATTTGGCGAAATGCGAAATACTAAAGGTTTAAAAAAACAGATAATCGCATTCACAACACAAATATTTATCCCCCAAGGGCGTCATAAGGTTTCTAACGATCGAGCGGCGACAAAATGGCCGAGGGCTTCCATCATTCCCTCGTTAAGAAAACATGTAGCGTCATTAAACTGTTTTTCATATTTCCCTTGTAGCCACGATCCTTTCGATCCCGGAAAGTTACGCAATGTATATCGAGCTCCGTGTTGAAGGCAATAACAAGCTATTGCGTATCAGTAAAAAATAAATACATTTTTTATCTCTTCACAATTTGTTCAATTTGTAATGATTCCTGTTTTCGTATGCTCTTCTTTTCGTTTGTTTTCGATTTTTCGTCGAAATTTTGTTCCAATTTTTTTACATCTGGTCTTTTCGTACACGTCAAAATGGCCCGAACCAAACTCGACAAAAATTTAGTTGACGTGGCAGTTTCAAACACCTCAAAACTACTTCTTTCAATAAGAAATGAAGTAAAAGTTGTTTCACACCAATAAAAAAAATCACTAACATCAAGTAAATTATTTATTTAAATACCATTTGGAAAATTTCGAATCAATGAATTTGCTGCTCTCGATGGTACACAATACTTTAGTAAGGGAGAGCTACACCAACTGTAAACAGCACCCCTGTCGCAGGACAGGAATGTTTATTTAAGCATGACAGTGAAAAATCGTTCTATCGGTTGAGTGCACTGCGTCTTCCGCCGCCACTGCCCAATGGGGCTGCCGCCGAAGCAGGGCACGCCAGTCCATTCCATTCCGCAAGGGCGTGGCGCGGGCATTCGACGGAAGATTCCTGATGTATACGTAGTCCCACCAGCTCCGACGTTCGCTGCTTATCGCGCCTTCCAACGAGAACTTTCGTCACTGACAGGAAATAGATAGGAGATCCAGAAGAAGAACGCCAATAGTCTGGATATAGCTCAGTCGCAAGGCTGAAGTACACCCAGATAATCTAAGACTTGTGGGGCACACAGTTCATGAACAGTGTGGAGTCGTTAGCCATAAAACGGTTGCCGTTACGTCGAACTCTCAAGTCGATCTTGTGGATTAGAGGAGGTAGCGGAAGTTCAGGGGTCGTAGAACTTCCAGCAAAGAGCACCGTTATTCGCACAAGAACCGCGAAAAGATTGCTCGTAAGGAGAAACTGCAGAAAATACTTGGGTGAAACTCACCATGCAATTTTCTTGCGAACTTCATCAACGGAAGAACAACTCACCTGAAAGGAGAAAACGCACATTAATTTCGTGTAAACGCAATCATTATTTTAGATTCATACACATATAAAGTTCAAACATAACATGAGTGATTCGAAAATAGTAAGAATAACTGTACAATACTAGTACATATGTATCGATACACCTACACATAATATGAAGCATTTTAATTTCTCATAAATCAATTTTTCCTTACCCCAATAAAATGTATGAACCAATTAATGCAATTGTTCACTACTTATCAATCATTGTGTTACATTATGAGTCGCTCTAAAATTAATAAAAGCAAATCATAAATAAAGTCCAATCCAAAGTTACAATCTGATGAAAGTGTTTTAATTCTTGTACAAATACAGAATCGCATGACTTTAATTATACAATTTTCTGAATTTTCTAACGGATTGTTTGGCGAGAGTTTCAATTTCGAAAATCACATTCACAATAAAAAAAAAAAACCTTGCTCGAGAAATTCTGCATGGCGTCGTCAATGTAAGGAATTCCTTTCCTTCAACGAGCACCGTTACAACGTGGTTCGCTGCTGGAAAGAAAAGGAGACATAAGAGGTCCCGCCCACGCAACATAAACGTTACATCCACCGGATACGTAAAGAGAAAACAGTCCGCCTGGAGCTCTCAAGCAGAGCAAAGAACTCGGCAAGAAGTGTTCACAGACAATCATGTGAACTGTCGACGTTACAAGGGGGCAATCACTTCTGTCCCACCGTCCTCTGGTGTCCGCGTATGAGCCGTCTAAAGAAAGTCTCATTACATGGTTAAAAAATTTCCCTTCTGTACCTTCCTTACAAAGTTTTCCGAAATGTAACTTCCCGTGAGGTCTCTCCCCATAGAGGATTCTTCCCCCAAAATTTGATTTTTAGAATAAAGTTATTAGCATTAAATTTTACTAAGCCAACTATAGGAACTGAACTTTGTATAACCTGAAAATGTTTATAATACACAAATTTTAAAAAAACAAAAAACGGATAATATGCATTCGGCAGATCCACGACGAGAATTTAGAGAAGACTGCTAAGTCCTGAAATCATCAAGAAGGGAGGGGGTCTCCGTGTTGCAACGGTAAAGATTTTTTTCTCGAAAATTTACGTTTAAAAGAAAATGCTTTGAACTAATCCATTCTTCCTACAAATGTCCGAGTTTTTACAGCAAACAAAATGAAATCACCCGGAAACTTGAAGAAAACTGTACTTTTCGTAATCCAATCTGTCATCTGGACATTCCCTTTTCAAGATATCTGCGATTTAAAGGGAGCCTGAGATAAATTATTGCACGAAGGGCAGAGAAGGAAGCATACGCAAAGCTAGTTTTGGAATTGGAAAACCTGAATTAAATATTACAGGCAGGATAAGATACATTTTTTATTACAAGAAATATATGGAATTAATAATACATTTAGCTCTAGTACAATATTGATATGTTACTTCTAATATCCGAATCTTTCTAATTCGCAAATTAGTCAATTAATGTTCCGGTTATCCAACATGGGCTGGTTGAGAGACACGACTTGGAAAAGGATGAGGATCACGGGTGTTAGGTAGAGTTCTACCGCAACAATTTCTATTTATTTCGGACTTGAGGGGAACAAATTCATTTAATAAAATTGTGTAATTTTTTATTGCGATACATCTAAACCTTTGTGTTTAACAGTTTTAACAGCAATTAACCTCTTGAAGCCCCGTGGTTCAATTCACACAAACCATTCTCATTTATCTGGATATTTTCAAGCTTTTCATCTAAATTGAAGGCAAGATTACAATTATGTATACGAGTAAATCGGTATAAATGTTACCTCCGTTACATTAAAAAACATTTCAAAGTCCAGTATCCACAAATCGCACACATATTTGCAAATTTGCACAAATTGCAATTCACAATTTGTATGATGCATTGACGCATCTTTTCCAAGCTAGCCGCAAAGCTTTATTGACATTTGCGCAACAATGCCGCAAGGGATATTGTAAAATTACATTGTTAATGAACTACGAGATGGTGGCAGTGATAAGATTAAAGATGGTTGATTTAGTAGCGTTTGTGTTTACAAATTAGACTTTTAGAAATTATTGGGTTGAGACTTCGCCACCTGGATGTGTCGAGGAAGAGAGCATCGGCTTGAGGGTGGTGGCGCAGGTTCGCGCGTGGCTCTCGGGCTGTCCGAATGCGGACTTCACCGCTTGCGAAAGAGAGTGCGCGCGCTATCGGTGACGTACGCGCGGAGCGGAGCGGGCGGGAGAGAGACGCACGCGGGAGGCCATTCGTCTGGCGCTTGGCTTTCGATCAGCCGCAGGCGCCGACGGGAGGAGCGAGCAACACACTTCGCCAGCGCTTCACCCAATTTGGGTCCAAGGTGTCGATGCCTTCTTGTGGCAGTTCACTGCCGAACAACGAAGGATGAGATCGGAAAAATCCCAAACTTGTCGAAATAACAGCGGCCAGATGTAAACGTATGTAGGTAACTTAACCAACAGAAACATTTTCCATTTTTAAATTATTCCTTAAGGTGCATGGCGATTTGCATTCACGCATAAAATCTTTCCATAATATTGTCCTCTTATCGACTTAACGCAACCAAACAGAGGAATAAAAAGCCACTCTTATCGATCACTTCGACGTATGATTTTTCGACCCTGCCATTAATATTACCCTGCCAATTATATTATTAATAATTACTAAAGGTAAAGGAAATTGCACACAGGCCGAAATGGCCCAAGGTGGAGGTGAAGGTAACGCTCCACCTATTCGCCGTCGCCGGCACAAGGAGGAGCAGGGGTGGAGAGCACAGTGCTCCGGTCGCCTTCACCCCCAGGGAAGATCTTGGTCCTCACCTGGAAAAGGTCTCGACCTCACACGCAACACTCACCGTGCTGGATACTCGGATTGACTTGAGATTTTACCAGCTTGTTCAGCACCTTTCAAAACCCCTAAATACAAATTTTTACGTGCTATGAAGCATTGCAAGTAGTGTTTTTGCGATAATTAGTATTGGGACCTTTCTTGACCTTACTGACCGCAGAAGAGCGGAAACGCTGCTCGCCGCTGGTTCTGCGGACGTTACTCACTCATCGCGCCTGCACTATCAGCCTGTCGCCATGGTCCTCAGTTACTTGGAGAGCAGGCGGGGTAACAAAAGCGGGTGTTTACTTTGCAGGTTCAGATGGAACGAACGCGCTTGGAAATGTGACACCGGCTGATAGACGCCGCGTAACGTGCCTAGCGTTGCCGACGCAACGGCTCGCCCGCTGCAGGAAGCGCGAAGGTCACGAAAGGCTCCTGATACAAAACGCCTATAAAACACTATTTATAATATTCCATAGCACTTCAAAATTTGCGTATATAGGTTTTGCATGGTGTTCTATCAGCTGTTGAGAGTTCACGTCAATCCGAGTATCCAGCACGGTGAGTGTTGCGCGTCAGAGCCGCTCTGAAAGGAAATCACCAGATCAGCATCCCAACCTACGTCGGGAATCGAACCTGAGTCCTTCAAGACAGGAAAGCCAGCACCCTACTACTGAGCCACCGCGCCTCCACTTCACACAAAAAAATACACATTTGTTTCATGAAACGAAAGGTGTTCAGACGTGTTCAAGTGGCTCAAAGAGCAGGACCAGCTCGTGTATTGAAGTCATTAGACTCATTACACCCAAACAACAGCCACTCGAAACTTGTATTTTGACACGCCCGACAGAGTGCTGAAAAAAAAAACATCAAAAAACACACAACCTCGCCTAATAACCATACGCAAGCCAGATCTGCGACTGAAAACGATTGTTGAAGGCCACGATTGATGGAAACTGGAACCCACACAAGGCGGAAACCGCGAAGAACAAACTTGGGCGCCGGTCGAAACGAAAGGAAGAAAGAAGCTGGAGGTAATCCGCGGCAGCGGGGGGGGGGGGGGTCGAGGAGGCGCAGCGCCCCGCAGCGGCGGCAATTTGTCGGCAATTTACATTCCTGCTCGGGACCGCTGGCTGGCGGACGCCGCGCCGCGCCGCGCCGCGCCGCTTCGGCCAGCGCGAGGTGCTTGGCGAAAGTCCTTCATCGCCCCGCCCCGTTGGCTTTGTTACCAAACCACAATCCACCGACCAGCACACACATCGCGAGTATACCTTGACGTGCTTTGTGAAAAGTGTTCGGTGTATTCGGAGGAAAAATAAATGAATGAAGACGAGTACGGAGACAATATCAGACATCGAGTTACCTACACTAAATCGTAAGTAACAGTGATAACTCTTGGAATAGTTTTTAATTCCCTAAAATTGCCCAGTCTTGGCTTCAGAAGTCATTGAACAAAGAGGACAAGAACGAAGACCACCTTACCTCGCAACAATGCGCAAAATCCTTGGGCGCAAGCTTACATTACAATCATACATGAACGTGATTACACTGTGAGGATTTCTCCATTGTTTGTTGTCGACTACGGCATTTGAGAGGACAACAAAATGAAGAATCCTGTACAGTACGTTTTATGATATCGCCAAGTTGGTACGGTGTCGCTCTGAAATGCAGTTTAACACTAAAACGTCAAATGAAAATCAACAGGCCAGAAACTTTAAAGTTGGCTCTTGAAATGTAAATGTTATTGTATTTACATTTCAAGAATAACACTGTCAAAAACGAACTGAATCAATTTATTGAATTTGTTAAAATGGTTAAATAATAAAAAGCGTATCAACGAAATTAAATTTAAACGCAGATATGTTAGTTAATGACAAATCACTGACATAGTTTTACGTTTAACGAAAAATCTACTCGCACCTAAAGCGTATTGAATACGTTCATACTCTGACATACCAACTCGTCTTACATACTGACCACGTCGTCTTTCACAGCACAACTATGACGCAGAAAATTAGTTCACCTTGATGCAAGTCCACTTAAATTTACTTCTTATTCGTTTTCCATTTTCTGCGCAAAAATCCCTTCACAAAAGATTACATTATTTTTTGTACCATCGACCTTCGCCACTCCATGATTGAACACTTTCACTCTCGATTTGTTCGTCATCTTGCCCGATTCCTCCCACGCCTCTCTCCCCCGTCCTTGCAGCTTGGAGGCCGCGTGATCGATTCCCCGAATGATCTCGGCGGCTCACAATGGACCTTTTATAACGCAAGTAATTGACACTTAACAGCCAGACTGCGGGCGCGGAGTTGGCTTCGTTTTTCTCGGGAGCTGCTGGTCGAAATCAAATTAGAAAAGAGCCGGGCGTGTCTGCAAATGCAATTCGCAACTCTCAAAAATTACTTGACAAGGAACGTAATAGGATGTTGAGATTGAGAAAAAAAGTCGCTTAAACCTTGGAATGTTAATAAATAAGCGACACAAAATAGCACCTTTAATAGAACAGTATGCAACAAAAAGCTTTCGTTAATTTTCAACTCACGACCCGCGACAAGGAAATCCGTCGAGACTGCCCGCGGCAACAGTTTTGTCTCTTTCATCGACTACACATGCAGGAGCACGTTACGTTAACAATGATAATGTCTGAAACGACTTTACATTATAGGTATTGAGCATCTTATCATAACTGCTTAAAATCTAAAAATGTTGAATTTTAAATGAATATCTTAATGAATTGGAAAATGCAAGCAGCAGAACGCTTCTTCCAGCAAAGCGGAAAGCAATTAAGACGACTGACGCCGACTCATCCGCTTCGGAACAGGCACACTTCTGGGCCAGTCCATCGATTCCTGAATTCCCACGATTTGGGGTTCGTTTTGAGTACCATCTGCGGTCTCTAAATGCCGTACTCATTTTTCATCCAAGACAGAAGACAACGCTATTTCATGTCAAGGTGTAAAACTCAAAATGACCGCGTTCAGAGCAAAATGCTCGTGGGCTTAGCTGTTGGAAAGCCGAGTAAGGAAGAAAGTGCGGCGAGGTGTCAACGGCCACGGCTTGACGCCCGTGTTCGGCGCATTCCAAAGCGAGCGGTCGAGTGGGCAGTGGCGGAGTGGGCGAGTGGGCGGACGAGTGGCGAGGAGATCGCAGAGTGCGGAACTGCACAGTGAGTCATTGGCAGTTAGCGGAAGGCGGTGAGCGGGCGACTGTGAGGGCGATGCGGCGGTGGCAGGGGAAGGCCCCAAGAAGAGGAGAGGAAAGAGGTGGGCGGGGAGAGAGGCTAGGCGTGGAGGAGAGGTAGGGGAGCGGGAGGGCAAGGGGAAACGGAAGAATTGGGGGGGGGGGATGGATTTTGGGTAGCAGAGGATAAGGAGTGTGGACGGCGGGAAGGCGACAGAAAAGTATACTTGGGTTTTTATTTCTTGACGAGGGAGGGTCTGTCTTCACGACGGAATATCACAAGGCATTTCGCGTCTTTGTCGGTCGTGCCGGTAGACGTCGCATGATCGCCAGCTCTGTTCGATGCGGTCGCGATCATGCGATATCTTGCGGCACGCCGAGAAAGACGCGACATGCCGTGAGGTATTCCATCGTGAAGACAGGCCCTCACCCGCCAACAAATAACACCCGAATACAGCGGGAGGGCTACGCGAGGGCGGCGGGTGGGCAGCGGGAGCACCGCAGGAGCATCTTGAGCGCCCGGAGCGGCGGCCGCGGTGCGAGGAAGCAAGCAGCGGCTGCAGCGCCCCCTCCCCGTCGCGGTCAGCGGCTGAGTGACAGCCGCCGCCCCCGCCTCACGGCGCCTAACTGTTCCGCCCACCGGTTAACCTCCCCTGCCCCCGCCGCGCTGCAGCCGGAGCGTCGCCCCGCGTTTCCACAAACACTGCGATTGCCCCCAGAGCTCGCACCACACAATGACCGTCTCTGTCCACGTACAGAAAGGCCCTTTCGCAAAGGAATTCGGTTGCAATAGAACCCGCAGAGCGCCCGGAGTTTCCATGGGTATCGACAACAGAAGAAAAAGAAGGCAAGTACAAAAACCATAAAGACGCTCACAAATACAAATTGTCTTCTAAGAACAGCAGCGCCCTCTTGCTAACCTTTTGTAGATGATAGTATGAACGAGGAAGCTTATTTCATGGTCGCGGAAAACATGAGGGCACTAGGAAGCGTGCAAAATGATGCGATAACCATAAAATTATGTTCACCCATTTTCGAAGTCATTAGCAACACATGCGCTCTCGATATTTTACAATTATTACGTACTTCGATCGTCAGCTCGATCTCTCTTCAGATTATTCGGAATAAAGCCCACGTTATTCTTCTCAGTATTCTCCTTGCGTAGAAAATTGCATACTACATGCACCAGTAACTGCCGTCCACTCCTCGCATCAATTCAACATCAGCCTATCATCAGCGCCGTTTCACAGAAAACGTGAATGATGATGGACATGAAACACATTATAGCAAATTTCCACGAATCAAAAGACACTTCAAAGCAATCGCTCCACTCAAAATGGTCCAACATTATCATGTGTTGGTGTAGCGATTATGGTGCGGCGCCGATGGTGAAGCGGTTAGCATAACGGTCCGTTATACCCAAGTTCGCGAGTGCAAACCGCGCAATCCGTGGATTTTTATGGGGTCGAAAAAATCCTTCATATGCCTCCTTCGAAGGGGAAGTAAATGTTATTCTGCGATTTCTCTAACTTGGCCACTCAAGGCCCATTTTCGCCGTGGAAAATCACATGGCATTTCGCGTCTTTCTCGGTCTTGCCGGAACAAGTCGCATGATCGCAAGCACTGCTTGATACGATCGCGATCATGCGAAATCTAGCGGAACGACTGAGAAAGATGCGAAATACCGTGACATATTTCCATCGCGAAGATGGGATTTTTTGCGGCCTTGAGGGGCAAAGTTAGAAAAATCGCAGTATAGTAGATTAATTAAATGAAGCCTCTGAGCTAAATTCAAATCGCCTGTTTCGTCGCCCGAGTAATACCTTGTGTCTCCGCCAGTTGGTGAAAGGAGCGCAGCAAAATTTCCGTGGTCAGACGGAAGAGCAGGCCTCACGACCTGAGTCTCGCCGCGTAAAATAGGCTTTTAATTCAATTCAAGTGTGGCCAGACGCCGCGAACTCTCGCGAACGGCGCAGGCGCGGGCAGGGGAAGGGGGGGGGGCGTGCCGGGCGCACGCGAGGCCGCTGGAGGAGCCGCGCGTGCGGAGCTCCCACGCACGGCCCTCGCGTCCCGCCGCGTCGCTTGGGGAAACCGGTCACTCGCCGCGGCCCCTCGCCTCGTTAATATTTACCGGTTTCTTCTCGGAAATTCGACTCCGTTGGAACGACCCGCAACATTGGCATGTGGCGACCCATTGCGAAATGCGATTCTCGAGGGGGGAATCATTGGCAATAACAGTGTGCTGAGTCGATGCCATGTGGGTACATATTTTCTCGCAGGGTACGTTACTAGCTCACTATGTTTGTAAGTATACTTAAAATAATTGTCTGTCGTACAGCACCAACTGGTATTGAGGTTTGTCTGTTTATTGTGTCTGTGCAATTTAAGTGAAGTAATCTCATCAATATTTTTGTCTTTAAATGAATTTGCAATCGAGCTGTAAAGAAATCTGACGCGCTGCTTAGACGAAAAGGTTGTTTCTTTTTAAACTGATAACTCAACAGGTGTCCAAGAGATATCGCAATTTCATACATCATTTCGCGTTTAGTTGTAAACATCCTTCCAGATTCAATACGTTTTCTAAACGTCTTTTATCGAGCGGCCATCACGCCAGGCCCAACGGCTTCGCTTCGTGCCTACGTGAGTTGCCCCAACGTCCAACAGGCAATTTAATACTGAAATCAATATCATAAATACGAGAATCAGTTTTTCATTTTCTACAATTAAAGGACTGTTTTCTATATAGTGTGAGATTGCTACAGTAAGCAAGACGCTTCCTATAATGTATGACTCAATTCACATATCATATATCAAATCATGTATCTCTAGAATATGACCCGCTGCATACTTCCCAACAGCAGATTTTCAAAAAAAAAAATTGATAACGATAAGATAATTCATAGTCGAGAGAGTGAATGATGTATACAAATTAATTCTGGAACTGACAACTGAGACTGTTTGATTCCTCTCGACTCAGGAACGGAAATACAACAACGACCTCCTCAAATGGCAGATGCCGTTGTAATCACCAGACATTGCTGAGCACGCCTTCATCAAGGACATTTTTTTTCAGGCCATTTGAAAAAAAGCTCTAGAGATCTCAACTACCTCTAAGCTACTAATCAGTTTTTACCTACAGGGTCTTAGGAAACGAGCAACAAACAAAAATTGACGTAAATTATCTTATAAAAATCTTTGCACGACCCAACCACCTCATTAGCGCGCGCGTGCAAACCCGCGTGATGAATCCTTTCTTCGCGAGGCGCAATCTGAGGGGAACACCTGCGCAGCGGGGAGCGCGCGGATCAAACTCCCAGCGGAGGAATAAACAGTGAGTGGCAGCCGGAAAATTAGTATGGAGCTGGTCCACGCGGCGCGGCGCGGCGCGGCGGCGGCGGCGGCGGCGGCGGCACGAAGGGATGGCGGAGGCTTGGCGCAGCGCGGTGCCACGCCGAGGGCACCTAGGGCTGCCAACCGCCCTCCGTTCACGTCAGTCCACTGTATTTTAAATGTCCTCCGTTCAATTCATTTTTAATATTTTTGGTACTTTGTTTTATCACATGACGAACATCCGCTACGTTGTATCGTTTTATTGTTTAATTTAGAATAGAAAACTTGGAAATCCTTTTCTGAATGCTGACACACGAACACGGCACGCACGCATGATAGTGTCTCTGATTAGCGACTAAAATATAAAACAGACGCTTAGACCATCTTCATCTTCATTTTATGAACGAATCTTGAAACGCAAATGGAGAGAAGAAAGAAATAGAGCGGATGTTAGTCTAAATTAAATATTATGAAAAGGAATGTGCTGATGCGGTTTTTTCTTATTTTTTTTCTTTGCTTGTCAAGTGTTCTCCCTTTACATGAACACTGTTGGCAACCCTAAATGGACCACCACCACCACCACCACCACCACCATCACCACCCCAACCAGCAGCAGCAGCAGCAGCCTTGGACTCCCCGGGCGATTTGCCGCAGGACTTGCAAGAGATCCTTTCACTCGGCGGCGGCGGTGAGCGAATGGGTGAAGCAGCGAGCGACTGGCAACGAGAGCGAGCGATGAGCTCATTTTCCAGACCTTCGTGTGGGGAAAAGACAACGGGTCTGTTGCAGCCTTCGCGCGCGGAAACGCGCTGTTGAGGGTGATTCGATCGTAGAACTCATTTTACCGTAATCTGATTCGGTCATTTTCTTACGTCATCACACTACCAAGCCCCTTGAATAATGTATAAAAATATCCTAAAACAAAATTCGACGTATTGATCAAGGTACTCCCAGTAAATTATTTTTTTTACATTTAATTTATAGCGAATTTGCAAAACATAGTTAATGAGAGTTGGTATTTCGATGGGATGGTATATATTGTTATCAAGAAAATTGTACTACAAACCTATTTATAGCATTTCAGTAGCGAATGTATAATTCAAATTTCATCAACTTTCCCCCTGTCTGATACCAGGTTCCTAAAAAACCGGTTTTACATGTTAAGATTGCTGCCCGATCCCACTAAAAGGAACGCCAGGCTCTCATCAATTAAACCAGTGATCAAGCATGGAAGCCAGTTAACAGCTTGGAAGCAACTATCCAAATAAAGACATTAATTAGTAAACTGTTTAATACTCAACTCAATATCTGTAAGGCCCCCCACGTAGGGAATATTGTTTGAACAGACTATCTATTTAAAAAAAAGTATACAAAAAAGACTATACCAAAACATCAACCATAGCAAATAAATATTCTGAAATAATTAGCAATGAAACAGGAAAATTCTTGCATTCACCCTACAATATTTTGGAGGAAGGATAATACACATTTATAGTAGAAAGATCATTTTGGGTGACAATGTCAGTTCTTAAAAATTTACAACAGAACTACTCTCAGTACTGCATACAATAATGCGCAATCTCCCGCCCAGCAAACAAGTGATGTAGAAATGTAGAAGTCGGAATGTCTATTCAAAGAGTTTGGTTTGATTTTGAGGGTGCCTCGCAAGATCCATAATGTAGTGGGTAACATCATGGTCGTAGAAAACTTCAATTACAACTTTTTT
>JAHLJT010009436.1:16084529-16380543 GCA_031308135.1 Acheta domesticus
CCCCGCGCACTCCATAAACCCACTTACGCCCGAGATGCAGCGGCGACACGACACGACGTCCGCCCTCGCGCCACGCGAAAGTGCACGTTCCGGTGACGCGGCGCTTGCGAGGCGACCCGCCAGCCACCGCCGCGGCCGCTGCCGCTGCGGCGACACTCGGGGGACGGACGACGCGAGGCGCCGACCGCAGAAAGAGAGGGTGCCGAAATACCACTTGACAACAACGAGTGGCTGGCGGCGAAAGCCCATTCAAAGCCCAATAGAAATCATTTCGGCACAACTTTTTTCTTCAAACCGTATTTCGGAAGCATTTCATAGGTATTTGTTAAGCCCTTTCTACAGTAATCTAGCGAGGCTGTAGCTTGTATTTCCTATTTATAATGACGTATTAGTTTTTAGTTCTGATAAAAAATACTACATTATTTTCCTATTAACGGACGTTTTCATTTTGCTACAAATGCGCACTTTAATTAATTCTAGTGCATTTTCAACACAACAATTCACCTTCATAAACTTACAATAAATTTATTATTCCTCAATCGTTCTTTCAATTCAAGGCATTTTAGCCAAGGACGATTTAACCACGTTATCTTAACATTAATGTCCACGTTATTCATTTGATCGGAACGAACGGATTCAATGTCCATTAACTTTCCAATTATTGGCATCAAAACGCAATCGCTAATATTTTCATTTGTTTGTGGTTACATACCATTCATATTAAATCAACGGAATTAAAAGTCCATTTCGTAATCATCCTACACGCAAAGGGACGACAGGGCAGCCACGCGAATAAAAGTGGATTTTAATAAAGGCAAAAGGAAGCCCAGGAGCAGCCATTGCGGTTCCACGACCCATTTCCACCGCAAGTGCCCGCCTGCAGAGGGCGGAGGGAGGAGTTCCCTTGCAGCCGGGCGAGGGCGAGCGGCTCGGCTGCCTCGCGGAGCGGCGTCATGTGCGAAGCGCGGGCCCCTGCAGTGCGGAATCGCTGCACATGCCACAGCAGCTGACGAAAGGAACGAATTACAGGGGGCAGCATGACGCGACTATTCATTCGAAGGAAACAGTTACTGTAATTGCATGTGCACGAAGATGACAGCGGCAGATCAACGACGTATCAGTTGTACAAATAGATTTTGACGAGATTGAGGTGTTAAGTGTTCGATATATTTTCCTTCTTTTTTATTAATTAAGCATTTCATGTTCGAAATCTCTGACAATTTAACTTTGCTCCGTACTCCGCTTCACGTATGACTAACACTGAATCATTTATGGAAATTTAGTTCACATAAAATCGAGCCAAACGAATAATAGAAGTGAATGCACTGAGGAGGAGGATTAGAAGAGAATCTTGTGAGATATTTGCATAACAAGTAATGGGTGAAATATCTGCTTAGACTAATAAGGGAAATAGAGAATCGACATTGAGATAATAAGAACCAGTTCGTAAGTATTGTTCATTGGAAAACGCTATAGTATTAGTTCATTGGAAAACGAACCTCCCAAAAATTACATAATAAAAAACAACGATAGATCATAAAGAAACAAATAAGCTCTCAGTTGAACGCGAAAAGAAAAAACGGAACACAAATGGAACTTCATGAAACGCAACAAAAAGAGAAAAGAAAAACAAAAATAGAAAGTAAAACAAAGAAATGACCCGTCGTAATGACATCGAACTCGCTGCGCGACGAGACAAACTGTAACTCTACTTTCGCATGATACTCTCTTCTATCTGGCCGCACATCTCTCAGTGAAATGACGCTAATTCTTTTTTTTTAACGGCGGAGCAGGCCTTCGGACAATTCACTTCCAGCAGCGTTTCTGCGTCCCCGCCCGCGGCCGGCACAGAAAGGACGCGGAGCGCGGCGGCGAAAGTCGCCTCAGATCCCGCCCTCCGCTCTGCGCGCCCTCGGCTCTTCCTCCTCGCCCTCCACCCTCATCCTCCTCCTCCCCCCCCCCCCACCCAGCGCGCTACAGAGAGACCTCCATTTTTGTGGGGCGTGACGGCGGAAAACATTTTCTCGTGATAAGCACTGCGGCGCAGCGCGACGCGACGCGACGCGACGCGACGCGACGCGACGCGACGCGACGCGACGCGACGCGACGCGACGCGGAGGGGGAATATTTCAAACCGCGCGGTGTAACTTCTGCGTCCCCCCCTTTCCTGAACAGCACGCTCGCGCGCGCTTCATACCTCTCATACGTAGGAGCAGTGCACGCTTTCTGCGTACACGAATTGTGTGAGTCCGCATCGCGAGGAGAAAGTTACGAAAGCGAAGGGCTTCGGCGGGCGGAGCGTGGAAAAAGGTTGACGCGAGCGGAATGCGTTTGCAAACGGAAAGGCATTTCGGGTGGCCTCGCGCAGATCAACACGCGCTCGCGCACACCGTGTAACAGCCCCTTCAATGTACGACCATCCATTACACATTCTGAGCGTCATCTCATTCGAACTACGTTTCTCATTTCAGTCGTGACCAGTGTTGCCAGACGTACCAGGATCCTGGGATTTTTACCAGTATTTCAATGAAGATACCATCAGGCATCCTGATACACTTAAATACCATGATGTCAAGTCCGTGGTAACTGATGTACGATTTAACATTCTTCAATAATATTTTATTCAATAATTTAAAACTAACACCAATATTACAAATACCTATGAAATTCGTGAAAACAATGCCATAAAAACATTAAGGGTGGCGTAGGAAGGTCTTTTTTCTAGAACATATTAGAGTAGAAAAAGATAGTCTTCCATTTAGCTTATCGATATAACAATAATCGATATCTAGTAAAATGTAACGATCTCCCTGTTCGTGTTAAAAACAAAATAGAGTTGTATGAACAATTTCAGAATTTAAATAAATTGTCTTTGGTACCAGGAATTTTAGTGAAAGTACCAGGAGTTTTGAAAGTTGGTACTGGGAAATAAATTTAATCATCGGGCAACGCTCGTCATGACTGCAAGTCAGTCGCCAACTGAAACTATAAACTCTCCTCAGATACAACAGTGAGTCCTTGACCGCTCGTCCGCTTTCAGAAATGTCCTCACTTCATTCCTGTATTTCTCCTAAAGAGCACAATTACAGAGTAAGGGCAGGTGATGTCGATGCTTCGCAAAGTAGTGAAAAGGTAACAACTGTGTTCTCCATGTGCGAAACACCGGTGTCATCTTCCTTGGTGCCTTCGGATCACGAGAAAGAGGGTTTCGTCAGAGTCGCCGGCCACTCCACCGCTCGCCGCCGTGAAAATGCCATCCGCCCAAAATTTAATATCCGTTATTGTGTACGCCGTTACGTCACACGCGGTGCAGTCGCAGTCGCTGCTGACGCAATTCGCTCGGGCATTCGGGTTGGAGAGCGGCGTTAGCGTCCCTGGGGCTTTGCGAACTTCCCTATTGTCCCGGAGCCTGGGCGGGGACGGCAAACATCGCTTTCACGCGAGATGGCGGAGTAAACTGGTAAACACGTCTAGTTAACAAGTTAGTTTTAGAAAATCCATAGGTTGAACTCCGAAGTTAAATTGATATAATATGAATGAACGACCACGCAGCAAAATTAAACTCTAAACATTATTAACGAGATGTGGAATTCTATACTTCATACAAAAGCATTCTCAAATTTGTATTGAAACGACATTGAAGTTCATTCGGCTCTTAATTTGAACCTTTGTAACATATGCTTGGGGCAGTCTTTAGAATTTGTCTTGCACTAACAAAAAAAACAAAGGTAAATGAAAAATTAAAACTGATTAGACAAAATGTACTGCGAACACTTAGCTGAGGGAGAGAAGCATTGCACCAATCCCATTCGATTAACAAGCGGCTTCCTAACATGCCAACACTTTCTGCAATATTAAACGAACAAACTGACCTTTAGCGAGACCAGAAGCTTTCCCAATCTAGTAGTGAAGGAAGTGGAGGGAACAGCAAAGGAGGAGGCATGTGTAGTTTTGTGTGCGTTTTTCTTTTAAGCCTCATAAAAGATTGTATTTTAATTTATTACATACCAGAGGGTCTGTTTTCCTTTTTTTTATTCAAAAACAGGTTCTCCTGAATCAAAACCTTTTTGTACAAATGCAAATTTGTTAAATATTTGTAATTGTATATTTGTTCAAATAAAGCTTATATACTTACGATTTAGCTAATTCCTACGCCAATTATGTCCCATTGACTCCCCTCAGAGCTCATCACTAGAGATGGTAAATTTGGGCAACAGCTAAAAATGCGAAATGTTACCAGACGCTGAGAAAATTAGTAATTTTATGTTTGACGGTCTGTGCAGTATATTTCTGAAGGTTTTCAATCTGCGAAAAAACGGGAAATCGATCGCAAAATGAGAAATCATGTACCAAGAGCGAAAAGGTCGTGAATCGGCGATTTAATCTCTACATTGCTTTTTATGGTTTCCTTCGTGTTCGCGCTCTAAGTAGGGATGCGGCATCGACCACACATCGATGTTTAAAAACATCTAATTTGATGGTGGCCAACAGAGCAGAAGCTGAATGATTTTTCATTCAGTTTCGTTTAATTGTTACTGACAAAAGAAATATGTTCAAGGAAGCCAACATTGAAATATGTTCTCGTTTAATTTTCCAGTAATTGTGTTGCATATTGATAATAGTTATTTAAATACGTAGATTTCATTCAACAAAATACAAGATCTTTTAAAAGGATGTTCTGTTTTTGTTAAGAATTTACAAATTGCAAGATAATAATTTTCCTCTCCCTTGAAAAGTATTATTCAGAAGCCTGCAGTTTAATACAAGTCAGGAATCATTCTATGGATTTAGAATAACTTCTTTAAATATTTGGCGAAGTTCACAAGTGGCGAAATATTAAATTACTGCCCCTGATTTCCTAATTTTAATGGGAAAATCTAACATCACAAGCATCGAAATATTTTTTTTATCTCAAAGAGACATCCATTAATAATGTTCTCAACAATGGTACTAACTTTTACTACTTTTTAGTGCTATATAGCCTTGTTTTCAAATTGCGATTTTTCAAAATGTAAAGCGTTAAAGTGTCGTCGCTGCGCAGCGTGCCCGCGGTCAAGGGCAGCCGGTACCGAAAGGCCCGCGCGCGGTGGCGGCGCCTGGCACGGCGTTGGCAGCCCTGCGCGAGCGGCGGCGAGATCGATGACGGCAGGGGCGGGCGCGGGCGGGCCACGCCTGATAGCGGGCCTCGCTCCGGACCTTCAGACGCCGTGCATGCACCCTGCACCACACGGGTACACAACGTAGGCGCATGAGGGATTTCATTGAATTGAATTGCCTTCTTACGTGGCGAGACTCAGGCCATGAGGCCTGCTCTTCGGTCTGACCAAGCCAATTTCGCTATGCTCCTTTCACCAACTAGCGGAGAAAGAAGGTATTATCTCGGACGACGAAACAGGACATTTGAATTTAGCTCAGAGGCTTCATTAAAGCTGGAGGATCTTTCACATGCAGTAAATCTACTAACATGGGACAGCCGGCTTTACTTCCCCTCCGAAGGAAGGCGTTTTTCGCCCTTAAAAATCCACGGGGGTCGGGTTGTGAACCCGCGAACTTGGGTACAGCAGTCCGTTACGCTAACTGCTACACCATCGCCACCGATTTAATGGCTAACAGCAAGAATTCTATCAGGTACGGATTATAATAAGATTAACTTTAAAATGATGTTACTATCGGAAGTTTATCCGTATATGAACAACATTCTAGTGCCTTAAAAACATTAACATTGAATTTTCCCACGAGTTTCAATTATTTCCGGGAAAACGAAGTAAGAAGGAATTAATTTAGAAGTCTGGAGTGTTTGGATGTCTGCACACACAAAACGTACGACAGTCCATTTAATCAAAGCCGCTTGATATCGGAAAGGAAGTATGATGAAACCAGAACGAGCCTCCTCAAACAATAATAAAAATGCTTTTTATCACGTCGGATGCGAAACACCATTTCTCAGGCTTGTTTTCCGTGTGTGAAATAGCTCCCTTTTCCCCCTCCATTTTAATAGTAAGAGGGGCATTACGAAGCGTGTGCGAAACGCCATTTGCGAACTCATCTGTCGTGGTCCTCGCATCGGCAAACTGCATTTACGCGCAAATCATGTGTATCACAGGTATAGGTTACTTACTATAATATTTTAATACAAAGCGGATAATGAACAAAAATATAGGTAGATTTTAAGAACAGGGTTCGGCTCCTATTGACGCGCACGATTCGGTTCCGAACGAGTCACTCGCGGCGCCGCCACAGTGTGCACACGGCCACGTGGCCAACGCATTTTCGTGTAGAATCGTGACGCTTCGCTACCCGTGTCCAAGTTGAGGACGAGGCTCGGGCCTTCGGCCCTCGCGTTAACATAAAACATCCTTGAGTCTGTCCAACGCATAATTACCAACGCATTTTATGCATTAAACATTATGCATGCAACGCATTTTATGCATTTAACCATTGTAATTCTCCATTACACATTCGCACCACACCGCACAATGCACAATGCAAGCAGTGCTCCCTGAGTGATTCGTTCTCGTGGTCCGCGCGAGTGAACCATGCGCAAGTGAACCGTGCGCCGTGAGCCGAACCCTGTCCTTAAAATCAGCCAAAATATATTCTTGGATCGACGGCACTTCTAGTACATTCTTATCTTGATATTTCCCCCATGTGATAATGTTCATGATTGGATAATTGACAAATCAAGAGAGAAATACTTGAATGATTACGTGACTTTCCTTTGTCTACCACAATCAGAAGACCTCGTAGACAGCATACAGAACAAGGCGTAATGGACAGTGCCAGTATAAACTGCGATTTCTCGAACATTGCCCCTCAAGGCTCCCATCTTCGCGATGGAATATGTCACGGCACTTCGCGTCTTTCTCGGTCTTGCCGGTAGAAGTCGCATGATCGCAAGCACTGCTCGATACGGTCGCGATCATGGGAAATCTAGCGGAACGACTGAGAAAGATGCGAAATACCGTGACATATTCCATCGCGAAGATGGGAATCTGAGTGGCCTTGAGGAGCAAAGTTAAAGAAATCGCAGTATAGTTTCCAACCGCAGACATATGCGCTATTTAAATCCTACACACTTCGAAGAACATTCTTAGAAATTGGACGAAACAAAAAAGACCAGTAAACTTCAGAGAAGCTCCTTCCCCTGTGGTGAGGCGTCTCCCTCGCGTGGCCAGGGCAAGGGCAAAGGGCGACGACGTGAGTTCTCTCTCAACGCCGCGCCAGGGCGAGGGCGAGGGCGCGTTCCGAGAAGAGCGTCGCAGCTGCACGGAGGGCGGCGGCGGCGGGAGGGCACGCCCCCTTGCTTCTCAACTCCTCAGACGCGGACCGCGCCCGGCGGGCCACAGCTCCTTCTCTAGCCACGCAGCAGTAGCCACGGCTCCGGCTGGTGTTTCATTTGAACATAGAGCCTGTTGACGTAAATCATCTTTTGCGGGTGACATCCACATCTACTACTGCGATTTTCGCAACTCTGCCCCTGACAGGAATCAGCTGTTGACGGTTTCATCCAATCGGGAGCTTGAACGTCACTGAAGCGACATATAAGCTCCCGATTGGATGGCAGCGAAACAGCTGATCGAACGCCGACGGACTCTGTAAATACATAGAAGCATAGGGAGTCCATCGTCTTATTTAAAAGTCCCGCGCTGGCGAAGGATCACTGTTTGGGGAGAACTGACGACCATGTTCGTCAAATGGAGGCAAGCTGCTTTGGGCGCCAGGTAGGAATTCGATGGAGAGGCAGTGATGAAGCCACGGCCGCGGGCTGGCGGAGGAGGAAGAGATGGTGGAGGCGACGACTACACTGGTGGCGGAGGAAGGACGGGTGGTCACAGATCTACGGAGTCGTCATGTTTGAGGCTCTTGTAGGATCAGCCACACGACTTTTTATTGATTTGTCAGATTCGTCCAGATTCCTTCGGCGCCTAACCGCGTTCCTGAGACTTCATCGAGCCGATGCCCGTGGTGCTTTCACCGAAAACTCTTCCATTTTCCCTATTGCACATTTTCCACTCACTCGCCCGACTCTCCTGTGTGAACTTTTCCTAAACAGAGTCTCAACCTCACATTTACAGAACTTACGAAAGCTCCATTTTTTCTTGAAACAGTTTCCAACCCGACTCCGCTTTTGTTTATAAGTACCGGTACGCCCGGGACGAAAACTACGAGTTTCGGTTCGAACGTTTGTTCCAAATTCTGGGAATATTACCGATGTTTTTGCAGCTTCCGATAACCATTTTCGTCTATAACTTTCCACATTCTGACTCGATATTAGCTCTTTTATGTCAACTCGAATGTTATTTCCGAACTCCGCATTTGAAATTTCGATCCAAAATGGCGGTATTCTACTGCGTTCCGTTTACCAACGCTGCTGTAACTCAAACATTCCCTTCCGGACAGTCCCGTACGTTTCGCGTCCACTTGCGCGGAAGCCTCCCTGATTTAATTAAGCCGCGGCCTCCGCAAGAAGCCGGACCTGCCACGCCCCTCCGCCTTCTCTATCGCCTCGCCCTCGCGCAGTCAGCACTTTTCCTCTCCATTAGGAGCCGCCGACGGCGCAGGCCAAGGCGTCGCTGAGAGGCGGTGGCGTTGGGGGTGGCGGAGGCAGAGGCGGTGACGGTGGCGGCGGTGGCTGGGGCGGGGGTGGCGGTGACTGGGGCGGGGGTGGCGGTGACTGGGGCGGGGGTGGTGGTGGCTGGGGCGGGGGTGGCGGGGGTGGCTGGGGTGGCAGTGGTGGCGGTGGCAGTGGTGGCGGTGGCTGGGGCGGCAGTGGTGGCGGCGACGGCGGCGGCACTGGTGGTGGCAGCGACGGCGGCAGCGGCGGCGGCGGCGGCGGTGGTGGCAGCGGTAGTGCCGGTGGTGGCGGCGGTGGTGGCGGCGGCGGCGGTGGTGGCGGTGGTGGCAGCGGTAGTGCCGGTGGTGGCGTCAGTGGCGGCGGCAGCGGCGGCGGTGGTAGCAGTGGTAGCGGTGGTAGCGGTGGTGGCGGTGGTGGCGGTGGTGGCGGTGGTGGCGGTGGTGGCGGTGGTGGCGGTGGTGGCGGTGGTGGCGTCGGTGGCGGCGGCAAAGGAGGCGGAGGAATGAGGGGGTGGGGCAGGCGGTACGTCGAACCGGCGACGGCGTTCCCGATAGAAAGCCGTCGAACTGATCTCGGTCGACGTTTCCTGAAGGGCGCACTCGGAAACGAGCATCAAAAGAAAAGGGAAAATGGGTTCTCAGTTCGAAGAAACGCTACGCCTTGAAATTGATGGATTTTGTCCGGGATTTGGAAGACCTCGATTGATTTTCTTTGTTTCTCTTTCAAGGCTATTATTAGCAATTATTTTAGTTCGTACTGAAAAATGGTCACCGCTCTTTGAAGAAAATAAAAAGCTTATAACCAACAAATATGAGTCGAAAAATAAACGATATAAAATTAATAATAATAATAATAATAATAATAATAATAATAATAATACAATAATTCGAGGCTAAAAATAAATACTCAAACTAGGTTAAGTACGCTACCTACGTAATATAAATCACGGACATCAAGCATAGGGAGTACAGCACGTGCTCATAATTACATTGTAATATATGAATTATTTCTGCATAACTGCATAAGTGCTTATGTTCACAATTGCTTCGGAACATTTCAATAAAAAAATATTCTAAAAAGTACAAAAATAAAATAGTGCTTTCTAGTAAACTATTGTTCCACGCCTTTTTATGTAACATAAAATAAAAGAACTAAATTCATGATAATTCCGCCTACGACAATAATATTGATTCAAAATCTAAAGTTTGAAATTATAGGTGTTAGTCAAATACTATAACATAAAATATATAAGTTTCAGGAAAACCACTCTAACCGACTCCGCAATACTGCAGAACAATGCTTTGTCACTAAAATTTTCGAAACGAAATGAATCTTCAACTCACCTGCCACTTCGACGACTTTTCTTGTCACGTTAGAATAATAAATCCAGGTGTGTCTTCTTGGAAAAAACCAAACCACAACACAAACACAAACTACGTAGACTATGGTGGCTTTCCTCAAAACATGAACTTGTATGCACCAAAAATGGAGAACATTTAATGTTATCTGCACAAAATCACGCACATGAAAAAAGAAATTGAGAGACGGTGGGAGCTTCTACAGGTTCAATCGTTGCACTCGTGGCACGGAATCTATTCCTCCACGAACGTAATACACTCCACACATAAATACGAATGCTTCACACGCCACACCACTGCCGCTGTTCCTTACTCCAAGTCACACTCGGCTCGAGAGATAGGATGTTTACTAGAGGGTCTCGGAGGCGTCGAGATGGAAAAAGTAAACCAAACAAACTTCAAAGAGAGAAGTGTTCCTCTGATTCCGTTCGTTGACCGAACCTCCAAACGAAAATGTATGCGCCTCACCGCCTTCACTGCTCTCAGCCGAGAATCAAAAGCCTATCTGCATTCGTAAAGCATGTCGGCTGCGCTTCCACGTCGCAGAAAAGTGGTCAATTTCACACAATTCGCAGAAAGAGCTTCCATTCGTTCGGAGCACGTGCCGAGGAGCGCAGTACAGTCCGACTCACAAGCAGCTGCAACATTCTTGTTCAGCAGCCCAGAGGAATTCGGGAACTGTCAAACCCGACCCTCCAGATGCACGGGCATTATGTGACACGGGTGTGATGCAAAGGTCATCCGAAATGCCCACAAACTATACAAGAAAAACAGTTAAGAAACTATGTTTCTTCTCGGTCCGACCACTCAACTTGACCTTCCGGATGTTTATTTTCCAGCCTCCGGGCGTCGAGTTGGACCAAGTATGTCAAGATGCACAAAGCAAAGCAAACAAAACTTGAGGCAGGAAGTGTTTCACGAGGCCCGTTCATTGACCGAGCAGACGGCAAAAGATGAGGATGCAGCGCAGCGCCCCCCGTCACGCACAGAAAGCGCATGCGCCTTCTCACGGCACGAACACGCACACCCGCGTCGAACTCGGGCACGGCACGGCACGACTTCCAGCCTCCACACGGCATCGATCTCCCCTTGGCACACACGAACACGACATTCCATTGGGTGGAACAGTCCACTGTCACGTGCACTGCGCCACTCACTGCTTCGAGAGAGCACTTCTTCGCACACCAGAACAGGAATCAAAAATGGCTTGTTTTAATACTTCCACCCTCATCGGCACACTTGGAATTCCTCAATCTGAATTTCTCCGGTCGCAGTACAAATTTGCCAACAGGAAACTCACTTCAGACACAATCTCACGTCGTGCAACAACGCAATCCCAGACGTTCAGGATCATCCCGCAGATACCACGCCACGCAACGCATCACACTCGAACACCAAAAACCGAAACATCAACGCACTGCCACGTCGTCGCTTCCAGACAGCAGACGGCGCATAAATGGTAGCGGTCTCCAGGACACCGCCCCCGGGCGAGACAGCTGGCGGGTGGCGCTCGCAAAAACAGCAGACGGTTCAGCACCCACCAGCCCCGCCGCAGTTGTCGCTGGCTCGCTTCCTCGTCGGCGGCGCCCGCGGGCAGGACTGGCGGCGGGGAGGCGGCGCGTCGCGCCTTCTTGAAAAGTGTTCCGCCGCGCGAGCGCGCGTTTTCCACAGCGCCCCCCCCCCCGCCAACGGGCGTCGTGCAGCAGCGCGTTTACAGAGCGTGCCGGGCACGTGGCGACGCGTCGCACGCTCGGCCGAGCCCCACTTGCTAACAGGACGCTCCGGACCCGGCTCCGGAGGCTGGCCGATCCCGAAATGTGGTTAGCGGCCGTCCATTCATCACGGAACGCATATTTCGATTATTTTCAATACCCCCTCCCCATGCAACGCACTTCCCTATCTCTATGTAACGCTGCCTCAGACCCTCTCCCTCCCCCTTTAGCGTTACCTAATTTACAGATGACCCCATACTGAAATATTTTGTTTTGCGTGCCTATTTACGGGTGTCACGTTTCGAACGAGAAAGCTTTTACCCACAAATCTATTCGAAGATGCAAAAGCGAGAGACCTACGAAATACATAGACTAATATATGCATCGGGTTTGTTTTTTTCAGAAAAGTAAATACGAATCCTGGTATTAAATTCAATATCGACAGAAGAAAGAAGTGGAAAGTGCTCATTATGAACGGTACAGACACTGTCTATGAAAAGTCAAAATCATGAAGGAAAATTATGAGAGACTTAAAATACAAATGGAATGAGATCCTGAATCATATGCATTCTAAAGGTTTTTGAATTTCAAATTTAATGTAATAGCGTTGAATTGTATTATCGTATTAGAATAAAATCTGAATTATATCTTCAGTGATATTATCCAAAATAAGAGTTTCGAATCTTTATTTGCACACGAATTGATTACTAACGTCAGTATGGGGGTCGACTTAACTTCCAAGAACCACTTTCCACTTCACGAGAAGGGTATCCTTTTCTCGACGAATTAAGGAACACATTAAAACTCTCCTTGGTCTGAAAACAATGACCCGCGCCCCTTCCTCCCGCACACATCTCCACGGAAATGTGAGTGTTGCGTGTTTGTCCATGTAAGCGGTGACGTCGGCGTCAGATGAGACATGGGCGCCGCCGGAGGGGCAGAGGACAAGAAGAAGGCTCCGTCTGGACGCGACGCGCGTTCAGGCTCTGAAGGGCCACAGCCTCCGCCACGAAAGCGCCAGGCATGGGGACAGCAAAACAAAGTGATATTTTCGACCAGAAATACCGATATATTAACATTGATGTTTGGAGTTCGATGTTTTCTTCATGTCCATATATCTTTCCAGAAACATCCATGTTTTTTTAAAAAAAAGTCTCATGATGTTAATAAAATTTCCAGTAACTCTTTTTTGTGTGAATTGCTCAAACCCAGCAGCCAGTGACATGAATTGTCGATGTCCAGACGACACGAAACAGTTTACTATTCGCAACTTTTCTCCTGTGTTACCAGGTTAGAGAATTATTGCATGCTTATTCCCTTCTATAAGTAAATTTGGAGGGGGGATTCAGGGAGAGATTCCTTTACGTCGTTTTGGCGGTTTGTTCAGAATGTCTCACTTTATTATAATTTTAACAAAATATCTATTGTTTCTATATTCGATAAAGAAAGATTATTTTTAACTTATTATTTATACGTGACTAAACAATACAACTCATTTAAAAACCATTAATAATATGGAAACAGGATGGGAAACTACCACCTCTTTAAACAACGATTTTTTTCTTCGATGTTTCCATCAACATCGAATACCTTTTGGTGATATATCGAAATACCGATGTGTCGATGTTGGGTAAAATTTGCCGCCACCTTCAAATACATTTTGATATTTCTTCTGTTACGTTTCTCAACTGCTCATTGCGTGCTACGAATTCCAATTTACGTGCAACACTTTTAAAAGGTCCGAGGAAGTCGTCATGTGGACACGCTTGAAATAGGAAACAAAAATTATTGCATTTCAAATAACCAAATTTAAAAATAGAAATATTTAATACAATACACACCTCACTGGTTCTCGTCAAACAATATTTTTAACACTGTTTTATAATGAACTGCCGAGATCAGCTAAATATCATTGTCAGAAGTGCGAATTAGATTAATGTTAGTCTTGAGTGAAGTGTGGTGTTGGAAGTAAGACCGTAATTTAATTTCAAATATCAACCGAAGTGCTATGCACGATGTGCAGTGAATGCTTAATTGAAAAGAAAAATCTTCTGAGCACGATTTATGGTTCCCAGCAATGTACGAAATTAACTAAGAACCTGGAGTATTTGTCAGCAAATTTCTGGTGCCCCCTGATTTTTTTTTTCTCCCTTCATGCGCTCCAATGTAAGACCATAGTGTTCATCTGGCTCATCCATTTCTGTCGTAATAGGTACTTCCACTTCGAGGCTCTGTGTAATGTCGCCATGCGTAATGTATCACAACTCCCCGCCCTAATGGAGGGACCCCGAAGGAGACGTGACTTGTGCCCTGTAGAGCAGCCGAGAAAATATCCAGGGCGGCAGCGAAGCTGTTGGAGGCTGAAGCAGCGTCGAGCTCGTTATAGCGAGGGAGGATATTCGGAATGGGTGTAAAACAGTCGCATGAAAGAGGAAGGACGAATGAAGCGTGAAATTAAAAATCAGGTCTGTTCCTTTAACAATATAAGAATGAAGGAGGAAATCATCACAACAGAACGTATTTGCTCTGTACAAGAAATGGCAACTCATTACAGTAATTCATTTCATTAAATAATAGAACTAGGAGAGCATTATTGGAAGACATCAATACAAGTTACGACAATTACCACTTGGTGCACTTGCCACAGTTCAATTTAAAGGCTTGGCTTGTAGATAGTCCTGTACCACATTGTTCTTTCTGAGAAATGAGAAGATGATCCGACTTCCCATATCACAGAGTAAAGAAGAAGAGTCTCCGTAGTACTGCAGATCCATTACACTTGCACCACAACACTCGCACAATATTCAATTATCGATACTGCGAGGATGGTAGTAATATTAGCTTACTTTTGACGACAATGTGGCTTAGCACTAGAGCCGAGCTTTCAATTCATACTAATAAAACATCCGTCCTAAAAGTCACAGCACGGCCCATCTCGTTACGTTGTCTCACAGTATTCAACGGCATTGTCCATGGCAGCCAAGTAAGAAAAGCAAATCTGCGAGCAAACGCTATCCAAAATTGGACGAGTGCCGCTTATGTCACGCCGGAAGGGAAGCGTCTGCACCGGCACGCAGAAAAACAGCCCCCTGCCGCCGCCGCCGCCAGGCGCATCTGCAGTGCTGCGGCAAACGCTTCCCTCTCCTCTCGCCCCACCCGCCGCCACCCTGCTTCCGCCGCCGCCCTCGCCTCCGCTGCGCCGTCCGCGCTTCTAATTTAAGCAGTTAAAGAGCAGAGAGCACGCTGCCACACAAAAAATTGCTGCAGCCAAGTAGCAGAAGTAGGGGGTCTGCGACAGCGGCGGAAAGACGCGACCGGCTGCGGCGGTATTTGTATTTGTGGCGGCGGCGGTGGCGGCGGCGGTGGCGGTGGCAGCGGCGGTGGCGGTGGCGGCAGCGATGGTGGCAGCGTTGGCGTTGGCGTTGGCGTTGGCGTTGGCGGTGGCGGTGGCGGTGGCGGTGGCGGTGGCGGCGGCCGGTGGCGGTGGCGGCAGCGGTGGTGGCAGGTGTTGGGCGGTGGCGTTGGCGTTGGCGGTGGCGGTGGTGGCGGCAGCGGTGGTGGCGAGCGTTTGGCGTTGGCGTGGCGGTGGGCGGTAAGCGGTTAGCAGGTGGTGGCGGTGGCGGTAGCGATGGGTGGCAGCGTTAGCGGTGGTGATGGCTGGGGCGGTGGCTGGGGCGATGGCTCGGGCGGGGGCGGAATGGCGGTTGCTGAGGTGGGGGCCTGGGGCGGTGGCCTGGGGAGGTGGCGGTTGGTGGTGGGGAGTTGGAGATGGCGGTGGCAGGCGGGGAAAGATGGTGGTGGTGGCGGCGGCGGAGGGGGTGTCGGGGGGGGGAGGGAGATGGCGGAGGCGGAGTCGGCTTCGCCCTCGCATCCATTCACCCTGCGACCGCTCACGCACGCCACGGGGAGACGACTGCAACGCCGCGCCCCGAGTTAAGGACAGCCCATAAATTACGTAACGGTTCTGGCCGAAGGCCCACGCGGACAATGGAAGGGTTGCCCCTCGAGATGGGCTGCTTCCCTCCACTCCTGCAAGGAAGCGGCGGCAGGCGGCGAGACTTGCATCCTGCATACGGAATCTTCACACGAATGCATCTGTGCATGTAGACGCGCTATAGAATGATGAGCAGAGAAGGGAGGAATACTCTAGGCAATATTTTACACAAATCTTCCAAGTTCATCATTATAAACTACACATGTTAACGCTGATATTATATCTTAGTAGGTTTACAGCATTTTCAGGCCATTACTGTGGAAACGTAAGGACACCGATTTCATTTTCCCACTTTAAAATTACTTCAACTGAATAAGAATGACTCTCGAATGTTTAGCGTTAATGGCAAGTAGCAATGAAATAAGTTCCTTCACGTTTCCTCTAATTTTAAAAAGAGGGCTATATGTATACGTATATGTATATATATATATATATATATATATATATATATATATATACTAGCGTGAGAGTTTTTCGCGATTGTGATTATACTAGTGATCTTGCATCGACTGCACGTAGTGTCATTGCGGAAGACGGCCTCGCGGGCTGCATGGGAAGGTATTGGGGGCCGAAAAAGCCGAGCAGACAGCAAGCTGAGCAGCAGATGAGCCGAAGATTCTGAAGAAATCCTTTCAAAGCGCGGATCCATCGCACGTTATCATAACAGAAGGGTTTTGCAGGAAGAAGGAGAGAAGATCGTGTGTGCATGTATTATAAAAGCTGTTACACAGCAATTTAAGGCATCTTTATATTCAAAGTCCTCCCGCAAAAGCAATTTCACCTCAATCTTTCGACCTATGATAGATGTTTGGTAAAGTGCAGATGTAGGTTTTTATGATCGTTGTAGTCCATCTGAAACGAGTATTTTACACTCTCATGTCAATCATCTGAAGTAAAATTTATATTTCTCCAAAGTAGCAAATAAGTCGAACAGAACAACCTATTTTTCTGAAACAAAACTCACCCCATTTTTCACCAATTTCAAACGTCATTATATGAAACAATCAAATTGCACATACACATAGTACACGTCCATCAGATCCTGAAATGACATTTCCTGTACTCCGAATGTTACATATTCATAAGTCGCCTTTTACACTCCCGGTGCAGGATTTCGGACGTGTACGAAATGCTCCACGACTCTTCTTCCTCTATACTGCGATTTTTGTAACTTTGGGTGACAGGAATCAGCTGTTTCGCTGCCATCCAATCAGGAGCTTATATTTCGCGACAGTGACGTCACCGGATCGAAGCCGTGGATTTTTAAGGGCGAAAAAATCCTTCGTACGCCTTCCTTCGGAGGGGAAGTAAAGCCGGCTGTCCCATGTTAGTAGATTTACTTGCATGTAAAAGATCCTCAAGCCTAAATGACGCCTCTGAGCTTATTCAAATCGCCTGTTTCGTCGCCCGAGATAATACCTTCTTTCTCCGCTAGGTGGTGAAAGGAGCGTAGTAGAAATTTGCGTGGTCAGGCGGAAGAGCGGGCCTGATGGCCCGAGTCTCGCCACGTAAAATAAGGCATTAACTAACAACTATGGTGACGTTCATGTTCCTGATTGGATGAAACCGTGAACAGCTGATTTCTGTCAGGGACAAAGTTACGAAAATGGCAATATAGTAGCACATCATTTGGGGATATTGGCGCCCCTCTGCTCTCATCTCCTCGCGCATTTTCAGCCTCAGCCTCAGCCGGAGCGAGGCGAGCACCTCTTCGGGGGGGGGGGGGCGCTCATGCCGACGTGTCTGTCCCCTGCCATACGGGAGAGGTCAGGTTTCCGGCGGCGGCGGCGGCGCCGCTCGCGTTACACGTCCAGCGGGCGGCGGCGGCGGCGGCGGCGGCGGCGCCCGCGGGTAACTGTAGAGGCGCTCTATTTGGAAGGCGGGGAGGAACAGTTAGGCGGCGCGGCCCACGCGGGAATGCGAGTGAAACTGGCGACACCATGCGGGCGCAGGAAGCGCCACGGGAGAGGGGAGGGGAGGGGAGGACCCGGCTGCGCGGCGATTTATTCAAAGCTGCCTCTGGCAAGCCAGCGGTGCCAGCCAATCGAGACCGCACAGTGAAGTCGCTTTGCGGCGTCCAACCTTCCGTTTAGACGACACAGAACCAGCTGATTTACGTCGCAGGCAGCTACGGAAAAATCGTAGTATAGACGTCTTGTTGGAGACTGCCGTACACACTGCGGTTTTCTTGACTTCGCCCCTGGCAGAAATCAGCTGTCGACGGTTTCATCCAATCGGGAGCTCGAACGTCACCACTGACGTCATTGTGGCGACATACGGACTCCCTATTGGATGGCAGCGAAACAGCTGATTTCTGTCAGGGACAAAGTTAAGAAATTCACAGTTTAATCGAGGGGGAATAAAGATGCTGGCGACGTTGGCGGACCGCGCGTTCTGGCTAAATAACAGAAGGTCCTATATAAATGAAGGGTTTCAATGGGAAGGGAGGTTGAACGAGGCACACAAAGGGAAAAACGTGCAAAGAGAAAGTGAAACAATGGCATCTATTGTTTTGACGTCGTCGTGAAAGACTATCGATGTACAAAAGTCCCGCCCACAGCACTCGAAGAATGGTCCAAGTTTCGCGTGATGACAAGGACGTCAACTTTCGGCATTCCCCAACCGGCTGCTGACCTTCGAGCAGCAGACAGTAACCGCACGTCTACGCGTCGTCTACGTGTTCGCGCGAAATTGAATTCTTCGAAGTTCTCTGGGAGATCTCTCATTTCAAAAACAATATTTCCAATGGAACTTCGTGTTTTATTTTTTAATGTATTATTAAAAATGTGGTAATGAGTAGGAAGAATATATTGTAAGCCGACAAATCTGTTTTGTCGTAAAAATCAGTGGATGTAACTATTCAGAACTTTGTGTCAAACCTCTCTAACCATACTACGTAAGTTGACGTTCCCATAAATGTCTGTAAAAACAAGGGTTTCTGGGGGTTTTGATTTTAATGAAATTATTTATTTCCAATTATTTTCAAATCAAGTTAATTTCTTCACAAATACATTTTAGATGGTAAGTAGTGTAACTGTTTCTCTCTTATACAACAATTACACTTAACCTGTACCTTGATCAAAATAAGATATTTAATGTAGACTTTGTCGGCAACAAATACGCATTCTTGTATATGTCAATCTTAAATCAGGATGATCAACACAAAGTTGTGCAACACAGGATCAAAAAACTTCATCCCAATTCATTATTTTTGAAACGTTGTATTACAAAGAATTTATAGCCAACATTCTTATACATATGAAATTCAAACATCACGAACAGTATTTTCAAAACACTTCTTTGCGATACTAGAAATCGAGCTCAGCAGTCAGGCCTAGATTCTCTCGCTCGTTTCAAGTTCCCCCGTTCCACATCCTCTCATATGGTTTCACGTGTGCACGGCCTCGCACCGCGTCGCCGGCTAACAACAGAGCAGCGCACGGCCGCTCGGCCCGGCGGTCACCTCCGCCGTTCCCGTATTTCGCCTTAACGATTCTCGTTACGGAGTCGCTCTTCTCAATGACGCCCTCCTCTCGCCGAGCGAGCGCCGCGCGGGCATTTGGATAACGGCCGTTTCCAGTCCAGTTCGGCGCGATGCACCTGCGACTCGCCCGCCAGCCTTGGCCCGCTCAGGCTAATTTCGGAGCGCGAACGCTTTGACCCCGCCGATTGAACTGGTTCCGATTTAGGATCACTCAGATGAACCAAGTTCGCCTTTACAGGATAATGAATTAATGATCTCTGTCAATGATCTCAATTAATGTCCTGGAGTCGATGCCACCTTCCATTCTCTTTTCGGTCATTCCACAGCCCAGCCCAGCGCTTTCGCTTGGCAGGGACAGATACCCAGTGAGCGTCAGCCCGCGCCCCTGCCCGTTGAGAGGGGGCGGGGCACTGCCCGTCGCGAGCCCGAGCCCGCGCCCGCGCCCACGCCCGCGCCTTTGCCCGAGCGGCGGCGGCGGCGGCGGTCAGCGGCTGTCCCGACCTTGCCGTGGCGCGCGGCCAAATGGGCGAAAAGCGCGCGCGCATACCACGGCGCGGGGCGCAGTGTCCAGCGGTCGCTCCTCCTGTGCCAACGCACAGCCTCCTGCGAACGCGAAGGCCCGCGCCACGGCCGCCTGTGCGACGCGCCGAAATTCGGGCGGGGCCTTGCCGCAAGGACGCGCATATATTTTGGTAGGTCTCCGAAAGCAGGTGCGAACCATGGAACACTTACTATTCATAGAAACTCGGCCACGTAACATACATGAATACAACTCAGATTAATAACAGATAGGAGGAAAGAAAATGACGTGAGAGAATGCTGCCAGAAGGCATTCAACATTACGAATGGGAACGAAGAAAGAAACTTATGTTTATAAAATTTTGTTACTTTACCATGTAAAGATTATCTTCGGGTTCTGCCTGTTCAACTCACCTGCAACAAAGAGAAGAGAAAATTAAATTGATGATTCATGTGGTTTTTTGTCAGTTCATTCGAACTTCACTATCATTCAAAAATGTTTAAAATATAGAGGTCAATGCTTTACTGCTAATTTGCAGTGATCCACCGAAGAACAGATAATCGTATGTAGACCTCAAATGACCCTACTTCCTTCATTAATTGGTTTCCTTCATTAACTGATTTTGAAGATATCTTCCAATCACAAATCACATCCCCATGTCTCAGAGAGTATTCGACAGCAAGTCACCAGGAACTCGTTGCCTCATCATTTTTAGTACATTCGACTCACCTTAGTTCCTCAAAGTTCAATTATACACATTTCAATTTATAGCTGTATCAACGGGAAAGGACAGTAATACATAGAACTCATAGAAATCCTAACAACAATCTCTACCTCCTAAAAGGCACGCAAACTCTATTGCTTTGCTTTCACAAAATACGTGTCTACAAATGTGTTTCTAATGTTTTTAAAATGTCATTTTTATCTTACGTATAGTTGATGAATTAACACTGCATTCATTATAGCATCTTTAAATTTAATTTATTCATTATAATCATAAAATATTTATCAAGATAAATACACTTTCACATCATCTTCCTTCAACGTATCTATCTCTTCACACATCACCAACCCTTTTTCTTGTTTCCTCTCCCATGACAACATATTTTATACAACGTCCACATGACGTGTACTCTCGTCCTTTTAGTTTCCTATTCTTTGCACATGCCACGGCTGCAAGAGAGAGCGAGAAGCAGGCCCGGCGTGTTGAAGGCGGAGGCCACGGTGAACGGCCTCACACAACACGAGGCCGCTGCGGCCAAGCGAGGCCACGCCGCCGCGCCGGCCCTCTCGGGCGGCGAGGCGCCCGCCGCCGCGAATAGCCATCGGCGGTGAAGCTCCGGGAATGGGACTGGCCAGGGAGGACACGAGCGGAACGTGAGCAAGGACAAGGCGACACGCTTGATCATCACACACACGAGAGCTGCAAAGATGGCATGAACTTACAAGAACGGAAATGGAAAACGTTTCTCAATGCTTCGCGGTAAGTCGGAAAGGAAATTGAGGGGGTACATTAAAGAAAGGAACAAAGGTTGGACCGAGGTGGAAAAGATGGTAAAGAGTCGGGAGGAAAGGACTAAATCATGGAAGTCTCATGTGGACTGAATAATAGACACAAAAGAATGAAAAAGGGGCGATGAAACCTCCATCAATACCCGATTGGAACATCAATACCCGATTGATACAACAAGGGTTTAGTCACATGCGGCCTCCTTTCATGAAATTAATTTCTGAGAATTTTCCTTTGAAATTTAGCGTCCTGAAAAGTACAAACAGAATGCTGAAAAACATCTGTCTTCACATTTACTGCCTGGTGTATTTTCTGTCAACGTTCCATAGTTCTAGCAGAAAAACACTGCACGTTATCCGTGGTACTAATACGCATGTGTCTATTTCCTTTTAAAATAATTATGATGACAGTCTATGATAAGCAACATGACGCTTTGTTTTTCAAATCAGTCTCTCTCTTCTTTTGAATACCTTACCTTACGTAACATCTCAACAAAACTACTACTGCCCCCCTCCTCTCGGATACAGATAGATTACTGTAAGAAGGGGTAGGCTGGTGCTTGGCTATTGCTGAGAACACAACTGCAGTTTATGTCCAGGCACTCAATTCCTCAATTCGTCGTTTACAGTTAGCTCATGCGTAAATGGTTTCGTCTCTCGCAATGCATGACGTTCGATTGTTTCCCCACCCGTCAAATTGGTTCCTTCTTGGAGTAACTTCTCTTGTACCACAGCCACTGTAGGTGTGCCTTTTCCCGGCCCTAAAGGAAGGACTGACGCAGGAAGTCGCCAAGGCGGAGGCACCCCATGGAAGCGGGCCGCGCGCGGGACGGTTCGAGCCGAGGCCGCGCAGCCTTGTGTTTGCCGGTCTCAATGGCGACGTGCGCGAGCCAGCACGCGCGCGCCGCCGCTTCGATGGTGGCCCCACGCGCGCGCGGCGGATGGGGCGGGGCGGGGCGGGGCGGGGCCCGGGGCGGGGCGGGGCCCGGGGCGGGGCGGGGCCCGGGGCGGGGCGCGGGGCGGGGCCCGGGGCAGGGCGCGGGGCGGGGCCCGGGGCGGGGTGCGGCCCGGTGTGGGCCCGGGACGGGGAGGGGCGGGGAGGGGCGGGGCCCGGGGCGGGGCGGCGCGGGGCAGGGCGGAGCGGGAATCGGGGCGGGGCGGGGCGGGGCGCGGCAGGGCGGGAATCGGGGCGGGGCGTGGCAGGGCGGGGATCGGGGCGGGGCGTGGCAGGGCGGGGATCGGGCGGGGCAGGGCGGGGCTCGGGGCGGCGCGGGGCAGGGCGGGGCTCGAGGCGGGGCTCGAGGCGGGGCGCGGGGCGGGGCGCGGGGCGGGGCGGGGCGCGGGGCGGGGCGTGGCAGGGCTGGGCTCGGGGCGGGGCAGGGCAGGGCTCGGGGCGGGGCGGGGCGGCGGTGGGCGGGGACGGGGGCGGCGGTCGGAGCGGCGACGTGCCTGCGGCCACGCGGCCGCGGGATGGGAGTGGTTACCGCCCCCCTCGGCGCATGCCGCTTCGCTAATGACCTGCCGCACGCCGCCGCGGCGCCCTGGACCTCCTCCAACTCCACTCCCGCGCCGCCCAAGCTCAATCAGGTCCGCCTGTTCGGCAAGGTCTCCCGCCGACACAGTGGGCACTCCTAAGACGCGACTAAGGAGCTGTCCGCCGAAGCAACTCTCTCATTCGAAAGCATTCCTCAAATACTTCATTAAGGTACGTGACAATGCACCTCGTAAGAATCCAAAATAGGACACGCGAAATAATAATTCGTTTAGGTAAATGGGTACTTTGGCCTCCTTATAGCAGCAAAATCGCAAGAAACTTTGTACATCGGAAGGTTCTTTATTTGAGTCCACAAGGTGCCGAATTTTGGGCATCATTTCGCGGAATTTCGTCATTAACTGGGTCAGTGAACACTGGTTACGAATTCTAGATCCTACTGCTTTGATCGTTTTTTGTGTTTTTCTCCGATCAATTAAGCAGCCTCTGGAGGGGCGGAGCCAGTCAATCGTTTTGGAGGGGCCATCGTAGATTTTTGTTAAATAATAAGCGTATTTATTATCATATTGCATATTATTTTTTTAGGGTATATGTGATAATATATAAATTATGTTTTAAATAATTACGTAATTCTAACAAATATTTAAATCAATTTTGCCAAATAAAAGAAGGTAAGAAACGAAAACTCTAGGCCTTTTGCGAAGGTGCCATGGCCCCCATGCCCCCCGCCTCCTGAGTCCCGCAAACTGCAGACTACGAACGGCACATGATCTTTCTTGCGTTTTGCTTCCATCTCTCTCAGCGTTCGGCTCAGCGATGGGCTGAACCCTAATCTCACGGAAGCCCATTTCCCATCGTTATGAAAGAGTTCGGGTGTGCTGGGAGTAGGCACATGACAAGTTACAGAACTGCAACTTGGAGGCGACGTATTCGCAAAAAAAGAAGAGGAAATTTTGCGAATCACCCCTAAACAATCACGAACATCAGGAACAGTGTTTTTGTTTTTGCTACCCAAAACAACTTTTCCACTAACTCAAAACATCATCTTCATCCAAACTCTTACCCCTCGCCTGTCACCATTTTGTTTCTTAGAAAACTCGGGAACCCAAATGCAATATTCCGTCCTCTTTCCCCTTAATGACAAGTCGGCGGAATCCTCCCTTCCCTGCTGCAGCTCTCAGTGCGGTCTGCGCTCCCCAACGCGGATCTCGCCGGCGCGCGTCGCATCGCGTCGCATCGCGTCGCATCGCGTCGCATCGCGTCGCATCGCGTCGCATCGCGTCGCATCGCGTCGCATCGCGTCGCATCGCGTCGCATCGCGTCGCATCGCATCGCATCGCGTCGCATCGCGTCGCATCGCGTCGCATCGCATCGCATCGCATCGCATCACGTCGCATCACATCGCATCGCGGAGGCGCGCGGGGAATGCACTCGGAGCCTCGCGCATGCGCGTAATACACTTTCCACGGCGCCACACGACGCTGCAGATCCCTATCACGCCCCGCCGCACGGCCCCGCGACAGCCCGCTTCCCGAGGATGGCAGCCCTGGCACAGTGGTGGCGCACGCACAGGGGGGGATCCCAGCCGATCATTTTGGAGAGGGGGGGGGGCATTACGATTGGATCATTTTGGAGGGGGGGGTAGATTTTTGTCAAATTATAAACATTTGTTATTATATTGTGTATAATTTTTGTAATGTGGTGAAAATATTTTAAAATAATTACCTACATATATCTAACATAAATAAATATTTAAATAAATGTTGCCAAATAAAAGAACGTAACGAAAATTCTACGCCTTTGCAGGTTGGGTGCATAGCCCCCATACCCCCCCCCCCCCGGGATTCGTCACTGCACAGCGGTCACTTACTTCAGGAATGACCATCAACCACTGGAATTGCAATCTCTCTTATGTGACTTGATGTAATTACAGTTTGTTATCTTTCGTAATTTTTTTGTTATACGAATTATTTTTCTGGAGAATGACATGTTAGCTTAGTTTAGCTTAGTTCTAAAAAAATGGAATCGAGAGCATGGACTTCATAAACATTTTCCGTGACATCAAGCACAAACAAACCGTAGAATTGTTATTTAGCGGATTAAAAAATTGCATGTGGTTACGATGCAATTTTCGATTCTGTATCTTTTTTTTCAACCTTTTAAGCAAGGTAAGCTGCAATATCTCGCTTCGCAAAGCACAATGATATTTACAGACGCACACGACCAATGTCAAGGTGTGACCCACATCGCAGTGTCGCAACGCAGGGATTGCACGCCTCGTCGCCTTCCGATGTCTGCCGCGCGGGCGAGGGCGCTGGCGCGGCGTTTTCCGCCCCACAGCCCGCCCGCCCGCCCGCAGCTCGCGTAATGCCTGTTGCAGAGGTGTCCAACTTGCAAGGCCTCAAGGGCCACAACTAAAACCTTTAACATGGTTGGGGGCCATATTTTCTTTACTCGGGCGATCCACACGTGATCTCGTATTGTTGACCTCGGGAGTTTGCCCGGTGCTGGGGGGGAGGGGGGAGGAACCATACGTGATACCAGGCTCTACCATGCATAAAGAAGTGAAAATCTTTGGGACAATTTTGCTACAAAAAAATCGTTAGTTCGAAACTCAATCTATTTTTTACATTAAGGGGAGTTCAGCCCGAAGGGGCGCGTGCGCTAGGTGCAATGTTCTCGCCCGGTGTGGATGAAAGGGACTTTACGTTTGTCTAATAACCTTTCGGGGCCACAATGAATGGCATCGCCAGATGGACAGCCCTGGCCTACTGTGTTTCACATTAGCGCTTGCTGACAAACCGCCAGCGCCAGCCCGTCCGTCTGCGTCTGGCGGGGAACACCGCCTGCAATACTGCCACCCGACCACTGGCGGATCCGGGGGGGGGGGGGACATGCCCCTCCCCACCAAAAAAAAGGTCTGCAGTTTTCGGTTACCTTCTTCCTTCAGTTGGCAAAATTGAATTCAATGTTTATGTTAGAATTATGTCATTATTTAAGCAGTAATATTGTATGTGTATCTACAGTTCAGAAATAATTCACAATATAATAAATATGCTTATTATTTAACAAAACTCTACGATGTCCCCCTCCAAAACGATCGGCTGGATCCGCCCCTGGACCAGCCAGAACTGTGCGCAGTTCTTGTATTCGCTCATTAATAGAGACAACCAAACATTTCATGCAGAATTTCAATTTTATCGCCAGATTAAATCATTATCCCTAATTCAAAATGATTTTACGCACAAGTCGTATATAGCAAACATTTTCTTTTATTCACTCATTCCTACATGCAATGCCCTTGTAGAAATATCTTTTAAGGTAAAAATTCCGAATCTTTATTTTTATTTTTATTTTCAGGTACATCTATGCATTGTAATCAGTCATATAACATTGTTTCGAGTCAATAAAGGAGTTGGAATATTTTACGTAAGAAGTGACCATAAATGCAAGGTTAATGGTATAATAGGCATATTTCACTCCATGGAGAATCGTACTTTAACACTCCGAAAAATTTGAAGACATACAAACATTGAAGTCAAAGTACTAATATCACTGGAAAATACATGGGAAAAAAAAGGATTCCTGGAACTTTCAAGGTCTCCTTGGAATCAGCAGAAAGAATCCATCCAATCAAGATTCTTTTGCGACTGAAAACGATTCATGAAAAATCGAAAACGAATACGCGGAATTCGTGACGTTGATTGTAGAAAATTCCAGGTTCCTTGCATTATTTACTCTAGTGCAAGTTCTCCGAATTTCGTGTTTGATACGCACCACTCAGGTTTGTTACGTAGGTTCAGATGAATATGGCAAGAATTATTAGGATGAACATTAAAATAAGTACAAGATTGTAATGAAATAAATAAAAGAACTGATGTTGCTATAGAAATGGATACAATGTCCACAAAGGAATAAATGTTTCTAAATGAAACTAACAAAGAAACTGTCGCGAAATGTACGGATCTGCAGGTCCTCATTACTGAAAATAAAAGAAGACGCGAGGGAGACGAGGCGCGGACGGCGGGAGCAAAGGTGGATTCGACTAAGAAGATAATAATAGAGACGGGCAGAGGATGGAGGAATGCTGCAAAGGCAACAGGTCTTCGCGGCGGATTCCTGGCAAATTGCGCAATTTCGCGAACGGTATCGTGGGGTCGCAGACTGGAACTGGACGCAGGATGCACTACTCCCCCGCCTTGCAAGTTGCGCCTTAATAATGCACCTCCTCCTGCATTCAGATTCCCAGAAATGAGCGTAGCGTCTTTGGGGGGAGGGTCGTTCGATGTCGCAATATTATGAACTCGCCACAATAATATGTAGGGGGCGGATTTCTATGATTTTGCATATTTCTGTCCGTTGCTTCAGGGCGTAGCTCAGTAAAATATCTTGATATTTGGTTAGAATTGGATGGTATATAGATTAATATGTTACTGCACATTTCGCTGATTTTTCCTGTAGGTGCATATTCTGATAATTATAGGAGAATAGTTCACATATTTCGTTAAAATTGAAACTTTTCTCCGAAACGTTTCATGTTTTCTATTTGTGAGCTCTCATTGATTAGGAAGAGCTTATCACAAATTGCCTCTTTTTCCTCTTTTCTATAAATGATGTGGATATGTAAATGTAGGATCTTTCTTGATGACAATTTTTAAAACAAGCAGAAAAAAAGACTTACAATGTACTTCACAACGGTGCATGTTTACTTCAATTATTTCTCCCGAGAAGTAAGCTAGGTTAGGTTATGTTTGCACAAAAAACATATCTTTTCATTTCAAGCATGCTTCTCGTGAATTTTAAGAAGAAAGGTTTACACAGGAAATGAAATATTTAATTTTAATTACATATTAGAGTGCATTTTTCGAAATTTTTAGGTCACAAATAAGTATTAAAGTGCATATTTCAGAATTTTTAAATCATAAATGCATATTTTAAAAGAATATTTCACGATTTTTAGGGCATAAAACTCCTCTTCGTAATACTATGGAAGGGTCATACCATGAGCCAAAGTAGCATTAAATATTGTAACTTACACTCTTGCGTAAAAAATATAGACTTATAGTCGTTAAATATCACAATTGAACGCAATTTGAACAGCATGTTTCATTACAATCCTTTTTTCTCGCTACCGGAGAGCGCAATCCGATCAGAAAATAATCACGTACGGCAACACTTTCTCACGTCCCCCGGATCGCACACGGCCATTCTCTTTAACGATTACTATAGGTCAGGGCTTTCCAAGTGGCGGCCCGCCGGGTCTTTTAGTGCGGCCCGCGACTGCTTTGAACATTTTATTATGCCAACAAAATACAATACAATTGCACAATATTCATCTTATTTTTATTTAATGATATCTTTATTTTGTCGTATTCATTAATCATTAAGTATGTTGAATAAAAGTTGTGTGTAATATGTATTTGTTTCAGTATAATCTCAGTAGTTTGGGCAAAAACCATCTTAAGCTGCGGCCCGCAGTTGAACTAGAATTTGATAAGTGGCCCATAAGCCCTTTGGAGTTGCATTAGCCCTGCTGTAGGTAATGATGTCTTACACCACGGTCTCCAATATAAGGCTAATGGAAGATCCTTTGCAAGCAAGTTGTGTCTACGCGATGGAGAAAAGTACCAGAGACTTCGCATGGTAACTTTAAGGAACATAAGACGTTACCGAAGGCACGCTGCAGTGCTTTCCACAAGCACGGCAACAACGTTGTAACTTCAAGTAACTCGAGACAAACGCCGACGAGCGAAGAAGCCGAGATAGGGCGAGCGCCGTTTTTCCGCCCAATGAACTCGCAACTTGCAGCATCTTTGCCGCATCCCGGGCGCTCTCTTCCGAGCGCAAGGCCCCCTGGAACGACCTTCCGAGGCGGACAGAACGAGCCGAGACAGCAACTGGAAGCGAGGGAAGAGCGAATCCTGGATGCCAGAGGCGGCCATCGGACATTGCTGAAGCTGGAGAGAAAAGAAAAAGAAAATTAAAAAAGTTATAAATACCAACGTGACAAGTTGTTATTGTCAACCCGACTTTCGTATCTACTTCAATGAACATGTAAAGAATGAACTAGGCACTCGGGCGGTGCACAATTTCGCAACATCCACCATGTTGTTTTCTCATATTCACCTTCTGAATATGCAATTACTCCTTTACATATCCTGAACCTCGCATGTCGACACAATAATTCTCGCCCCGCCAAATGCCGAGATGTCTTCCGCATCAGCATAATATTGTCGTTGCGTTGCTCGCATGAAGTTGTTAAGGCGGCCATTTTCGTTTTCGCACCTCCGCTTCCCCGACGCCACCGACATTACAGCGCAATCGCTGTCCTTCTCCGCCGTCACGCCAACTCCCCGCTGCCGCCTCCAAGCAACGGCACTCGCGGCCGAGGGTCGGGGAGTGACTTATTTCGAAAAGCGGACTTGGCTTCGCTTGGCCGCGCGCGAATAATGCGTAATGAGAGCCCACGCGCCGCGACCGGGAGCGGGAGCGGGAGCGAGAGCGAGAGCGGGAGCGAGAGCGGGAGCGGGAGCGGGAGAGAGTGCGAGAGCGGGAGCGAGAGCGAGAGAGGGAGCGGGAGCGAGAGTGGGAGTGCGAGAGCGGGAGCGGGAGCGAGAGCGGGCGCGGGAGCGGGAGAGTGCGAGAGCGGGAGCGGGAGCGAGAGCGGGAGAGTGCGAGAGCGGGAGCGAGAGCGGGAGCGGGAGCGAGAGCGGGAGAGTGCGAGAGCGGGAGAGTGCGAGAGCGGGAGAGTGCGAGAGCGGGAGAGTGCGAGAGCGGGAGAGTGCGAGAGCGGGAGAGTGCGAGAGCGGGAGAGTGCGAGAGCGGGAGAGAGTGCGAGAGCGGGAGCGAGAGCTAGAGCGGGCGCGGGAGCGGGCGCGGGAGCGAGAGAGAGTGCGAGAGCGGGAGCGGGAGCGGGCGCGGGAGCGGGAGCGAGAGCGGGAGCGGGAGCGGGAGCGAGAGCGGGCGCGGGTGCGGGCGCGGGAGCCGGCGCGGGCGCGGGAGCGGGAGCGGGCGCGGGAGCGGGAGCGGGAGCGAGAGCTAGAGCGGGCGCGGGAGCGGGCGCGAGAGAGAGTGCGAGAGCGGGAGCGAGAGCGGGAGCGGGAGCGGGCGCGGGAGCGGGAGCGAGAGCGGGCGCGGGTGCGGGCGCGGGAGCCGGCGCGGGCGCGGGAGCGGGCGCGGGAGCGGGCGCGGGAGCGGGAGCGAGAGCAGGCGCGGGAGCGAGAGCGGGCGCGGGAGCGGGAGCGGGCGCGGAGCCGCCGCCGCCGCGCCCGACCGAACAAGTGAAAAGCACCGCCCTTCGCGTCGAGATTGTCCCTGTCCCGTCACTATCCGCACCCGACGAAGCTGATAGACGGGGAGCCAGCAAGAAAATCGACGTATGATAAGCTCAAAGCTTTTTGAGAAGTTAGCCAGTGTTAGGAGGAACAAGGGAACACTAGTATGGCGGCCTGTAGGTGTCGGGGTTGCGCTGTGCAATTTTTTAAATATGTCGAAAAAAATCGGCCATTGGGGAACGAGTACACAGCTAATTTTAGTTGTTTATTGTTCGTAAGATAGCCAAAGTGTGAAGGAGTTGTATGCCATACCGAAGCGGCGTCTCGAACTGTCCGCCATACTGAATTGAATGTGTCATTTTTTATGCCCGGTCTATGAGGGGGAACGCTCCGCTACGCTCACCCGCAAACGCCCCCCTCCCCCCATCGCGCAGCCCCTCCTCTCGTTTTCGGCGCTTTCTTGGATTTAGTGCGATTACTGGCACCGCGAGTGCCAGGGCCCTGCAACTCTCCATCAAAACCAGGCACAAAGCTCGAAGGTGCTACTATAGGAGGCGCTAGTGTCTTCGGGTACAGGCTCGCCAACATCGGCACCTAAAAATTGGCTAAATTGTGAGATATACGAAAAGTTTCTTCTAAATGTTCAATTATCCATAATATATACATATAAGAAACCGCTGAAGAAAGCGCGAATACCGACGCTATCTTTTGTAGCATTACGCGCCTGTTTGAGCGTAATGAGAACCTACGTGGCAGCCACACACGTTTGAAATATCGTTGGCAGCATTCGTATTTTAGTTCCTATAAGAAGGTGCTACAGGAGAGTGCGCCACTGTAATGGTCTCCACCACGTTATATGGGAGTCGAAGGGCCCTGGCGAGTGCGGTTGAGATGGCAAAGAAAATCGCACTGAAACTGCTGAGCTTATTGATCAACTAGCAATGTCTCACCAACCTCTACGTGGGTAGGGAACTTAATCATACTTTGTGTGGATAGGAGACTTACTTATATTAGGATCAAGTTTGATTAAGGAATTACTAAAGGGGTGTATCCAACCGATCATTGGGGGGGGGGGGTGACATCGCAGAGTTTTGTTAAATAATAAACATATTTCGTTATTATATCATATTATTTATGTACTGTAGATATGGTACTATATAATATTATTGTTTCAATAATTACATAATTAGAAAATAAATATTAAAATCTTATTTAGTTTTCCCTTATTTGTGCCAAATAAAGGTTAACGAAAACTTAAGGCATGACCCCCATGCCCCCCCCCCCGGATTCGTCAGTGAAATACTAACAAAATAGTATTGTTCTGGAAAACACTCTTCATACATGTCGAATTTATTTCACGACTTGCATCATTATTTAGAAACAGGAAATTCCATATTTGGCCATTGTCCAATCTTTGGGCCATTAGCTTCCCTCCCAACGATTACGAGGGTTTGTAAATATTGTCACTATTTGTCTAATTACCATTATTAACCTTGCAATGTGTTTCGGCTATTTTCGCAAGACTTTACGTAACCCATCTGGGAAACAGGATGTTGGTAGCTAGAGCACACAGCGTGTTTTCCCGTTGGCTCCGATGTGCACACACGGGCGGTGCCACGTTAATGCACTTGTCGGATCGATATCCATCAATCAGCAATGGGATCATGTCAGAGATAGACGAGGATCCCCTTGTGGGGAACGCAGAACGGCCTCAACGCAAGGTTAACGAGTTAACTTTCACATAAACGGGACAAAGAAGTGGCTGCGTTATTCGTCCACCAGTCTGGTATGGATTGATGTATATTGTTATTTGCAGGGAATATGTCTTTAAATAAAATAATGAAACATACACCAAAATAAATACATAAGCTATTATTTTTCTAAAAATGTCCTAGTATAAAGTAGGCTTACATTGTAGTCACGTAAAAACGTATTAAATCCTTCGGGGATGAAAATAATTTGCGACAAAAACTATTAGAATAGAGTTAGAATCATGTTCTACGTGTCGTTTCCCACTATGAATGAGGTTTAAACACGCTAAAATATAACATATAATACATATAATAATCTGACATTCAATAAAAAAAATGAATGGAATATGAATGACTGTGTTAAATGGTTTCTTCCCTACATTTCTATAAATGGATAATTAAATTTTCTATCACATTAACTTACCTAGAAACTACACGAGTTTTATCCATTTAACCAATTTAGAGCTCTAGGAGGTTTGGGAACCTAAGGATCTCATTGAGAACATTTTTCACTTCCGGTGCTGCAAAAAACCATCAAATCACTCACATGAAAGAGAGCCGCGCTACAAACATGCACCTAAATCTGTCAATTGACGGCTGCGTTTGAAATTCCGATGCACATTCCTTGGAACTCAACACAACGCCTCTAAACTCACGCGTCCATTGACCGCGTCGAGGGCGTGCGTCGGCGCTGACCCCCGGCGGCCGAATTAAAGGGCTGGCTGAAACTTGGAAAGCATATGGGAGGAAAAGCCGTGACGTCACGCACGCTCCGCAGCCGCTGCTTTACGCAAACCCTACCCTGAGTCACGCTGGTTGCGTAACGCACGGGACACAGTAGGAGAATAGACGCTGGCTTCGAGCATAATTATCTTTCGGCGACGAATTGCAAGTATGTTACGGGCTGATTTTAAGGACAGGGTTCGGCTCACTAAAACAACGGCGCACGGTTCACTTGCGCATGGTTCACTCGCGCGGACCACGAGAACGGATCACTCAGGGAGCACTGCTTGCATTGTGCGGTGTGGTGCGAATGTGTAATGGAGAATTACAATGGTTAAATGCATAAAATGCGTTGCATGCATAATGTTTAATGCATAAAATGCGTTGGTAATTATGCGTTGGACAGACTCAAGGATGTTTTATGTTAACGCGAGGGCCGAAGGCCCGAGCCTCGTCCTCAACTTGGACACGGGTAGCGAAGCGTCACGATTCCACACGAAAGTGCGTTGGCCACGTGGCCGTGTGCACACTGTGGCGGCGCCGCGAGTGACTCGTTCGGAACCGAATCGTGCGCGTCAATAGGAGCCGAACCCTGTTCTTAAAATCTACGATGTTATGACTGTTTCTTTTGCAGACCCTACGGTTCCGACTTATCTGTTATTGTTGTTTTTTTTTTACATCGGTGCAAAGTCTTCCCCAGCTGGATGGCGAAATCCGGCGCCGTCCAACCGTCGGCTAGTGGGGTTTTCCCCAACCAGGTATCTCCCACCAGCGGGGCACCGGCCCAGCCGGAAGAAGCTCTAAGCTCCCGACCGATCTCCCTGCACGTGTGATTCATAGCTAGCATGCTAGTGTAAGTGTGTATGTGTAAGGGGTGAGAATAGGGCAAGGAAGAGGAAAGAAAGATCGCGCGCGGTCCGTGGCCCGTTTGTTAGGGTACTTCTCCGGTATTCGCCTGGAGTTGATCAAACCACGAAAAAATATCGATCAGCGCAGCCGGCTGCTAGAATTCTCCTCCAGCAGTCTCACACAGCGACCGAATTCGATCTAGCTGACAAGATAGTGTCGAAAATCTTGACACGGTCGGGACACCTCCCGGTCAAAGGCATTGCAGTAACGTCAGTTGATATCATATCCTGTGCCACCTCTCCCGGTCCAAAGTCTACCGAATACAATTCGCTAAATGATAAATTAATCATTAAGTAGTTCCTATCTTCTTCGATAGAAGAAAATCTCCAAAAAAATGCTAAATTAAAGACTTCATATCACTCACCTAAGCGATTGCCACGTCAATTCAACTTGCAGGCCAATGTGGTTGGGCGGTTAAACATTCTCAGCGGATGACAGTGTATTGTTTGTCTCTTTCCGAACAGTTTTGCTAGAACTCACTGTTCATATCCCAGTAAAAGCAGTTCGGCGAAACTGATCGTACGGAATATAGAAAAAGGAAAACATTTCTCGCTTAACTTCTGAGAGAATTACATATCTCCCCGAGGTCGACAAAAATCGTGCATCAAACCAAATGCATCAGTTTTGCGTTATATAAAGATTGCATTGCGTTTTTTACGGAAAATTGGGAATAGGAATATTTAGTTGGTCGTGTATCATAACTTGTATATCATAAAGAATTAACGCGTATATCATAAAATTTCGGCGCTGATTCCTATTTCAACAATAGAGGCCTACGAGATGTTTTTCTCCAAATCTCGTGGTAATTCCATAAATGTTTAATTACTTCATAAAACAAAATATTGATAGGATTCAAACTGCCGAAATGAAGTTCTTAAGGGGTTGTATTGGTGCCACAAGGAGAGACAGGATCCGCAATGAAGAGATACATAACTACCTAGGAATTTATAATCTAAATGGCAAAATTGACGAATACAGGAAAGCATGGAGAGACCACATTGATAGAATGGAGGACACACGAAAACCAAAACAGATTCTGAAATATAAGCCAAGAGGAAAACGAAACATAGGAAGACCGAAGAGAAGATGGATGGACCAATAGAAGGAGACGCAACAGAACGAAAGTTCTGTTGCGTCAGCAGCAGCAGAAGAAGAAGAACAAAATATTGATCTCTTCACATCTCATTCTGCATTTCAACCAATTTTTCATGAATCACAACGTGAAAAAGTGCAATTGGTTTTGCAATGGGTACGAACATAATGGACGCTATTTTAATACCAGAAATACTTCTTTCTTTATTCTTTACGTCAATGGCTAAGCATTAACAAAATAATAATAATAATAATAATAATAATAATAATAATAATAATAATAATTCTATATTCAAGGTCCTTTTTTGCACACAAATAGTCAAAAGACCTTCGTAATAATCGGCTGGGATATCCACCCAATGCCCAAGCGCGAAAACAACTTGTTTTCGAATCTCAATTTTACGCAGACAAACTCAATTATTTGAAAAATAGGGACATTTTAGTATACACAACGGGTATGTGCACGTTACACATTCTTCAGCTAATTGTCCTAAGTATCATTTGATAAAGAGAACAATAATCCGATACATATTCCGCTTTAAAGTGACTTTACTTACAATTCTTCCACATGTTCCTCGAAAGCAATATCATCATTGCATTGAAATATCTCTTATCGCCTCTGAACAAGGCCGTTTCGCGGCCAAGACCTCTGTCGCCAGAGGTGCACTTTCCTCTGTAAACATGAAGGGAGATCTCTCGTCCATACAAACATCAGTCACAAGGAAGCGGGTTATCGGGCAGATAACGAAGGCACCATGCCACAGCCTTGCCGTCAGTTATCGGCTCTCCTTACTCCGGAAACAGGTCATTTGCCACAGCGACTGATGGCACTCGCCGCCATGAATGAACACGTGAATCGCATCGTATACAAAATTATGGGTTGATTACGTTTTGAAATGATTTCAAATTCACAGCAGTAGCTAATCGACAAGAGTTCGATTCTGATGGTTTTCAGTGATATAGATAGATTTATTTAAACTGCAAATGGGTATAACCCGGTGGCAGATAATTACAAAAACATAAAAATACAATTCAAATCAAATCAAATTCACTATCAAATTTTACACTTTATACAGGCCTATTGCTGTGTTAGATATGTTGCCGTAATATCTTATAATAGACTAAATGTCACTTAGACACGAAGAAGTACATTGGTTTCGTAAACACTAAGCCTCGTCGCACAGAATTTTCTTACTTTTGATCCCCAATGCCGATACATTTTATTAACGGTTACAGTACTTCTTACAACTCTTTCTGTATCACGATCAACCTCCACACACCTGCATTCGTTTCCACCGGAAGATTGCGATTATCAACACTTAAAAACATGTGTTTAAACATCGATTCGACGATATTGTCGACCGTCCAACGGCGAGATACACTGTTCGTGCACAGGCTCCTTTACCCAAACTCATCAACTAGAAAACAACGAGAGAATAAAACAAAGTGCCGAGAGACGTTCACAGTCACACTCTGAAGACAAATCCGGAAGCGATCGCATTTCTTCCCGTTGCCAACTGGGTTGCTGGCAGCATCTCTCGGCCTGGCCGCGCGGCGGGCGGTGGCCAGTGAAGTTCGCAGCCGCATGCCGAACATTCCCCGGCGCGCTCCGTCCAAATATAAACAAAAGCAGGCAGCGGGCGCGGAGCGCACTGGCCGCGGCCCTCCGGGTTGCCGACCCCGCGCAACAACCAAACAACGCCCAGGGAGCGGCGACGCCACGCTTAAACTGCGATTTTTGTAGGAAGAGCTCTCAAGATAACTCAAATCCCATCTTCGCGATGGAATATGTCACGGCATTTCGTATCATTCACAGTCGTTCCGCTAGATTTCGCACGATCGCGACCGTATGAAGCAGTGCTTGCGATCATGCGACTTCTACCGGCAAGACCGAGAAAAGACGCGAAATGCCGTGACATATTCCATCGCGAAGATGGGATTTGAGTTATCTTCAGAGCTCTTCCTACAAAAATCGCAGTATAATTACCTGCGCGGCCGCCGCCGCCGCCGCTAGCGCTGGGAACGACGAGCGCGCGGCCCGCCCAGCCGCACAGCGCGGAGCGGCGCTCCACTTCAGAGCGTCGTCGCTCGTTAGGGCTGCTGGCTGCACTCATCTCCGCGCGCTCTCTCGAGATAGCAGGGTGTTCTGCGCCAAAGGCTGCGACCGACACGACTGCAGATCTCGGATAGTGCGTCTCGACCGCGTAAGGGAGGTTGTACACTGCTGCAAGTCTTACGACTACGAACACCATGATAGAGGTCGTTAGTTCTAGTGTCGGGTTTTGGATAAGGAAAGGATGAAGTTAAAAATGTAACAGGTGTGTTGATGCATGTATTCAATACTTACTTCAATTCAATACTTACTGTAATTTTTGAATGCATCGTTGCCAACAGTAAATATTTGTAATGCGAGTTTCATAAATAGGCAAGTGACAAGAACAAAACCATTTTGGAGCATGTTTTATTAACCCTATATTCCCTCGATATGATTGCGATATTCGTAAGTGACACTGACTCACTCAAAAAAATAATGGGAGTATTCCTGATTCACTCTTCCCCACAAGATTTAGTTCTTGAAATAATGATGAAGTCATTACTAGCGCCTGTTCTAGTATGTAATTTTTTATTGAGAAGAGCAGAAAGCAGTTGCATTACCAAATCATACACTTTCATGGCACGAAATTTAAGTATTTAGCACTGTTAAACTTGCACGCAACGAAGGAAACAGATTTCAAGTATTTATATTTAATCTGAAACAGATTTCAGGTAGTTATGTTTGCGAAACACACAACAATGAATAGTAAAAAAAATCATTTGCATCTCAAAAAAAATTCATATTAAGAACTAATCTATTTTCTTAACTAGTACATCGTGTGGCGCATTTCCAAAAGCGCTGAAAAATATTTCTGTTCGTGGGACCCTCCTGCAATATATCAACACGACAGCTCCATTCATTCGACATACTTGGCATGAATAGTTTGTCGAAACCATCCTCAATAAGAAAACTCGCTCCATCCCAAGTGCACGCCCGACAACGGAGGTCGCCACGTAAGGCCTCATTCACAATGCAAACTTAAACGTAAACTTAACGTAGCCGCAAAACCTAGAAATGTGTTATTAAGCGAGACCATTCACAATGCCTTGACGTAACCGTTGACTTAAGACCGTAAACTTAAGAGTTCGCAAGCTCCAAGCTTTTGCGTTAAGTTTACGTCGGAATTCTACCGAAGACCAATCAGAGAGCAGCATGGAAGTTCGATTTCAGATTGTGTTCAGGCAGTTTGTGGTTATGTCATTGTTTTTGTAATGTAGAGAACTAGTTTACGAACGCTTTTCATGCGTGTAGAGAATTCAATGTAAGAATTTGGACAATTTTTATTGTGACTTTAACCTGAGATGGCGAATAAACTAATTATGTCGGACGAATTACTCGTGAATTTGGTTCAAGAGAATCCTTGTTTATAAGATGAAATGTGAGCACTACTACAACATATACTCGCATGTATATAAAAACAAATCAATAGGAATCTCGAAGAAAAAGCTAGAAACCATGGTGGAAAGATCTTTTCACCAGGTTAGAGACGAATCGATCAATCAGTACATTGAATTCTGATTGGTTCAGGCGAAAATTACGTTCGTTCGTCATTGTGAACGCTTGTTTTTACGTGTAAATTTTGCGGCTAAGTTTACAGCATTACGTTACGTTTAAGTTTGCATTGTGAATGAGGCCTAAGACGGAAACGTGGCATTTCTCGGAGCCCTGGGAAGCGCCTGCTCCGGCTCACGGGCGGGCCCCGCTCGTAAAGAGTCGCCTCGGCGCTTTTCCCTCGCGCGCACAGCACAAAGGCGAGGGCGGGGTGGGCGATGGGGCGGGGGCTGGCGAGGGCCGTGGCCGATGCGTGGATGCGGGGGGCTGTGAGGGGATGCGGAGATGGGGGGCGGCGATGCGGGGGGGGGGAGGACGCGACGTCACGGCGCTAATCTGACCGAGGGGGCAGCGGCGGCGGCGGAAGAATAACACTCGCGTTTTCGGGAAGGCGGAGCAGAGGACAGAAGCGTGAAAAAGACGGGTCAACAATGACGCCAGGAATGCGGACAGGGTCTGAGATAATCACGAAATAAAAGGAGACGGACGTGACGACGGGGGATCGAAATAGAAACAGTGGGTGAGACGACGTGGTGAAAAGAGAAGTAGTATACAATTAATTACAACTCTCCAAATCAAGCAAATTATTCCTACAAGCAAGGACAGACTGCCTAGACAAACTAGGCAGCTGATGGCAGTAATAAAATATATCGGTCCCAATAAATTTACAAACAGAGATGTTTGTTGCTTAGAAATTTGAAAAACAGTTTTTAACAATTTTTTTTAGGTGTATCGATTATTAAATACTGTATTTATTGAATTCATATTTTAAAATATTTGGGTTACTAAAATATTAATTATAATTAAGAGGAAGTTATAATACAACAGTATATAACAAATAAGAATATCGTTTGTGTCAGATGTTTGGAGATTGGCAGCGCAATGTGCAAATGGAATTCCTTTTCTTTATCAATAGGCACGCGAAAACAAATTCGATCTCGAGTGTTGCAAATCCTGCCAGGAAATGTGAATTTCATTCCCTATGTATCTTCTTTTGTTCAATTATTAAAGAGGACGGGTCTCTTTTTGATTGGGAAAGGCCCTAGGTTTACAAGTTCGGCCTTGGCTACGAGAGTAATGAAAGGTCCCGAAAAACATTTATTTTTAAAAACTTGGGAGAGAAAATACCAAAACGGACAAGGAAGTGCAAGACAAAAGGGAATGACGTGTATTACAGATGTAAATGAGGGTCGTCAGGCAGGTCACACGAGACCAGTACATGACGCGCTCCGTTCGTGTTAAAAAACGGAAAGAACGGAAATGTTAAAGTGTTTAAAGAATGGAAATGATATTCTCGTAAGTGATTCTCGTAGTGAGAGTGTCAACTCTTGTGCCTTCTTGCGCCTAACTCCGCAGCCGAAGTACCTACAGAGGGGCGTTGATCGCAACTCATCCAACAGTAAGATAATAGACGGACGGCGAGCGTGCCAAAACCGAAAGGAAGTGGACGCGAGCGCTGAAAAGGGGCGGGGGGGGGGGGAGGATGCCGCCGGCGATGGCTGCTGAAGGCGCATCTGGGGACGCAGCCGGCGAAGGCGACGACGGTCGCCTGCGGCCGCGCAGGAAGCGGAGACAATGGAAGCGGCGGCGGCCCACGCGGAAAGCATTTCAAATGAAGCCTGCTCGGAGGCCCCGGCCGGGCAGCGCTCTGCAACCCCTCGATCTGAACTGACGCTGTCCGCACCAAGGCTAAGACGAACACTTGCGTCACCACAGGTCAACATCCAAAGATCTTGTGATAACAGTGTTTGCAACAGGGAATATCCCCATGTGGAAAACTAACATCGTAATGTTCCTATCTTGGGCAATACCGTTCATTATGTCTTGAGGAATGTACAAATGAGATCTCTAAGGTGTCCATGAAAGTCATACGCAGCAATAAGCTTTGGAGACGTGAGCATTCTGCAATGCTCTCTGATCAACCCTTTCCTCATTCAATGTCATGTCTCTCTCCGTCTCTCTCTCTCCCCGTCTCTCTCTCTCTCTCTCTCTCTCTCTCCGTCTCTCTCTCTCTGGCTCTGATTTCCTTGGCCCTGCAAAGATTTACGATGACGCCCAATATTTTATAAGCATCAACAGAAAATTGCATTAGCCTGTATTATGATTACCTCCCATTCTCCCCCCTCCCGATTTACTTCATTCGAAAACAAAGTTGTTCAATCCAAAGCAAACTTTTAGAGCAGGGTTGTCCAACTGGCGGCTATAAGTCAAATGTAGAAACTCCTTGCATCCATGTCGGGCGAGAACATTGTGTGCGAATCGCACGAGTCCTGCAGGCGTCAATAGCCCCTTAATGCAAAAATAGGTTAAGTTTAGATTTTAGGATTTTTTCAAGTTAATTCAGAAATTCGAAGTCATTCTAATGTGTTTCACATCTCTTTCAAGTCACTGTCTGATATCACGCAAGGTTCCTCCCCCCCCCCCATTTTAGAGCAGCCAGGCAAACTGCTGAGATAATACAGGGTCACGTGTCGATCGCCCGAGTAAAGAAAATATGGCGCGCAGCCGTATTAAAGGTTTTGGTTGTGGCCCGTGAGGCGTTGCAATAGGACACTCCTGTTTTGGGGATACACCAGCGCGAGTACACGAAGTCCACAATTTCTCTTTGCTTCCCACTTCGAAGTACCAGCGTGTGAAACGAACGTCGCTCATTGGGGTCTTCAAAGCCCTCACAACACCAACCTCCTGGATCGCTAAGCCAGTGTATTGGCGTAGTGATCTCGGACCGAGGGGTCGCGGGTTCGAGTCCCGCCTCGGGCATGGTTGTATGTGTTCGTCCTTTCACCCCCTATCATCACCATATCGTCTCACCCTCCTACCATAACGTCAAATCCAATAGTGGTCGCTAATGGCGTAGTGGTTGATGCGACCTTAAATAGCAAAAACCTTCACCCAGCTCTTCCGTCTGAGTCGCCTTTGGTTCGCACCTCACGCGGCCCCTCATTGTGTCCAGAGCGCCCGCCCTGCGTTTCTTGCGCTCTCTGGCGCCTAAGTGTGAGAAAAAGGCCGACTGCCTCCCAAGGCTGCCTCCGCCACTTCCTCGTGGAAATCGAGGCGCGCGCTCTCTACGAGCGCGGGCGGCCGCGAGGCTGGCGAAGGGAAACAATTTTCCACTCCCCTACAAAATTCTTCCACTTCACGACGGAATCCTTAAGACTCGTAATAACATGAATGTGCAGTGTCATCAAAGCGCACAAGAAAATCGAGCTCTCACTTTCGTAACGATCAGTAGTAGAGCGTATTATTATAATTCACAAGTGGAATAAAAAAGTAAGATCTGATATTGAAATTTAGAAACCTCGCCGATCTCTTACACGCCCAAGACCACTGGTGGATCCAGGGGGGTGTAGGGGCCATAACATACAATATAACAACAAATGTTTATGGTTTAACAAAAGTCTGCAAAGCCCCACTTTGTTGTACACACAACCAAACTATGAATGCTTTCTGTAGGAATCACTGTAGTTCACCTTTTTCTCCTATGCCTATCTTTTTCCTGCGCTATTCAAAATGGGTGCAACACGACCTGCGCACTTCGTTACAAATTTGTCCTCATTAATGGTGAGTGACAGTTTACCAGAACCAGGATATTCTGAAGTATTTTGAAAAACGTTCAACTTGACGGCATTGTAACAAGTTTTGTTCAACCGGCAAGGCGTGGAAGGCAATATGCACCCTATATCTTGTCAATATGGATCTCCCAGCATCCAACTGAAATTTTCCCTCATTAGATTCGAAAAAAAATCTAATCTCAAATAATATTATCAGATATCAGGTCATCTCTTAAAATACACTTGAATTTACCCTTGATGACAGTAACTTTTTCCGGTTTTCCCGGGAAAATATTCCGTAACGTATCAGCCAAACGCTGTTATTTGTAAATGGAAATCAATACTTCTAAGAGGTCCACCTTCCAGTCTTCCTACGGATGACAATACCCTTCCACCACTTGGCATTCAACAACCCACACGAGAGCCCAATGCCGCGTGGGGCACGACGCCCGGTGCGGAGGGCGGGCGCTGGCGGAGTGCAGCCCGGCACGGCGGGCTGGAACGGGAGGATTTTTCGTTGCTTCGACGGTCCATTCATGTTTCAGAAAGATGTTCGCAAAATGTATTATAATGACATTTTACAAGTTTACATTTAAATTTTGTTATATGGTGAATGTCTGCCTGAAACATCAATGGACCTTCCAAGAAATTAATAATCATATCACGAAGGACAGTCTTTAAATAGTTTCATTTAAGAACTTAAGCTGCGCAAAGAAAATAGAATAGGATCAAATGCGGGCACGGGCGGTCACGTGTGGTTTTCGTAAAATAACGTCGATTTGCATCGCTTGTATTTAATCTGAGATCTTAATTTCTTAATAACAATATTTTTTTAAGTAAATGCAAAATACAAATGGCGGCATCCCCATTTTTAATTAATTTCGCGTAGTCCACAGGTGGCCAAGAATAATTAATAAATACTATTTGTCATTTCCTTTTTAATTATTAAATAACTATAATATATAACTAATAATTATTAAATATTAATTTATATTTAAGACGTTTCTCTGCCTCCTTGGTAACGACGTTTTGATCGCAAGGTACAGCAACATCCACAAGTAAACACGATTTGTTCTCCAAATCCCGGATGACTATATCCGGTTTGTTTGCCGCTATCGTGCGATCCGTTTGAATTTGTTGGTCGTACAATATTGTACACAATCCAACAGACGTCACCGGCTTTGGTGAGTGTTCGTACCACTTGGGGCATGTGTTCGAACTTCGAGGGTGGTACAGATCTGGCAGTGAAGATAACTACACACCCTGTCATGTCTTTTCAAGTATTCTGTCTTTGCTAGGATTGGACGAGCTGAGACAATATGATCAATGGTTTCTACGTGTTCCTGGCAAATGCGGCACGTTATCATCTTTTATTATTATCATCATCATCATTATCTTCCTTTACGGATTAAGCATATTGCCTGTTCCAGCCTCTTTCCATCTCATTCTTGGCCTTCCAATGTTTCTTTTTCCTCGCAGCTTATGATTCAGAGCTTGCACTGGAAGTCCGTCATGCGGCATATTTCCAATATGTGTCACCCATTGCTGTCTGTACTTAATTTTGTCATGTACTGTTTCTTTCCGCCCTAGTTCATCTCTTATTTTTTTCACATTTTATTTGGTCTCTTAATGTACAGCCCTTTACTATCAGAAATCTCATTTCTGCTGATTCACGCCTCCTACAATCTTCTTGTTTTTGAACCCACGTTTCACATCCATACAGTAAAACTGGGAGGGCCATTATATCATAAAATTTTAACAGGGTTCTTTTCGTGCATTTTAAGAGGGTTTCTTATGTTGTTATTTTAATAATAATAATTATTATTATTATTATTAAATGATTTCGTCATTAGCGCGGACATTGGTCGTTCTTTTGAGCTCAGTGTGCAGCCGCAGGAGCGCGCGCCCCGCAGACGTTGCATCTCGGGCGAGCGGAGCGGAGCAGGCGGAGGCTGCCACAGGCTTCCGCGGCGAAACAACCGCTCACCGGCAGAGCTCTCGGGGAGCGGCCTCGCCTTCGGCAGCTCCCGCGTCCCCTCGCCGCCGCGCTCCAAGGACAAGGAAGAGTTCAATTGTTTGCTCCATGCCCGCTTGGCTCTGCGGCGGAGGGGCTCCGTCTCCGGGTTCCACGGAAATCGTCGATTGTTTTCAACATGTGATGGAGTCTCCTCGTATCAACACGCCCAACCACCATTCCATCCATTGTCGTATCCTTTCATCCTTCCCCAGTCACCGGTCATTCATCCATGTTAGTATTGCGTATAATAGCGAGGTACCGTCGTGAGCATCTGCGGCTCCGCTCTCGTCTTGGGACGAATTATGGCGCTCGTTATCTCTTTATGCGCGGTTCCCCATTCGTTCTGAACTAACATCAAGAATCAATTAAAAGTCACAACATCAAGAATCACTGTTTTTCAGACACCTTTCATTGTTTTAGAAACACATAAGAATTGTGATTTCTTATTTCATACTTTATTTTCGTGTCGTACGACGTTTCGACCGTTTTCCCGTCATCTTCAGGTACATAATCGTCAGTTATATAGTATAGTACATATAGACCTTAAAGTGGTTAGGTCAAGGTTATTATTAATAGTAGTATTATATTTTTTATGTATACATTTCTTTGTTTCTAGACTTAACCAATTCAAGGTCAACATGTATACTATGTAACTGACGATTATGTATCTGAAGATGACGGGAAAACTATCGAAATAACAGTTACCTCAAAACTTCATTTCTCGATTTGTAGCAAAATTGCAGCCCGTGAACGAACATGTGTTGATGTTAACTGTAAACACACCTTTTGAAGGGTTGTTGATCTTATAGTTTACGAACACAAAAAATACTTTCTGATAATATTCATTGGCGATTCGGCTACACATTTGTTCGGAGGAGGGCTGACAAGGAGTTTCGACAAATTCTTTAAAATTATAAAATCCACTTTCTGCCTGAATAAGAATTACACATTTTAAAATTATTTTCATTTAGAATACATTATTTTTCTAAACTATTACGTATTCATGGTTTCCTTTCTGAGGGTATCTGAGAAAATGTTTGCCAAAGTTCGCAATGTATTTCGATCACACATTCCTCCTGCTCGTATACGCTCTCATAACCAGACAAGGCTCGCAGTCTGCACTGAGCCAGATGGCTTCTGACAAAAACAAGAGAAAGCTAAGAAGCAACGTTGCCAGAGCTGCTGCCTCCTCAAAAACTCTCCTCCCGGACTCGTTTATTGAGATTCATCTTTTTCTGGGAAGAATCTTTCCGAGTGCATGATTCTCAAATTACAGAAGTTCAGAGAAAAAATGAAAAAGTATCGCATAAAATTTCACTGAGAAATTAATTTTGACGACACGATGGTCGTTTTAGGAAATACGTTCTCACGTGTGATTACGTTCTGAAGAGTGTTATCGTGTCCAAAATGCAAGTGAACTAACCAATCACCATAACGAGATTAGATACAAACGAGAGAAATGAGTGTAGGGTAAACCAATGTGAACTTTACGTAAACGTAGACGTTCTCGAAATCTGAACAAACCCAAAATCCCGTGGAGAATCCCCGGGGACATCCAACGATGGGCAATTCCATTCCTGGGAAGAAGATTCCGATTGACTCAACAGTAGATGGAGGGTAAACGTACAGCTTCACATTCAGGGTTTGTACACTTAACAGACCATGAAAACACAGTGAAGGGAAGTGAAATAGATAAGATACTTGTAACTTCAGGACCGTCCAGAGAACACAGAGTAAACTCAACGACGTAAAAATGTTTTGTTATTTAAGGTCGCATCAACATCTAGGTCATTAGTGACCATTGTTGAGAAACGGTAACTGTGAAGATGACATGTTGATGATAGGGGGATGATAGAACGAACACAAATACAACCATGCCCGAGGCGGGACTTCGGTCCCAGTTCGCAACGACACCACTGTCTTGGCGATCGCGGCCACCGGGCATCGGCGTAAAAATGTCTGAATGCACACAACCCAGGGTGCCGTCGTTTTTTTTTTTGTTTGTTTTTTTAATTTATTTATTTTTTAATAATTACATGCCTTTGGTCAGTTAGGCCCTTGGCAGCAGAAGATGAAGTGATTGAGTATTACAAACAGAAATGAGTATGTACAAAAAAAGTTCACGCATCAAGAACCATCTATTTTACGTGTTAAAATCAAATTTGAAAGGAAATTACGGGGGGTCGAAGAATTGTTTGGACAATTTACATTTTAGTCGGTTACAATGCTGAATTTTGCTGAAATCTGTAGAAAAAAGTTTTTAATCGGAAGTGTACCGCCGGTCGCCGGCCGCAGAGCGCGCGGGTGCGGCGCGGGGCGGAGTGGCGTGGGCGGTCGCGCGTCGCGGGAGAAGTGTGACAGGACGCACGCGCCGCGAGCGGCGCCCGCAACGCGCAGCGGAGCCACGGGCCGCGCCACTGGAAATAGTGGGCGGAGGCGGCGGGAGGGGCGAGGGACAAGGAATGGCAATGGTGAATGGAGGAGTGGGTGGCAGCTGCTCGGGGCGGAGGAAAATTTCACCGCCCCCTATTTACTTAGGTATTTCAAATCAAAAGACTAAAGCATACAGTCATTCCAAACAACTTTTCGGTAAAAGTAATCATCGTTATTGTGTACTGTACAGGTTACAAATAAATAGTCATAATAATCAGATGCTTTATACAACAATATAATAATCACTACACGTTCATTTAAAGACGACGTCACAGAAAAAGTAAAGAAAGATTCCCTGCTCATTTCAATAGATCCAAATCGTAGGTGCGAGAACAATATGAAATGAATTGGTTCAAATTATTAAAAAATATGATTAATAATTGTGAAATTTTGCCGCTCTGGTGGGGTCGCCCCCACTCCGCTGCGCCACTGCGTACGAGAGATTGGAGATGGTGATGGTGATGATGTTAGGGTTTGGAATGGGGCTGGTAGTGGTGGTCCAAGTGGAAGGGGGCTCAAGGGAGAATGGTGGTGGTAGAGTTGGGCTCGAGGCGGGGGTGGGGCTGGTGGTGCTGCTGGTGCACGTGGCGGGCCTCCGAGAGCGGATGGTGGTGGTGGGCGGGAGTCGGGATGTTGGTGATGAAGATGGGCGGGGGTGAGGTGAGGGAGGTGTACGTGCAGGTGGGAGTGGTGGGCGACGGGGCAGCGGTCGATGAGTGGTTGGCGGAGGAGGGCGTTCGCTCACTGCCTGCCCATTTGCATATGGCGTGCAGCGCCGCGTCGTGTGTGCCCCAGGCGCCCGGAGGCCGCCGCCCCCCGCCGGCCACCGCCCGTCGCCGCCGCGCCGCGCCAGGGTCGGAATGTCGGTCAGCGGTGAACTATGAACACTTCTCGGGAATAGATAGGGAAATGCTTACTGCACATTGTTTATGAAACCACGCCAATTTAATACACGTTTTCAGACGTTGGTAGCACGGGAATAATGAAGTTCTCATGCAGATACCAATTCAAAAATTTGCACTCTACCCATGCGCAGACAATGATTCCGTATAGAGTTTTAAAATGTTTATTCTGTGAAATCATTATACAACGGCTGCTCTCACTCAAGTCATGGATTTGACTTTTAAAATGCCATATTTCAAAATTTCGAATTTCAAAATCCACCCAAAAAGGTAACGTTAATATTTGCGTTAAGAGGACCAACATCGCTCTTAATGGTTTGTGATCATAAGAATTGCATGCAGCACTTGGAGCTGTAACAAAGAAACCAACTGCTACACTAAACACGCTTTGTCACGAGGCGCCAGAGTGCCCTGTCGGGGTCATGGGCGCCCTCCAGACAAAAGGACCCTGGAAGGGGACGTCAATTGAAAGCAATTGGCGGGACAACTGCTCGCTGTGGCGCTCAGAGCCCGGAAGATGAGGGTCAAATCGCGAAGGTTAGCGGCTCCATCAGTTCCTTGTTCAATGTATATTCGTGGCAGCGTTTAACAACGCTTGTGGAAACTGAAGCGAACAAACAACGTGTTAAACTCCGCATAACAAAGCAAGAACAACTGCATTTAAGTCATGGGGCAATATTTGCTCAGCGAAGGAGCAAACATTTCAATTGCCACGAAACAAACATGCTTCATTATGGTCCAATGTTTGAAACAAATGTAAATACGTATAAACGAAAGCAAGCGATTCGGTCCCGTTATAAAGTGCAATCCTAGAAACTCAAAATCAACGGCTTTTGTGGCCTGTAATCAAATCACGGAAAGTCGTAAGCAACGAACACAAAAGCACTGTTGATTGGCAATTCGAGACACCTTTTTTGATTGACTAACAAACCATTCTTTGGGCGTCGCGAAGTACACAAGTCCCGCGGCGGGCGGGTTTCGTAAACAAGGGGGAAACAAGCCATTAAAAAGCCTTCCCGAGTAAAGGGGAACACATTCGTCTTCTCCCACGTGGAGGCAGCTACTCTCCCCGCGAGCACGGCGTGGCGAGGCGAGGCGTGGCGTGTTGCGGCGTGGCGTGGCGTGGCGTGACCTGGCGGGGCGGGGCGGGACCTGGCGGGGTGTGGCTTGGCAGGACGTGGCGGGGTGTGCCGGAAGGTGGTAAGACGAGGCGGGGCGGATCATGGCGGGGCAAAGCGGGGCGATGCGGAGCGGGACGGGACGGGGCGGGGCGAGGCGGAGCGGGGCGGGGCAGTGCGGGGTTGGGCGGGGCGGGGATGGGAGGGGCGGGGCAGAGTTGGGAGGTGCAGAGTTGGGAAGGGCGGAGCGGTGAGGGGCGGGGCGGGGACGGTTGGGGCGGGGCGGGAGCAGCGCCCGCGGGCGACGGGGGCGGCGAACAGCGCTGGCTTGGGGCCCTGCTAATTGCAGCTGCCGCCGCCGCCTTCCAAGGCCCCCCCGCCGGCCTTGCGCCGCCGCCGCCGCCGCCGCCGCCGCCGCAACATCCGCTGCCGCCGACGGCCCCTCCCGCCAGTGCCGCCGTTCGGGGGCAGCGGGCGCTCCAATGCGGCAGGCGTCACGACCTCAACAACGCGCACTTCACGTAATGGGACAGTACGTACTCGTAATTTACACCAGTTGAGAATACATTCCATGATTTCTAATACATCATCCCTGCACACATTTCATTAAGGCAGTTGGTATTTGGAGTATCAACCAAACAGCCGAAGAGGGGCAGTCCATCGACTAGGAGCGCGAGCCTCCACTTTTGCAGTTCAACGACCTCAAATATCACATCCCCGAGGTAATACAATAATGCCATCAGATCCCTCCGTATTTAATTAAGAGTAGTAGAGGGATCTGTTCTCGAATTGAAACTGAAGGATTTTCTCCAAAAAACAAGTCCATAGGAAATTTTTCATGAGACAGAAAAAACGTTTATCCTTTGTTGTATTCGGAATTACAATTCTATGGAACAAAAATGAACCGCAGAAACAAGTCATCATTCATTTGATATTTTGCTTTATTATATTTTTATTAAATATGAATTAATACTATAATTTATGTTGTTAGATATGTGTTGTATTTAACTTTTATAGATAAGGCTTCTAATTGCAATATTCATTTTATGAATACAATAAAATACAGAGAACAAGTTAAAATATTTCCTTACAACACTAATTACATTTATCTTTTCTATTATTACATTAATCAATCTACAGCTGAGCTGTAAAATGAAAACACTTTCACACAGGTGCCTCCACTGCAGTGGAACACGCCCTTCTTGTGGAAACTCTTGCAGATAATGCTGTTTCTGGGGAATCGCATGTATTTTAATTCACTCTAAAGCGGACCTATACAGTTTTTGTACAACAATGAATGAGCACAGAATGTGCATGGTTCTCTTCAATCCAGTTTCATAGAAAAGCCAACAAAATGTTCGGAGGATTCAGCACTGCCAAAAAGAAGGCAATAGCTCTAACTGGGGGCGAGTCCCTGGCAGCTCGGAGCTCCCAACACGTCTGCAGTCCCGTCGGCGCTAACGACTGAGTGCCGAGGCGACCAGGCCACCCCGTCCGACTTCTGCCCGTGAGTCTGCGGTCGAGACCGCATCCCCCGGGTAGAGGCCCAACTGGCGGGATGCCCGAGCGCAGGCACCGCCCACGCACTGCATCCTCCTCGACGCTAACGACTGAGTGCCGAGGCGACCAGGCCACCCCGTCCGACTTCTGCCCGTGAGTCTGCGGTCGAGACCGCATCCCCCGGGTAGAGGCCCAACTGGCGGGATGCCCGAGCGCAGGCACCGCCCACGCACTGCATCCTCCTCGACGCTAACGACTGAGTGCCGAGGCGACCAGGCCACCCCGTCCGACTTCTGCCCGTGAGTCTGCGGTCGAGACCGCATCCCCCGGGTAGAGGCCCAACTGGCGGGATGCCCGAGCGCAGGCACCGCCCACGCACTGCATCCTCCTCGACGCTAACGACTGAGTGCCGAGGCGACCAGGCCACCCCGTCCGACTTCTGCCCGTGAGTCTGCGGTCGAGACCGCATCCCCCGGGTAGAGGCCCAACTGGCGGGATGCCCGAGCGCAGGCACCGCCCACGCACTGCATCCTCCTCGACGCTAACGACGCGAGTGCCGCCGAGACACGAGGGGACGGGTGTAGGTTTCCAGCGTCCGCCGAGAACCCTGCGCCTCCACGGCGGGAGGAACCGTCAAGTGCGGGCGGACGGCGAAGAGGGCGACGGCGGAGGCCCAGATAACAATTACCGGCGGGCGCGGCCCTGGACGTGCGCCGCCGCCCATTCTCATGATAATTAGAGGCTGCGCCCCCGCACTTCTCTCCCTCCGACAATGCCCGCCGCGCTACGCCTCGCGCCGCCCGCGGCCTCTCCCAGGGCTCCTCCCGGGCACCCGGCGACGCTCACATGAGCCGCACAGAGCGGCCAACACGGGAAGAATTAAAGCGTAGCATGAGCCTTCGTGGACGACGTCATTGTTAATACGACTTTGCATAACAAAGAGCGCGATAAGGAAATATGTTTCTTACAGTGCAATTCAGTTACCAAATGAATGGAGGCAGTAAACTTGGATGCTGAAACGAAATTTTATCACATTTATCAACTGAATTAGGCGTGTGATTCCGCGCAGTAAACATGTGAACATAAAATACAAGAATATATTTATGTATTAAATGTGAATACGTTTAAAAAAACAGCACTTTTTTAACTTAAATTGAACGATAAGGGTGGAATGAAGATAAAATGTGAAGAGTTCACATCGGTTCCCAAAGACGGGATTAAGAAATACTTCCCGGATTGCAAAGCCCATGTTCGGCACGCCGGCAACCGCCAGCACCCGACGGCGGCGGCGGCGGCGGCGGCGGCGGCGGCGGCGGCGGCGGCGGCTGCCTTCGCAGGAAATCCGGCTCTTTCCGCTTCGTTGCCGAACCGTCTCGTAATGACCGGCGCTCCCCCGAAGCAGTGCCCCCTCCCGCTCCGTACAAGCCCTTCAGCGGCGCACCGGCCGATTAGAAGAAGCGCAGCGGAAATAAGCCGCCCGCCCGCCCCCGCCCATGAACGCCGGAGGAGCCAGAAGGAAGAAAAGCCCAGCGAGTACGAACGGTGCTGCTCAAAGGGCACCAGCTTGTTTCAAACAAGCGCTCATCACCTGAACGGCGGACTCGGCGAAGCGTGCTCACTGAACGGTAAAGAGATTACTTTTTCGATTATGTGTGGGAGTAGGTTTTGGCAAAACGCGTTTTTTTGGTCCTTTTCGAAAATGAACTGTGGTTCAATCAATGTTACAAATGCTATAAACAGGATTTTGATACAAATTCTCGTTTAAAGACGAAATATATTACCAGCGGAATGTTTCACTAAAAACACCAATGTTTCACCATTTTCTTGTTTGTTTTCTAATTAATTATTACCATTATATATATATATATATATATATATATATATATATATATATAATTCCCACTGTCTCCATCCACTCGGTGTCCGTGCGACGACAACGGGCTCATCACGAAGGACGTCCGCTCCGACGTCCACTTCCGGCCGCGCGGCCGCGCCACCTTCACGCTCCTGCATTTCCAGAAACAGCCAGGCCCCGGGCTCCGTTCCGCCCCGAACGAATCTCTGAAAGGACGGCGTTCCGTCACGGCCTCCCCGCCGCGCGGGGCTTCGAGTCCTCGCGGGGCGGGGAGAATCTGCGCACGAAATCGCCCAACGAAAACGTTTCCGACGACGCAGACGAGGATGGAAAACCAGTTCACCGTCCGTCAACCCAGTCGTGAACTAAAACATCTTTCAATCTATATACCCAACGTTCTAAGAAACGAAATATTTTTCAATTGGTAGTCCGTTCAAAATATTCTCGACATGAGAAGTAGTATTTAATTTCTAGGCATCCGCGAAACAGACAAAATAACACCAATGGTATAACTGATCATCACTGGAATATAGAACTGTAGTCACTATTTTTTTTTAGTTTTAATGCCAGCCTCAATGAACAAAACAAACAGAAACAAAGTGTGCGTTTCGGTTGCATCGGTCCACGCCACTCCCCTTCCTCGGCATCCTGCGTGAAAGCTGCTTCTTAAGCGTTAGCTCGTCGCCTGGAGCAACTTTTTCGCCTTGGGAGAAGCACGTGTTGGGCCACACCGCTCCTCCTTTTGTGTGAAGCAGGGCATCCCGCGTGGCGTCCGCGGCGCGGACCGCGAGACTCGCGCCAGGGCGGCGCTCGCGGAACAGCGCGCTTACGTAACGAGGCGGCGCGGCGCGGCGCGGCGCGGCGCGGCACGACGCGTCGGACCGTGGGCGGGCAGGCAAGAGCGCCAAGGACGGGTATTTCGAGCGCCCGCGAGAGGCAGCCGCTTCTGTCGCACCGACGCGACACGACGCGACGCCACGAAGCCGCTGGCGGTGCACGGGCGGTGCACGGGCGGGTTGGCGAGCCGGGAGCCCCCCCCCCTCCCCCGCACACTGTGACTTCCCCCGGAGCAGCGTGCTTCAGGAATTAAAACGTGTGATAAACTTACAAGAAAAAAACCACTACGAACATCTCAGATGGAATGAGCCGAAGCTACAGTCCTGAAGAAGTCGCACACAGGAGGAATCTTACCGGGAAGGGAAATGACAGGAAGAAATGGAAGCTATTGGAAGTTTCTTCGTAAAATGAAATGGAAACGCAACGGGATTTTACAATGGAATCAACAGATTGAATGATTACAGAACGAAGCGAACATGGGTGGCCCGAGGATCTCAATGGAGCATTGTTACATTTCAATCACTGATGAAAGAGGAAAAAGAATCGAAAATGGAGGATAAATAAAAAAAAACAATTTTCTTTAGAAGCTAAATAAAAAAATGCGAACATAGGACCACAGTCTAGAAATGGGAAAAAACATTGAGTAGTCTGACACGGATTCGAGCAGAAAAATGAAACCATGCAACAAAACAAAATACTAGGAAAAAAATACAGCACAGGACTTTATTATATGCAATTACAGAACATGTGAACAGAAGGTATGCGTAGCTAAAGCGAAAATCTCCAGCACAATACAATTACCAGATGCGCTTGATCTGAGGAAGGAAATTTACGCCGCTGGGATCGGATCGTAAAGTGAGGAGCAAGTGAGAGACAAGCCTGGGGTTCGCTGACTGAGATGAACGAGAGAAGGCAAGGGGTGGGAGGGGGGGCGCTGGAGGGGCGCCAAAGGCCGCCGCGCAGGACCTCCAGCTGGCGCAAGGTCGCACCACCGCCGCACTTCCCGGCCGCGAGCGCCCAAATGTTGGCTTCGGCAACCAGGATGCGCGAGGCGACTGCGCTGGGGGAGACCGCATGAACGAGAGCACGATGCTTACTGAGGAAGAGGCTGCTGGGAAAAGGATACATCGGCCATTCCTTATCAAATGCACCCAATACGCACGGTTGCTCATCATCATCTGTACGTGTACGCCTATTTGCAACTGTCTGATGTAGCACCTCCGTAGGCGCTTGTGTATTACACGTTGACACAATGGAAACTGATCAGCGGCGAGTCTCACGCCACGGCTCCCACCCCAACTGAAAGCACTGGGCCAAACAAGAGCGACAGAATGCGCGTCTCCGCTGCAGGCAAATTGGACGCCGCGGCCTACCCAACACACGAGGGAGATGCACACGAACCCTCTCCCTACGTAATACAAAGCCACTGGTTTCATAATACGCAAATACAACATTTAGAGTGTGAATGTTTTACTTTCTCGCTACTGCTTACGCAGGAGAGAGGTCATGCAAAGCTGCGCGAATTTTCGGCAAAAAAAAAAACAACTTATTGCAGGGCCCTGGTAACGAAAAAATGGATAAATCGTTGCTTACTTTAGAAGAAAGAAAACTAAAAAGTGGAGAAGCCAGAATCAATGTTTTGTGGATCCTTGATACCAAAAAATTGATTGACGGCAAAATGTATGTGAACAACGCTTGAAGCTAAACCGTTCAGCCGGATTTTCTCCAAAATTGATATTCCCCAATTGATCTGGCTGATGTCGCGGCCCCTTGAATTAGAAACCGATGTTTTAATTTTTGGGGGTACTTTACATAAAATCCCTGAGTCATTTTCAAAAATTTAAAATAAACAGGCTCAAACTTTTTGATAATTTTTTGGGGGGTTGGATACTATTAAGGGCGTTTAAGAGAATGGTGTAGGTCTCATGTTCGTTAAAAACTCTGATTTTTCGAAAATTGCAAAAGTTCAACATTTTTTCCGAGTCTTCCTAAAAGTGAAATATTAAAGACAGAGATTTTTCCCGTAATGGAATCTGTTTCTTAAAGATAGATTTTGAAATATGGTCAAGACCAATTTTTCGAAAATTTGAGGACTTTTAGCGTAATTTTGCAAGAAAGTACGGGCGAAAAAGCACGTGCTGTTTTAGCACCGCTACTAGTTTGTTTTCTTGGCAAATCAAAAGTTTTTAAAACAATTATTATTTTCTGTCAATCCCCCACAATACATCTTATTAGAAGACCAATTTCACAATTTTGATGTAATTACTGAGACGTATTGTGAAATGATATACTATTTTCCAGAATTAACAAACTATTCTCAGGCCATCAAAAGATCGTTCAGTTAAGACAATGGAGTAACTGCTTTTCCTTTACGAGTGCACGCAGTGGTATTGTTCTTGAAGTTATTTTTAATTAGCAAATGACATCATTAAATTTCAATTATTCTTTGAACTGAATGAAATTAAATGGAAGAAACAAGATGTCAATAGCCACAACCCAACCACTGAAGGCGACCTTGTCGTTACGTTTTAAAAGGCATAACCAAATAATAAAAAATTGTGTATACAAAAGAAGATATTTGTAACTTTTTACATAACGGATTAGTAGTAATAAATTCGTATCTCAGCGATCAACAAGGCGGTAGTAAGTCTCGTCTGCTAAACAGGATAGTCATTTCTCGACGTCTAGTGTGATCCACCTTTTCCTTAGTTTCCCGTTGTTCTTTATATTACAAGAGCTATTACTATTTCCATTTGCAAGAATTCTCTCTAACGGTGGCAATTCCACTAGTTCTCTTTTCTACCACATTTCAATCACATCGAAATAAGGGGGCGAGGGCGTGCTTGAAAGTGCTTCCACAGCAACGAGCCACTCTGTGCCACAACGTCATGCGCTGGGGCGTGATTGGGCGGGGGGGGGGAGGGGGCGGGAGGCAGAACCGGGCGCGCGGGCACAGCTGAGGATCGGGAAGCTGAGCGGGCACCGCGCCGCAGCTAACGGGGCAGCAGCGACGGGTCATCGCTTGGCCCGGCTCCTCCGCCCACAGCACCCGACACCCGACCACCAACAGCAGTTCCCTGCATTTCACCGCATCTGATACGTAGGTTTTCAAACAATGATTTACCTATGGTTCTGAATTGTGAGGATTTACTTCTTGTGTACTTTTGTTTGCATTATTATTTTAAAATACTAGCAAACGTTCTTATAAAGTGTTCTCCCTAACCATCAAATAAATATACGTAACGAAATACCAGACCTTACGAAGTAGATAAATACGTAGTTTAAGAGACTCTTAATCTAACTCTTAATACTCTTTTCCAAAATTTATATCCAAAGAGGCAAATGGAATTTATATTTTCAGACCTCACAAACGGACGCAATTCCTCCCCTCCACTGTTCATTGAATAGAAAGTGTTACTTTGGAGACGCGTATGGCGAAGAAGACTGTCATACCGCCATGAAGACATGCCCGTATAACACAACTGAGTACTGCAACGTACAGAAAACACTAGGGATGAATCAGCATGGCTCTGTCTCGCATAATGATAATGATCCCGAGAGTCTGTACTTGTAAGTTTCCATGAATTGGTACTACAATATAACGTCCACAACTCGCACCGAAGTGTCTTAGGCGTAATCATTTCAAAACGCCGGACTTTGCTCGCATCTTCCCCTGGTCCGCCAGCTTTTCATTCGCACCTCAAAGACTAGCCTTCGTTACTAGTTACAGAAAGAACTATTTTAGTTCTTCTCCTTCAACTTTGACATCAGAAATAATCGTTTTTACTAATCTTAAGTATTTATTTCTTGTATTACATATTTAAGTAGATAACACAGACAATATTATCAAGTCTGAAAAGTAGTCAAAGGAGTTTTGTCTCTTTAAACCTTTTCCTTTCAAGGAGCTAATGAATCGTTCTTACGAGGCTTACAACGCATCTGTCTAAGATGAAAATCTTCCGACACGATTGGTTGTTGCGTACCTTATACTAACATTTAAACCACACCTCTTAAGAGACCAATGCAATACAATTAACAAAAGTTAATAAGAAAAGTTTGTTTGGGTACAAATTGGGATCGTATTTCATGCGTGAGGACGGCTCTCGGCGAGATCCCACATGTAATATATTAAAAATCGTGAAATACATTTCATCTCTCCCCTTCAAATTCTATCAGTACCGTCACGATCCTTAAATTTCGTTCCTTCTCGAGAACAAACCAATTTACTTGCTCTCGTGCTAAACAAGCAGATTTTCGCTACTTATCTCGATCGCAAAATTAAAACGAAAAAATTGGACGTACTGGGTACATCATTTACAAGACACGGAACCGTGCGATGTGGCTGCGACGAGCAACCAGAAATTAACTCGGCCCGCTTCACTTAATAAGATAGAGCCGATAAATTAAAAGTTAACGTATTATCCTTTAGCACCTCTTACAAGCAAACTACGTGCTTGCCATCCCACATATTTGCCCTCTCACTATCCAGTTCTCACAAAATCCAGTTAATCTACAGGTACGTTCTGGCAACGAGAGCTAAGGAATGTTAAGTTACTAATTTAGGCAGATAGAATTGCGGTATGTACTAAATTGTGTTCTTAACGGTCAACATGCAACAACTCCTCAAATGTGAGATGAAGTTAATCTGAGATAAATCCATGTTTAACTACTTCCTATAAGCATCATTCTCGTCAACAGTTATTCGCAACATTGAATGAAGATTGAACACGATATTGATCTCATAACGACTAAAAAATATGAAAAATGTATACGGTACCCGAGTAAATATAAGATCTGAAGCGTAATAAGGTAATTATATATTTTGCGAATTTCTTGTTTCAATTAACACTTCTTTTAAAGAAAAAATTTAATTCCAATATGACAGTAGAAAGAAACGCGATGTGTAACAAAACCTGAGGAAACTCCATTATAATTTTCAATATTAGTTTCGACCTACAGCGTGCTCTCCATGGGCCCGTGTCCCCCGCAAGCCCTAATATCGCGGTAATGGTTAATTGGTGTGCCTGGGCGGGGCGACCAATGAAACGGCCTCGTGCGTCACCCGGCACGCCGCGCGGGCACACACGTCCCTGCGGTCTCTGTGGTAGTGAAGGTCGGCACGACGTCCACGACCACGCGCGGGCGGCACTCGGAGATGTTATGGGCCAACGAGACCTAATCATTAAGGCAGGACACATTAAGATAACGTCTATCGCTCCTTGGAAGGTTCGTGAAAGCCATTCCTGCTCTTCCAGAGAGTGGTGTTACGTATTTCCGCGAAGAATTTACCGCCAGTAGTGTACACAATGTAATCATTCCGATGTAATCATTAAATTATTTTAATGGAAATAAAGGCAGTAGACATTCAGTTTCTAATTGCAACTGGAAAATATCCGGCTGCTCTTTTTACTCAAATTTCGAAACACCTTCGAACAAAATTTTAAGTTAATTTGAAACCTAAGAATTCAATTTTTTTTCTGGCGCATCTTTAACTGAGTGATTTTGCTTTTCATCAGTACTGCTTTCTCCTGAAAATCTATTTTTCTTTCTTAAAATGTCAGAGTTAAAAGGAAAATACAATTTGGAGCAAACTAAAATACACTCTTAAGATTACTTCGCCTACTTCTTTCCTCAGCGTCATCCTTGTCAAAGAAACTACTTTGTTTGCAAGCCTTTCTCAGATGTTTCCTTGACCATACACTTTGACAGTCTCGGAAAAGAAGCAAGGTGAATTTCACTGATGCTTATAAAAAGTACGCAACATGCTAGAGACAGCTGAGAAGAAAAATATCTATTACTCCAGATATTTTTACGCACAATTACGGTAACGTGCAAGAGCATGAGATTATCCTGTACTGCATGTTGAAGAACCTTTGGCGATGAACAGGTATCGTGCGCTGTCTTATCTCCAAAGATTACTAAGCACAGTGTAAAGCTTGCGTCCTTCTAGGACAGAAATAGCTAAATAACAGCTATTTTCCACAAAAAAGCTACCCTGAAGCACAAACGTTGCTTAATTACCAAAACGTAAAATAGCACAGAAAACGTACTCTATTCGCCCACAAATGGGAACGGAAAGGATATTTCATGAATACACATCAAGAGACAGACATTCTAAAGCTCGTTAGCAACACATTATATACTATGAATGCATCTCCTAATGGCTATTTCGATATTGAGACTAGTTCTAGTTCCTAGAAACCTTACCTACTAGTTCCAGGTACTAGTAGTTAATGATGTTATGTTTATAGTATCCAGTAATAAAAATTTTTAAAAACGAAGCAAGACTCCAGATCCTGGTAACACATGCACATCAAACAAAGACAGTCAAACTAGTTTCCAAAAGCACCGACTCCCCGCCCCCCGCAAACCTTATTCAACGAGCGGCGCCAAAAACGCTCAGTGGAGCGAATCCGTGAGCCACGCTCGGCCGCCAAACAGCGCCCGATGACGAGCAAAACAGCTGGCCCACAAACAAGCGTCCACTTTTCGGAGGGTCCCTCGCCCGCCGCCGCCGCCGCCGCGCAACTGGACCGCCGCCACGCAGCCGGCGACACGAGGGAAAGGCGCGCAAGCCGTCAAACACTCTGTGGTCACGGGGTAAAAGTTGGTAAGTCAATTTTTGGCAAAATTGGGTTAAGTACTGAAATACAAGGTAAGTATCTATATTATAATTTAGTAAAACGACCGAATTCGTATGTTGCCTCCTTAACGAGAAAAAAAAAACATTAAGAAATAGTGTTTAGCATAGGAAGAAGCGTTAGCTTAATAATATGTAACCCTTGTTTTCTCCAAACTGAGATTTTTGACTTAAGAACTTGTACCCCGTGACCACAGACTTTTGCTGGCCGAATCCTCCGTGGGTGCGTGGCCCACAACCGACCCCGCCCGCGCCGCGCCGCGCGATGAATGCGGGCGGGGCGAAAGGGGGCGGCGGGGCGGCCATTGAAGGCAGCGAGCGGACCACCGCCCTCGGGCGGCGGCGGCGGCGGTCGCTCCTTTACAAAAAACACTCGGGGCCTCTACAGGCAACAATGGGCAGCGCGGCGGTGGCCTATTATCACAGATTCCACGAGAAAGAAGCGAGCGGGCGGGAGCAGCAGGGTGCAGCGCCGTCGCCAAACCGGAATACTCATAAAGCGCGGAGAAATTTTCACTCCGAGTGCTCGTGGAGCGTCACGCGCCCCACATCCAGGCCACTGCGGAGCCGCCTCCGTCGAAGCCGATGGCCGCGGAGGGGTGAAGGGCCAGCAACAGGTTTGAAGGAACCTTCAATTTACAAGTGGCCCACGCTGAAAGTGCGACCAAAATGTACTTGGGTGGAAAGGTAAAAATGGTAAAGCATTGGGGTAATAATACTACGAGAGCATTTAGGGACAATTTACGATATTGCTAACTCAAATAATGCTGTGTGATTAATTGTTTGATTTTTGATTGTTTCATGTTTGAAAATTGTTTTATTAAACTATTAGAAATTCTGAAAAGACGTGTTCCACGCAATGTAACAAAAAGAATATCCCAGATGTACCCAAAATTATCCGACACCAACCCCTGCCCCTGCACGACTTGTGCGTTCGGTCGAGCCCCGTGCTATGACGTTTCACCATCAAACATTCTGAATCCAAGTCCAGTCGCTGAGAAACGAGTATGCAATCGAAAGTAGTCATGCGATTCTCTTCGAAAGATTTGCGGTGACGCCCGGATAGAGTTCTTTCAATGTGAACTAAACGTGCATCACCAAAACACTACAAGAGATCTTATTCTGTCAGCAATTCGTGCTGTAGGTGGGTACGTACACTTCGATCTTTTTTTAAGTGGCCTGTGAAAGTCACGCACGAAAAGGGATAGGGAAGGAAGACTTCAATAGAGAGCTGCAATGCCACTACTGCGATTTTTATAACTTTGCCCCTCAAGGCCCGTCTTCAAGATGGAAAATGTCACGGTATTTCGCGACGTTCAGAGTCGTGCCGCCTGATACCGCATGATTGCGACCGTATCAAGCAGTGCTTGCGAACATGCGACTTCTAGCGGCTCGACGGAGAAAGACGCGAAATGACATACGATATTCCATCGTGGCCGTAGGGACTAGACGGGCAGAGTTAGAAAAATCGCACTATACAGTTGCAGCTCCTTATTGGAGTCTACCACCCCTCTCCCTTTTTCGTGTATATAGCCATAGACTAAGGATGTATACATCTTTACTCTATGATATAGCAATGCAAGAAGAAGAAGGGAAAGCCAGAAAACGTTTGCTCCATGAAACGAAGAAAACGCGTATTGTATTCCGAGCAAACGGTGCGGCGGCGCGCGCCTTCATTCCACTTTGTGTGTTGAAACCAGAGTTGTGCCGCAGACTTTAATTTTACCTTTACGCGTGCTTTCTACATGTAATCTACATGTAGTCAACGTTACTCTTTTGACGTGTAGACTACGTACACAATGTAATCTGTATAGACTATTTTTTTACATCAAATAACCGAAAAAAAGTTTATAATACGTAGTAATAGTAGAAGCATGTTTTAATGCAATAATAACAAATTTATTTAGGATTCAGTAAGTAAAACAAAATATACCAATCCTGATGAAGAAATGACAACCTTCGTATCCATCTCAAGATACCAGTAGGGGCTTGTTCCAACTTGCAGTTCTTTAGTGCTCCCTTAGATGTGATCCAATCAGTTTTTAGTATTGGCCTTCGTATCAATTTGTAGAACATGGCCCTCGTAGATTCACCCCTGCCCCACAACAAACGTAGATTACATTTGTGTACACAGACTTTTGTCTACGCAGAATACAATGTCTATGCGTGCTTTACGTGTATACGTAGACTACGAATCTTTACGCGTACACGCACATCACTGGTTGAAACCGCCTCGCAAACGGGCGCGGGGCGGGGCAGGGGGCGGGGTGCGGGGCGGGGCGCGGCGCAGGGTGGGGCGCGGCGCAGGGCGCAGGGTGGGGCGCGGCGCAGGGCGCGGGGCGCAGGGCGGGACGTGGGGCGGGGCGTGGGGCGGGGCGTGGGGCGGGGCGTGGGGCGGGGCGTGGGGCGGGGCGTGGGGCGGGGCGTGGGGCGGGGCGTGGGGCGGGGCGTGGGGCGGGGCGTGGGGCGGGGCGCGGGGCGCAGGGCGGGGCGTGAGGCGGGGCGCGGGGCGCAGGGCGGGGCGTGAGGCGGGGCGCGGGGCGCAGGGCGCAGGGCGCAGGGCGGGGCGGGGCAGGGCGCGGCATTCCAGTTCCGGCGTGCGCTTCCGCGGCGCGGGATCTTCCCAACGCGCGCTCAAGAATCAGCGCCTTCCACACGTCCCCGACGCGCTCCCCCGACGCTCCCATCGCCTCCCATCGTCGCGACAGGACACCACGCCTTCACAATCTGCGGAACAGGGTACCGCAGAAGCACAACAAACATCTGATACGTACAATTGTTTCAGAATGAGTTCACTTGACTCTCTTGCACTGAGAATTGAATTGGCGTCGTCACAATAAACGAGGAAATTCGTGGTCTCACTTGGTTCCTTCAATGTGAAGGCACGAGGAGTTCGAGTTTTTTCCGAGCACTCGCTTCCTTCAGTCCGAAGTGCGTTCAGAAATTCTACGTCGGCATGTCCACTTTCAAATCAGGTTTTAGAACGATTACTGAACTTCACGATATCAAAGCTCTACCGAAAAATGTAATTTCAGTTTTCTACCGGAAACCTCTCGAAACTGGAGAACCACAGATCTACTTTTCCCAATATTGTTACCAATTTCGAAACTTAAAGACAATATTTGTCCGACGTAATTATTTCGCATCTCATCCCATTGTTATTTGAACCCCACACACCTGAACTCATCGTTCTTGTGAGCCAACGCAATGACTAGTACTTTGGGTTATCACCCCAAAATTTGGGACTTGTCAATATCTTATGTCCAGTATTGGCATTCATCCTGCATCGTAACACAACCGTCATTCACTCCCCCTCCTCTTGGCTGTCAGCTGCATCCACCGAAGCACACGAGAGCAGGCGCGTGCTCGTTCCCACGCGAACACCCGTCGTTACATCAGGCTCTCAGGAGTGGGAACGCGCGCGCGCGCGCACCCACGCCGCGGCGCCTCGCCTTCTAATCAGCGGCTATTCTTAGCCAGGGGAACCAGGCATATGCGACACTCAAGAGTGGAAAGAACGCCACAGATTAAATGTTCCGCGTTTCCATTGAATCAACAACGACGGGGTGTACAGTTGCGGTCTTCAACGTGAACAATCATGGACTATTGTGAGAGATCATCCGATTTCCGTGAATGGTACATGGCCTGCGTAGGCTCCTCCGGTGCCCCGATTTGTGCTCGTTCCGCCCGGCACCAGTTTGCGACACGACCACGTGACCACAACACGGGCACTTCGTTTCACACGCCAGACCAGACGCTAGCCGCCACACTGCATGGAGAGCGAGAAGGGGTGAGAAACATTTTGAAGCGGCGTCAAAGTGGCAATTTCCGACTCAAAATAACAAGATGAAGGTGTAATCGAAATAAAAAAGATGCAATATTTCAAATTGCGCTGTTTCTGATTCAATGACTTGTAACTGTGATAATTTTGGCATTTAAAATTCTCGCTAATATTGTGACGCACACAGGTGCCTGAAGTTCATTGGCTGAAGTCCGGTACGATGCGCAAGAGCCCACCCATCTCTTTCCACTAAGGAACATGGTGATACAATCATGAATTATTTCTGTCAAAGGCAGCGCGCTGGCGTTTCCACTGAAAGTAGTAGAAAGTGCTAGACAGATCCAAGTTCTCGTCCTGGTTCTTACTAAACGACAGTAATTACAAAGAACAACTTCATAGAATATTCATGTTCTCTCGGAATACTCCCACAATCAAACGCTGAGAGTTTTCCTCACCAAGCAACCCTTGTAAAAAAGCTTATTTCACTCATTACATGAAAGGCAATTGAAAGAAATGTGAAGAAAACATAAATATAATTAATTACATGTGAAACAGTATTGTGGAACAGCAAAGATCGTAGCATCGAAGCAACAAAAAGAATTCCAATCTACTAAAGGAAAGTGTCATTTCGATTAGACGTCGATATATCGCTATTCAATGCTTTCAAAAAGAATTAATAAAGAAATAACAGCCGTATTGAAAAAAATGTATAGTTTTAATTTTACTCACTCAAACGAAACTTTTAACATTCTAACGAGTTCTTGAGGAGTATAACTGAGTTCAACGTCTCCTGGAGCGCTTTCAATAGCTGAGAAATCGTAGCAGGTCTGTCGAACTGTAGCTGGCGTTCGGTCTGCACAAATCAGAGTCCCATTTCCGCGACACGGATCTCGCATTTCCCGAGGTGATCAACGCCTACAGACACTTGACAAGAGACAAGGGTCGGACGTCAACGAAGCAGCCTCATCATTTCCTCATAGAACAGTTGGCTCCCATTGACGTGTCGAAATCAGAATACATATTTCCTTATTTTTATTTTGATATTCATAGAACAATTAGCAGACAACTCAAAGTCGTCATTTCTAGGAATCGTGCACGTATTTAAGAAACAAAACATCAGGACACGCAGAACATTTTTAAAAAGAAACACACAAATGCTTTCGTCAACAGCTGAAAGCCCACTGTTTGACAAGCCATTTCTTAAAATTCAAGTACACCATGTCTACATTCATGATATTTTCATTAGTATCCGAAAACGGGCAGGTCTGCGTAAAAGATCTAGGAAAAATGACGTGCATGAAGCTGTCTAAGATACACTGAGACAAGTGTAGACGAACTCTCACTGAACAATACGCAATAACTGCATTTTTACATATGTTAATATTTCCCTTCCAATACTGAACTTTTGATTCAATATTATTTTCATTAGTAAAACTCATTTTGGATTCTGAAATCACAATACAAACACACGCACAGTCCTTAATCAGTTAAAGAAAGTTTCGCGGCACAATAATCTCAATTAATATAACGACAAACATCTGTTCCAATCCCAGAGCTCTTTCACGCTCATTATTTTGACCTTATAGAACTTCTTTAAAAGCCTCAATAGGTACTCGTCTCCAATTAGAACACCAGAGAAACCACAAATACGCAAACCCTTCTATCCTGTTCTTCGTCCAGTTTCCCTGATCCGTTCAGCAAACGCTGAGACGACCCCTTGCTTCTAGACAGTAAATGGAACGTCACGTTTTGCACTTGTGTAATAATAGTACATGTTTCACACAGATGTTTCTATCAAATATTATATTATTATTGTTATATTATGAATATATTCTTCTTATTAATATTTTAATTAATATATAGTCTGTTGTATAGCTTATATTTTGTAATGGTTTAATGACCTCAATGAAAGAGACATTGTAATTTTATAACATTTTATTGTTATCTCTTAACGTTTCGACCCTGTCTGGGGTGTTGTTCAAAATCTAGTGTCCAGAATTTGTTGACATCATAGATACAATGGTAGCATTTTAATTAAAAAAATGTCACAGTGATATCAAAAACTTGTAACTTCATTAAATTCATCTGGAAACAGGGGCGAAACGTTAAGATACGTAAAACAATAAATACATTGTTATAAAGCACTACGTTTCATTAAGGTCATTAAACCATTACAAAAAACATTATTATATCATCATTTCTGCAGCATCACCAGCAGGTGAAGAAGCAGCGCCAGCGGCAACGCGAGCCGGAAGGGAAGGCGGCGTTTGCAGGGGCTTCTGGCAGAGCTAACTGCCTTAGCAGCTGAGCTGCCGGAAGCGGGCGGTCACCTGGCGGCGGGCGAGCGGCGCGGGGGACACGTGACCTTACATAAAAACGCCGCCGGCCCCCTCCCCCCCCACCCCGGCCACCGGCCCGCCGGCTCGCCCACGCTATTTTTGCTGCGCACCGCCCCAGATGGAATGCGGTGCTCTGAACGCACGAGATGGATGGGAACTAGCTACGATGACAGCAATTATGCACAAGACCAGTTCTGGGGAAACAACCCACTCCTGTAATTAAGAAAAACACTAAAATTTAAATACTTATATAACGTTTTCAAAGAGACACCTGTTTCTACGAAAATATATTTTACGCGAGGTTTCACAAACTTTTCGTACCGAACGGAAACAAAAAACAACTGACATCGATCGTCCTTAATTTATAAATGTACATCGATTTTCATCACATATGGCAGAGGAGGTGGTACTCATATTAAATTCTGGTCATCGCTCCTCGACAACGAAAGAGTAAATTACTTCCAATTCAAGTGCAGCGGGCAGCTACAGCAAAACATTCTATTTCAACTACGAAACCTCTGAACGGATTTCAACCCCCATGCCCCACCCTAACCAAAACACCGTTGGCACTTTAATGCCATTCCAGCCTTTATTTTAAACATCCCCGAACGATAATCACCTCGAGCGTTTCCACCCCGAAAACACATTAGCCTCCGTCTCCGTGGCGCGACACAAACCGGTCGCTCGCCCCCTGCCGGAGCACGTGTCCCGGCGCGGGCTCCCGCACTCCGCACGCGGCAGCTGCCACGCCACGCCACGCGGCGGGCCGAAAGGCGAAACCTGGTACCACGACATGCACATTTTTGGGACAAATACAAGATTAACGTTTTACGATACGGAGATTTAAGATGTTAAACTACTGTTGTACCAAAAATTTAACACTCGTCCTAGTTATTTCAACCACAGGAAAAATGGCATATGAAAAGCTCATTGCATGAAAAAGAACAATATTACCGCTAAATATGTTCTAATTCTATTCTTATTCGTTATAATTAGACATCGGATGTTTAGGCACTAAAAATCGCCCTTTAGGCGCCCAAAAAGGCAGTCAAGAATAAGGAGAAAAAAGGCACTGTCATAAATTATATTCACAATAAAATTAAAAATTATTTGTAAAACTCCATACATATTTACAACTCTCCTCCATTTTATTCCTAACAGTTTACATTCCAATATATTACCAGTAACTTTTCGAGGACTGCAATTTCAAATCTGCAACGATTGGGAGACAAAATCAGTTTGAATACAGACAATTTCTGAACATTCACTGATGTGTCTGGCATATATTTTAGAAGTCCAAAATTAGCAACACTGAAACCTTCAGGGAATTTACATTTATTTCCACTCAAAAGGTGCCATCGGTGTATTGTCAATCGACCAGTTTCTCAGAATGTGGCTAGGATTTATGAAATAGGGAAATGGAGAAAAATATGTTGGTATACTTTCAGAAATTCTCTCGTATTTCAAAATACAAATACATGAATTGAAGGTTTCGTAATGAATGGTCAGGTCGAACCATGACCAAATTCTTAGCATTGTATATAAAAATTATACATAAAAGGAAAAAACGTGCAATAATTCTAAAGAAAAGGCATTTATGCTAAAATTAGCTTTATAAAACTTTGTCATATGTCATGATTCGTGCAGATATATTATCAGCCTTTAAATAATTTCGCAATAATCATATTATACTTATGTTTTAAGTGAACAAAATAATATTGCTTCGCACGTGAGAAACAAGGTTCCTGAGTGGTGCAACACTTCCCGTGCCATTCGGATCCTCTGCGCGGTGGGTGTGCTTCGCCTACAGAGCGGCGCCCGAGTTACGAGCACTTCAGGAGCCGCAACAGTCAACAGCGATGGCCGCGCGCCTACAGGCTGCGACCCGACGAAGACGGGGAGCTTTATCGGCGATTCAGCCCAACAGCCCACGCTACGCACTTACGAGGGTTATTGTTCATGCTCCCTGATTTTCTCTTCAATTCCCCTGCGTTTGCTTTTGATCTTGAGATATAGGTTTCAAGAAAAAAAAATCACTTAATATGAAAACACAAGAATATTGGAAAAATGGATTCTCCCCTAACGTTTTGTACCACTGTCTTGTTTCTTTACTTCGACTTTTTCAACTTTCCAAATTCTTGTTTCTTTTTTTTTCCTCCTTTTTCTTGTTTTCAACTCAAGCTTTTGATTCTGTACTTCATTTACATCGCATGCTTAATTTGGATGACGTCAGAGATCTTTAGTCATCGCTCCGTTCGAATCTAGGAAAAGTGTGAGGTGGTTATCAACCTTTTCGCGAGGTTGAGGTTGGGAAAGGGAATGAAAATAAGCAGTCGTTGCACGACAGCCATGACGAGTTGTCATTAGAAAGGCCAAAAAAAATTCGCCGAACCTCGCAAACATCTTTTATTGAGGGTATATTAAGATACTGGGAAACTCAAATAATATTACTTTGGAATCGTCATTCACGTTCATGCATTACCTCAGAGTGAGGCAATGTTAGTGTCTTTACGCCTTCATTCACGATCATCACTGCAATTGCATGAAAGTAAAGTAGCATTATCCCTGCACACTACACCCCTTTCGAGAAAGCTACTTTCGACACATTTCACAGAAGATTTAGAACTATAATTTCATTTTGCTGCAGGAAAGTTCATAAAAAGTTCGTTTCATTTGCTGACGAGACGGGCCGTCCGACCCAGGGACATCACTGAGGCTCAGTCTTTCTTGCACACGAACACAAATCACTTGCTGTACGGGCTCAACCACCACGCCCCAGTTCCAGTCGACCTGATGAGTGAGGATATCACCGGCCCTCGCGGCGTGACCTGGTTGAACATCGCCGGCGCGTTGCAGCGGCCGAGGAACCGGCTCCTCGCGGCGGCTGTTTCCGGTTCAGATCCGGGTCGCGCCAGCCCTCCCTGTCGTCTAAGAAGCGCCGGCGGTACCGTTCCACACGAACGATCGGTCGAGCGAACGCCGGCGCAGACGGGCTCACAAGCGCGCTTCTAGTCAGCGGCTGCCCTGCCGCACGGACGATGCAGCACTGCAGCTCGTGTCACTTCCGTAACCCAACGACGATTCCAAGTTTTGCGAATATGTGATGGGCTGAGGAAAAAAAACATTATTCACCAACTTTTATTCACAATGTTCAGACGCTTCACCAACGAAACTTCATAAATTTGAAGAATTTTATTTATTAGTTGCCTTGCCAACAACGGCTTGTTCCACTAGCGTACTAACATTGCGAATAAATCAATGGGGTCTCTGAAATCAAACTCTCCGATGAAAAACGAATATTTGCGGTGACTCGGAAATAGAATGTTCCATTTTCACACAGACAGCACAAACTACGAGTTACTTGTATACAAAACAGTCATTCGTCCACTTTACGAATTTCTCTTCTCAACTCTCTTACTTTTTCGTCACTAAGCAAACGAAGCATGAAAGTAGTACGGTGACTACAGCCAGGGCTGTTTGAGGAAGGAGTACGCAGATCTCAAAGAAAATAGAGAAGCCGCCGTGGAGTCTTCAAGTGTAATCGAAGAAACGCTTCACTAAAAGGCAGTAATGTAGTCGCAACTGGGGCATGACCTGACGAAATTCGAGCATTTTTCTGCGAAAAATGTTTAACTTTTTGCACAAGTCGAGGTCGGTTTGCAACAAGAAACACTACAGTTGCACTCAGCCGCTCAATATAATCTCGAATTGGGACTCTGACTGTCCGTCAAAAAGCAACCATCGTTGAAACACACGCGTTTTCAACATCAGCAACAACTACGAACTTCCATTTTTAAAATCCCAATTGGACAACATTTTCGAGTCTCGAATTCGACATCGTAATGTAACAGAAAAAGTATTACCACCCGAAAGAAAACTTCGAACAGGTATGTGAAATCCACTTACCATTTCTCCTATAATGTTTAAATTTCAGAAAGATTCGAAAATATTTATTATTGTACTGTGGGTCCCTAAATGGAAAGCTATTCCATAACAACAAAAAAATTCGTCCTTAGTTCGATATAGTGCTTAAAAATTGGAATGACCAGCTTACATGAATGACCAGAATCGACGGGGAAGCAAACGGGAGTAAAAACGAAATGCATGCGTGCATCAGTAGAACTTCCATGACTGAATGAGGAGGGAGGAGCGCCTGCCTGCGTCACTTCCGGCTGCTCCCCTCTTTGACTCCCGCATCACAGGGCGATTCGAAGACCAACCAGCTGCCGCAGCTGGCCACGCGCCCAGAGAGAGCAAATGCATGTACGAGACGCCGCTTCGAAACTCGATCGCGTATTCGTTACCCCCACGACATAACAGATGCACACCCCAATGTACGCGGATCAAGTGGATTCTCCATTCGTCGCTTATTTCTTATTATTTGCTTATTGGCTTTAATTGACTTCAAAGGAAAAGGGTCAAGTTTGATCACGAGTCACTTTACAAACAAGAAGGTTCTTCAAACGAATTTTCAACGCTTTTCGAACATACACAGTTTCTTTGTCCACATGGTTAAAAAAAATACTGAAACACTTCTTTATCGCGTATAAAACTTATTTTCTCAGCAGACGGAACCTGAAACTACTCTGTCATATTCTCAGCCCTTTCTGGCCGCACACCCGTCCGACTAATGAATGAGCTGGACAAGCTCACACAAGGTCTCTCCAACTCGCACGTCTTTCAGCCCACAAGGGGTTTTCGGCCTGGGTGGGGCGCTTTCCCAGCTAGAAGCTACCAGCTCTACGTGTGGCATATGGCGAGACTGCTCGCTGAACCTTGATTAGTGGGGATGAATTGCTTGCTCTTTGCCGAGCGCCAATCTTTCAACGCCAGCCCTATTCACAATGTGTTGGTGGTTTGTGGTCCATCAAAGGAAGCTGATACTCACCGAGCATCAGGATTCGGGCGGATGCTGATACTCACCGAGCATCAGGATTCGGGCGGATTTGCTACACTAGCTAGACTGAGTTCAGCCGCTGCCTGGAGAAGAATTATGGCCGGCTGCTCTGATCGGTAGTTATCTGCTACAATACCAGGAAAATGCCGGTGTCGTATCGAGCAAGGGTCCAACGTTAAACTTAAAACTCCAGGGACGGGTCAAAGCCCTACTCAATTTCTTCCGACGTAAGGACCACTGGCCTCATCGAATCCGAAAGCATAGGGACCACCCCGATGGCGAAAACACACTTACGATTTGGGAACTCCCCACTGCAATTCCTTTGGTCCTAACGAAGTGGGTATCGCCAAGAAACATGTCAACTGAGCAGGCGATTCCAATCCTTCACCAGGGCTTTAACGTGGGGGCCAGATACACCAACCCCGCCAAGGGTTTGTCTTGAAAGGGCGTTTCCCGATTGCATTTCGCGGTCAACTTTAGTCAGACGTGGAGAAGTGGTCAGAAGTGGATCAATGGAAATCGATCAATATAATACTAAGCGGGCCACAGTAGTCGTGGAAATAAATCCTTTTACTTAGGAGGAAAACGGAACACGATGCTATGGGGCTATGCCCAAGGAGAGGTAACCGACTTACGAAAAGTCGTCCGCGGGATGCAGTCGGGCTATGCCTTCGGGCAGGGGCGCGGCACACTGCTTAGGCAAAGTCGTCGTCCGCGGGATGCAGTCGGGCTATGCCGTCGGGCAGGGGAGAGGCGCACTGCTTAGGCAAAGTCGTTGTCCTCGGGATGCAGTCGGGCTATGCCTTCGGGCAGGGGAGAGGCGCACTGCTTAGGCAAAGTTGTCGTCCGCGGATGCAGTCGGGCTATGCCTTCGGGCAGGGGAGAGGCGCACTGCTTAGGCAAAGTCGTTGTCCGCGGGATGCAGTCGGGCTATGCCTTCGGGCAGGGGAGAGGCGCACTGCTTAGGCAAAGTCGTCGTCCGCGGGATGCAGTCAGGCTATGCCTTCGGGCAGGGGCGCGGCACACTGCTTAGGCAAAGTCGTCCGCGGGATGCAGTCGGGCTATGCCTTCGGGCAGGGGGCGCGGCACACTGCTTAGGCAAAGTCGTCGTCCGCGGGATGCAGTCGGGCTATGCCTTCGGGCAGGGGAGAGGCGCACTGCTTAGGCAAAGTCGTTGTCCGCGGGATGCAGTCAGGCTATGCCTTCGGGCAGGGGCGCGGCACACTGCTTAGGCAAAGTCGTCCGCGGGACGCAGTCGCGGTGCGCGAGCGCCGTCTGCCGCGTCGGGGGGGGGAGCGCGTAAAAACGAAAGTCACGGCTGCGCCTGCGCTCCTCGCGCGTAACGGGACAGCCCTGTTCCCGAAGCGCACTGCGCCGGCCGGCGCCGCGCACAGTGATGGCACATTTTACCAAAACATTGATACATCGCTAAAGGGTTTTCCATGTCGATAAAAAAAAATATCGACGTTCAAAATAACGATATATCGATGTTTCGATACATCGCTAAAGGGATTTCCGTGCCGATGAAATTGGAATTCCCAGTTGGAAATAGGATTGTCGCTGACTAGAGAACTTTTAGAAAAGTATTTTTGAAGATACAGACTGGCTTCTCGATCATGGAATTACTTCCTTCCTTAGAATTGTTCCTTGTAATGTAGGTTTGGAATGTAAGAATGTAACAATTACTAAAATCAAATTGGTTTTTAAAGATAAGATAGAATCGAACGTAGATTTTTTTAATCAGCGTGTCTCTAAAAAGTGTTGTTTTTTTTAGGTTAATGGCTGGATATTGAAAAAAAACAAAGCATCGGAATGTTGCAAGATCTCTCCTTAGGGCAGTTTTAATCCACTTCACATCCTACAACTATCAAGATTTCCCGATACTCGTAGGAGTAGACGGAACAAATTGCTTCTACTTCCATTCCATGTGCATCGTATCCATTCTCCGCTATTCCACTAGGTAAAAGAGAAAATGCCAAGTCAGAAGGCGAATGGAAGAAGGGGCAAGAGCACCATCTTCAACGCAACGCGCCCATTTTCCTGTGACATGGCAGCAGCCTTAACGGCACGTGGCCGTAACTCACCCGCCTCCGCCCTCCCGGAAAGCTGCTCTCCAGAGGCCCTACGCTCTGTCTCTGCCGGCGACTGCCACGAGGCGGAATTAAAAATGCATGCGCTCCGGGGGAGATTCGGGGTTGTTATGTGCTACATGCCCTTCGCCCTGCCCCGCCTGACACAAAGCCTGTGAATATTGCAAAACTATCAAACACTTTCTGTTGGGATCTCCCTCCCTTCAGTACGAAACGGCAGTTTTCTGGCAGAGATTTGCAGCGTAGCTGGGAGTGCAAATATTCATTTCAATTACTTCGACACGACAAGCGTGTCATTTTATGAACTGCGATTTTGGTCCTTCCAATAATACATTTTGATAATTCGTTATAACAAAATATTACATGTGATGGTTTTCCGGCTTCCCATTCCCTTAAAAGAACTTATTTCTATACCACGCTCAATTGTATGGGGCGTGTGTTCCATCTAAGAAGCAGGAAACAGGAACACAGAAACTAAACGGTCGACTAGACTCTTCAGGAAAAGGTCTGACATTAAAATTCTTGAGTGAAATTACCACTGCATTACCAGTTATATGCTTAAATAATATATTTTAGTTTTAATTAAATTTCAAATTATAATAAACTAACAAATTATAAAAAAAACGAAGAAACTTCCTGAAAACGAAGCTACCTTGTTTCGCAAAACCTCGTGCCAGTAAGACGCAAGCCAGAATGGACGGCTGTGCCATGTGGTCTATATAAGCGGCCACGGCTCTGCCCATTCTCCCTCAAGAATGCAACTTGCTTTATGGATGGTAACGTACCACGCCTTCCAAAAGGACTTCAGCCTTTTTTCATAGCATATTTACAAGTTATCTTCTAGACAAAAATGAAAGGAACTAAAATACTTGTTCGATAATACTTTTGATGTCATTTGTTTTAATGCACGAAGGAAAATGTACCCGCCAAGTGTATGCGATACCCTGACTGGGACGTAATTTTACTACTTTTAGATACATAAATTCCCTCCTAGTGGAGACTTCACTTACTCAAATCCCAGCAATTCCTATTCCGCTGCGATTAAATGGAAAGCGTTTCAAAATATATTTCCTGAACACTTCTCTCAAAACCCCCTACGCAAGTAATTCACTTGCGTATTAAAAGTGCCACCACCTAGCCACCACCAATAATCGCAACAAAAATATATTTTACGACTGTGTGCCTCTCAGGAAATGAAATATTTTCGCACTACTAGAAGAATGACAGTTCCCATGTGAAGGAATTACACTGTAAAAAATATATCGTAGAATTGTTTCTTAGCAAACTCGCTGTGAACACTCAAATCACACGTTCATGTACAAGATACTGAGCGTCCTTGTCACTTCACTAGCACACGATTAGAGAATATTAATGAGTAAAGTGTGAAACACATCCACGTGGTGCGATCCATGGACAACGGCAGCAAGCCCAGACGAGCGACCCCGCGCTGGAGCCCGTCGCTGGCGGCGCAAGCAATCGATATCTCGGACTGAAACGGGGCGGCCGCGGGGTGTGTCGCATCGATCCACGGGCACACCCGCACGCGTGCCCGGCACGCACGAGCACGCACCCTGCACGCAGCCACCTCCATCCCACATCAGCACTGGAACGCAGCGCGTTCGGGGCTGCTCGGACGAGCGCACACACGGATCATGTAGAGCGGTTTTTGTAACTTTGCCTCACGAGGCTCGTTTTTACGATGGAATGTGGCACGGTATTTCGCGTCTTCCTCAGTCGTGACGCGTCGTGGCACCGTACCATGCGTCGAGCTTTTCTGCGCAACTAGCGTCGGGAAAGGGAAAAATTGCTGGGTATTATGGAGTTAAAATATAAAACGAAATCATTACGAAACGAATAACTTCACTGAACGACAATTATGAGTTTGAAAATACGTTCCCAGAGCTAATTGAAGACCTTACTTCGCCCAGAAAACCATTTATTCCTAGTAAAACTTCCTATATTACTTCTTGACATCTTCTAAGACAAAACAAAGAAAAAGCCAACAAGATATTTCTTAATTTTAATTTCGTCATCAAAACCCAATATGATATTATCGCATCCACTTCTTGTACATTAACATTCCATAATGCATCCTTTTAAATACCCAATAAGAAAATGTGAACCAAACTAATACGCCAATCTGAAATATTTTCTAAATTATATTTGAACCCCTAGTTTCGAAGTAGACACACGAATAAGGAAGTAACGACGTTCTCAGTCACACAAATACCGGCGTACAAAACTTCTTAATGTAAGCAAGATAGAGATGAGTAAGAGACTTCTAAAAGATTGGGGGGAAAGCTTAATTTACTTGGCGGACTGAAAATAAATCAATGAATGAAAGAAAACTCGATCAATTTATAACAGGGCTGTCCAACTTCGTAGGGTTTAAGGGCCACATATCAAATTCTAGTTAAGCCGCGGGCTGCACCGTCATTTAAAATGTTTTTTACCCGAACTACTGAGATTACACTGAAACAAATATGTATTAGATACAACATTTAAACTTTATACAATATTTAACTTTTAATCCATGTATTAGAAATTGTATTCGAAAACGTCTGAATAAAAATTCTTCTTATTCAACGTACTTAATGATTAATACACCTACAACGAGAAAACTAATATATCATTAAATAAAAATAAGATGAATTGTGCAATTGATGTATTGTATTTGGTTGGTATTAAAAAATATTTCAAAGTCGCGGGCCGCACAAAAAGATCCGGCGGGCCACATGTGGCCCGAGGGCCGCCAGTTGGAAAGCTCTGATTTATAATTTCATTTACTGAAATGAATTACTCATTAATCACATACATGCAGTACCAAACAAAAACAATTATTTTTCTGAAACTCATAAAGCTTCTTAAATTAAAGAGTACATCATAAAGGAATCGTATATTGGCTATACTCCATACAGGAATTATTTCCTGGAACTGACTTATCTAACCTAAGCAATGGAACCTCTAGCACATTCAGTTCTCTGCACGAGCAGCAAGTCTCACAATTTTCTATACTTAAAAACCAAAGTTAATTCACATGCGAAAAAATTAAATTTGTTTCTGCCAAAAACCCTGAATTTTTTTTACTATTCAAAAAATTATCTACCCAAGTTCCTGTCTCAAACTTATTTTCTGGCGTTTTAATTGGAATTTTAATGAAATAAACAGCATGAGATACGCATTTATGTGTTTTATTGACTGCACATCGGTCACGAAAGTGCAAGTCAATAGAACACATTAGTTTGTTATCTAAATAGAAATTACAGAAATTAGTTTCAACGGACAACTCCTCCTAGGCGGCTCAACCGATTTCGTCTGTTGCACAAAGAAGATGACAGGTGTATTCCGATGAACATAGAGCAAATTGACGGGGTCGCGGGTATCCAATTGGGAGCTTTGTTACGACATATCTTTTTTAATTTAAACTTTCAATTGGATGCAACTTCAATTCACACAACGTTTAAATCGTTTAATCCCCTAATATCTTGTAATGGCGCATCATTTACCCGTCTACAGTAGTTGCACGCAAACTTCATGTTAAGGCTTCAGGTTTACTGCATCATCGGCGAGACAATACAAGGAAACAGCTTGCGGGTTCCGTAACGAAATACTGGCCTTACAAACGCACAACAGCTGGAAATACAAGGGATCAAACGACGTTATTCCAGGTATACCCATTGCATAGTGAAGCGGCTTTGCAATCGAGTGACAAACTTGTGTGGCGGTCTGTACTGGCCTTCGCGTCACGCGTGATCTAGGTCTCTATAAACAAAAACAGGGAGACGTGTGTATACATTAAACTTTGTACGTGTCTGCACGTTCTTCTTCACATGCGATCGCCTAAAACACTTTGCGAAGACGCTCATGGGATTTGTGATTTCATTGCTAATAACCGATACTACTACTGTTGTTTTGGCAGGGGAGGTGTGTTTTTCTTTTTGATGGTCTTTCCATTAACCTGAAGGAGGGAACAGATGTAATCAAGTATTTTTAACTGGAGTCACTCCCACAATTACTTTCTTAACTCAATTCACTTTCGAAATACCGCATTCCTACAAAAATCACCTGATCACTCAAATGAAATACTTAAAACACCGATATTCGACAAGAAACCCTAAAATATGAACCGAATACTCACAAAACTACGCACAGTTTACTTCTCACTGCTAACAATCAACGTTAAAATAAAGTGTAAAATATAATAAATTAAATAAAACTGAACTATCAGGACACAGGAGTTTTCTGATCATGCCAATGTTATTTTAACGGATATCTTCATGCTGGTTATTTTCAAAATTGTAAATTTTAATTTTCTTGAGCTCTTACTTAGTTAACTGCGAGAAGTGGCGTATTTAGTTATTGGACAGCTGTACCATATCAAATCTGTAACTAATTTCTGGATGTATACATTTTCTATTACTTCGGAACAATAGTTCTTATTATAGAATGTCACAAACTCTCGTTGCTTTAATTAATTATTACAATTGTGTTGGCAAAGGTTTAGGTGAAGGGATTCTGGAGTTAAACGTTGCGCCGAATATAAATCAAGACGTTTAATTTAATTCGTTCAAAGCGTGGACAAAGAACAAACAATGAGGTACCTATATGACGAAGCTGGCAAGGTTGGAATTGAACACAAGATAATACAACTGACAGTATGCACATTAACGGATTAATTATCTATCCCACAATATTCTTTAAATCCACTTATTGCACCTACATCGACGAAAAATAGTTTCAATAATAATATGTGGGTTCTCATTATTGCCTACTATGTTTTACATCATAAAGAGCTCATACCTCATTAATATAAATGACTCCGGATACTTATGTTCAGAACTCTATGATATTGGCAAACTTTCTGTCAAGCAAATAACTAAAATTATAGTACAGAATAAATCATGTATTATTCCTTTTACTTTGCAAACCAAACATCGGTGAGACCTACTGATTTGATCAACAACTAGTGTCAAACAATCGTAATGGGAAATAAAAAAAAAAGAGTTGAAATTTTCCGCAGGAAGCAAAACGTTTGCACAAGACTACTAATTGCGATCGTGATAACTAAGTTTGACAAAATGAGATTTTTAAAATATAGTAACGATTTTCAGATTTAAAATAGTAATTTACTTGATTTGCAATGTCAAAGAGCGTTAAAAACTGTGTGTGACACGACGAGGAGAAGTGCAATTTGTGCACTTTCCTTGCGCTCTGGGTTCCCAATCCCCTCCCTTAACTCGAACAGATAAAGCTGAATTACGAACGCTGTTTAGCAAGAGTGCTTTTGGCAAAAATTGTTAAGCAATCCTCCCCAATGTAATAAAAACTATCACAAACTCTAATATCAAATAGAATCGCTCAACAGTACTTAAAATTTTCATTTCGCCATTTGGGCTTCCTATTTTTGGTATTTTGACTTATTTTGACCTTTGACCCTTCGCTTTCGTAATTTTTTTCCTTTTTCTTCTGGCACCAATGTGGACAACTCTCTGCACATGATACACGAGGAGACCTCTCTAGTGCTGGTGTTTTGCACAAATGCGAAGATCAAGCACAATAATCGCGATTTCACTAATGCTGTTCGAAGAAATCCACAAGAGCATCTCTTAGCGTCGCGTGCGAAACAAATCCGTAGTCTTGTCATCAAACCACAATTTAAATGCCCTATTAACAGTATTCTCAGCACTGAAATTTAAAAATAATATTTATGGTGGACTGTGCAAAAACTATTGGTTATATGCGATCAAGATTACGAAGAAAATATTGCTTCCTTTTAAAAAGTGATTTTTGATTGTTTACGTACCTTTGTCCCCTATTTTAACCTGGATAAATGACTTTTTGCAAGCCCATTTCAGTAAAAACAAATGCCATTTTGCCAGCCTATTTTAGGTTAAAAATGAACTTCCTGGCTTTAGTAAAAAAATTTCCTGCGTGAAATTTTTGAAATTTTTTTGCGCCATGAAATTGAAAAGCCATGAAATTTTTTTGCACACCAACTGTTCAAGTTAACGACCAATTTTTTTCACTTGCAGACGAATTGTAAATCTAGAAGAAAATCTCTTCAGCGAAATTGTTTATCAATCTTAATAGCGGAAGTTCCAAATGGGCAAACAGGAACGCAGCGCATGCGTTGGAGACACGAGGAGAGACATTGGCATGGCAAGCATGCGCCAGCAACCAGTCACGTATACATTTACAATACGGACACTTCCAGGTAATTCGTTGTAAAGGGCACAGTCCAAACTAACAATGCAAATGCCGTTAGGTTGACTTACCAGATAAAGAAACGGCGCACAGGGTACGTAGTACCCGCGGCTCATACTTGAAGGCTCTTCGGAGATGCAGGCCACAGCTTCTGCATAATCCAGAAGAACGTCACGAGAGCGCCAAACTTCATTTAACACCGACAAGGAATCGTTAAGCGGATCGAAGCTGAGAGGAACGGTCTTTCATTCCGAGCACTGTCAAAAGGATACTATTTTACAACGTTCAAGGGTGGGGTCGAAGATACAAAATATATTCATAGCACACGCTTTTCAGAAATACATTCCACGAAAACAGTTCCCTTCAAATTATCCACACTGATGGCAGCTCCGTAACACATTCCAGTATTACAATACGTCACCTCACACAACAGCCACCAAACGTACCAATAAAACACTCGTTTAAACTCATACAATATGTTGACAACAACGGAGAGGAAGATTCGAAACTGCGACGACGCGGAAGAACGTTGCTTCAAGTCACATGATGAAAGATTTGCTCGCTAAACACTCGAAATCACTTACACTACGCTTCCACGTCCGCCTTCTGCCACCATTGGCGAGTGACTCAGCCGTGAGAGGCGGGTGCTGAAGCTCGGCGTTGCTAGCGCGCCAAGCGGCGTTCGCAAGAAATAGCATTTCCAGTCTCATCCACCAGAGAGCAGAGTATACGTGAAGTTAAGAAAGCGGGAAATTTGAATAAAGAATTTATGGAAATATTTACTTTCCAATTTCCCACTCACTTTCATATAAAATGTAATTAGAATTGGAAAAAGTAAATATAAAAAAGACAACCAAACATTTAATGACATACCGATGTGTGTAACTTTTTTGACAAAGCATGTTTGTGTAATAATTTACCTGTACGTTACGTATAACAAAGTGCTAAGTACTCTCTGAACAGTGTTCATTTTATTTTACACGGTAAAATTATTTCTTATATCATGAAAGAATATGAAAACACATTCACGTTCATTTTCATGTCTTCGATTAATTTTATTATTATTATTAACTTCTGAAATTTTTTAGTAAATGACAAAGTTTTAGTAAACAAAAAAATGACAAACCAACCTCAAAATAACGGTCTTTTGCCTGTAAAAACTTTTTCTTTGATAACTTATTTCCCAACATGAGATAACCTTTAATTATTTTTTTACATACATAAGCACATCCTTTGTAAAGGCATATATATCTTACCTCTTCACACGGTTCAAAATTTCCATCTTGGTGTTCTTTAACGCAAGTGTTTTAAGTCAGCCAGCTGTCGAGAAAACAGTCTTCACTTACCTTTACTTAGAGTAAACATAACATGAAAACTATTATTATTCAAAACATTATAAGTTACCTTATTTAAAAATACCATATTTTAAAACACTTCATTAAGAAAAATCAACATCATCAATATTGTAGTTTTACAATGTTAATTTTTTCCAGTTTTTTTAAATGTGAGTTCAGCAAAAATGGACACTGACCTTGCTTCATAGTTGTGCTTTGCTCCATTCAAAAAATTAAGAATCTACAACAAACAGAACAATATTTTTTTCATTATTTGTAACTTTTGCAATTTTCAAAACTTCAGAGAAATCCGATAAAAATTAAAGAAAACAAGTGTGCTAAAACAGCACGTACCTTCTCGCGATATGACTGTGACTCGTCAATGACTGTGTAATATTCCAATATGACAATTTCCGTCTTACACTTGAACTAACATTTCAAAAACGCTTACACAAACGAAGCGTGAAACACAAACATATTTCTTTAATTCCAACGTTTAACCCTTTCGTGGGCCGTGGGAAGCATGCTTCCCACTTCACTAATATCTCTCCAGTTCCCTTCTGAAGCGTTCTTATTGCCCATACCATGTATTGTAATTTATCTTTGACTATTGGAAACGTTTCTGCTTAGTGCGCTTCCTGCCATTTCCATCATTGTTGAGTTTGGAGGCCGCGTGAGGCAAAGTGTGAATGATATAGCATTGTCGTGAGCGTACTTCTACCAGTTTTTATGGATTATGTTCCTTTTTTTATGTTTTGATGTATGTGAGAATGTGTTTGTTTATTTTGTCATTTAGTTAGATGTTCGGGTAATGTTCAGTTTGTATTCTACACATTTTTGCGGGGTAATCTGTGTATTATCATAATTATTGTATACGTGCGAAAAGTAGTTCCCTTGCTATTTTCTTGGCATTTATGATTTGATACAAACAAGTTTTGAGGGGTAATTTGATAGTCTTTGTACTCTAATTACAAAAATTTAACTTCTTGATGCTGAATGTCTAGGATATGACGATGCCTGAATGTCTAGGATAATCCCCAATATATAAATGTGTGTTATCATATGCGAATTCATTTTGCGTACTATGTAGTTTCGTGTTTATTTTTGTTAATTTTCTGTGCCATTCTGTTTAGATCCATGTTTTAGAATTTTTCATAGAAAATTAATGCAAAATAAAAGAATGTTGTTAAAAAATTGAAATTTTTATATGTAGTTCATGTCAATTTTTTTCATACCCAAAAAGGGCCGTGGGAAGAATACTTCCCACCTCCTTGTATGTAATCATGCTTGATATGATTTCATTCATCAATGTAAATTTCAAATAACACTACATTATTTACTCATTTTTTAGTATTAGTTTTTACAAATTAAATCTGGATATATTTTGCCCACGAAAGGGTTAAACGAAAACAGCTTTCTGCCATTGAATTCAGTGTATTCGTGTTCTGCATAAATGTTCTAACGATGTGCAATGCGTGTTTTAGCCGTAAATAAAATTATTAGTTCATACAAACGCGAATGAATGCTGGTCGTCATTATCGCCTTCTGCTTTCAGTGCGGCGTTACAACAATGTGTTGCAACAAGCAACATGACTGCTAATTCTTATGGGATACACATTTTGCAAAATATCATTCTTGTTACTACTAGCAAGAAAATGAGAATAGATAGAAAAATATAATAATTAAATATAAAATTGTTACATTTATCAAAATTACTCGGTTTTTACACACATTACTCGTCATTTCCACATTTTATCATGCAAAGCGAAATCATCAATTCGTTTTTACACTTAACTCAATTAAAGGACACAATTTAAAATAGATTTAATGATAAAATAATATTAATACTAACATTTCTTTTCAAGATTCGAGAATCATAATGGTTCCAAATGATGTTCAACAAAAAGAAAAATTCAAGACATTTCATTATCTTATCTCGTCGCCGTTCTACAATGAACTTCTCACATTTCCAACGCTGCATTGTTTCCCTAGGGAGCGGGTGGTAATATGAAATTAAAGTTAAAATGTTCGTACAAATTTGTGGCTTATTTTTTCAATTTTGTTTTCATGTAAAGTTTTAGAAAAAAATGCTAATATATAATTCAAATTCAACCAAATCAAACGAAGCACCTATGGAGTATATCTGCGTTTATTTCGATAGTCAGAGACAGTAATAATTTCTAAATTTTTCGCACCATTAAACATACCACAATCGACGATCAATATGTAGCCAGTTTCCTTGGAAATTACTAATCTGCTTTGTAAATGTTGTGAAGTCCACCAGAGTGCAGAACAGCTGTGCGTCAACACGTCTCTCAACTCTCCTGGACACCCATCATGCCTTCTTGCCTGAAAACCTCGGCTCGGTCAGGGACGAACCTGATCAACGTTTTCACCAGGACATCTTAGTGATGGAGTCACGTGTGAGGATAGATTGTCTTAATCTTCCGGTTCTCTGGACTGTCAATTATTGTTGTGAATTTTTATATTCTCGCCCTTCCTAACGTTAAAGACAGTATTATAATAGTGCGCCGGAAAACGGGGAATTTTCATAAGTAATATCACAGCATTTCGAGTGATATTTAGTATGAATATTTCACAAATAACACATTACATGATTTGAAAGGATAATTTAAACCATAGGAATTACGAAAAAGAGAAATATTACTCAAAATTACAACAGAAAAATGAAAAACATTCATTCGGCTCCGACTTATCATTGCCTCCTGGAATAACTTATAAGTATTTTTGAATAAAAGTTCAATGCAGAAAATGATCTATCAATTTTATGGTAATAAAACTTTCAAAAAATTATAACAAGGCTACTTACAAGAACATTTATTACAAGCACAATTATTAAAGTTGTAGGAAGTTGTTTTCCAAGTCTTGGTCGTCCAGTATTTCCAAGTCTTGGAAGTATTTGAAATGAAAGATGTACAAGATGAATTAGCAGCGCAATTTGTCAATTTCGAATGGATTGAACAAACGTGTGTACTCATTAAAGTATTTTCCTGAATAATTCTGGTTGTAACGTTCCACATAGTTTTGATAGCATATTCTTTGCACTCTTCGCCATCTAATCTTCGTATATTAATTGCCTAAAATATGTGTAATTTCTTCATTTGTAGTTTGTGCTGTCCATTTGTATTTTTTTCTTCACAAAATTCTTGAAATTGCTTCCACACGCATTCTCTGTTCCTTTCGCTGTTTTCCGGCATTGAATCTTTAATAATATATTATATTTCAGAGTTTTAAACATTACCAAGACAAATTTGAATATTATATTGATATGCACAAGCTATTTTGGACCTGAAACAATTACTATCGTTATCTTAAAAAGGTAAACAAATTTTTTACAGCGGTAAAAAAGGTTAACAAAGTGATGGTAATAAACATCTGGGATTGGTTTAATTTGAATATATCCTTGATTAGTATTGGCTACTTACGACACGGAGAAACATGAGTGAAACAGTCAGCTCAAAAACTATTGCCCAGATAACGCAAATATGGAAAAAATTCTGTTCCTAAATGTAGAAGGAAAAATTCCTCTAACACGTGGTGTTGCCGGAGTTTATGTTGTGTGTATCCTTGATACATAAAAATCGATTGACGGTTAAACGTCTGTCTATTCGTAAGTCTGTGCACAACCATAGCGCATAAACCGTTCAGCCGATTTTCTCCAAAATTGACATTCCCCAACTGTTCGGACTGATGTCGCGACGCGTGCAATTTGAAGTCGATTTTTAATTTTTGGTGGTACTTTTCATGAATCCCCTCAACATTTTGAAAATAAAAAAATGGCACCAAATTTGTTTGATTAAATTTTCTCCTCAGATAGGATAATGGACGCTTAAGAGAATGGTGCAGGTCTCATTTTCGTTGAAATCCCTGATTTTTCGAATATAACAAAAATTCAATTTTTTTCGGCGTCTTCCTACAACTATAATATTGAAGAGATACATTTTTTCCTAAACAAAATCTGTTTCTTAAAGCAGATCATGAAATAAGGCCATGCTCCTCTTTTCGAAAATATTTTAGTTTTCGTAATTTTGCTCGAAATATAGGCATTTTTTTTCTCACAACCCCCTCCAATTTTTTTCTTTAAATTTCCTCTACACATATAATAAGAGACGGTAAAAAATATGGGGCTAGTCTGATATTCGGCTATTGCTCGGTCTTTCCAAAATGGAAAAATTTAACATCTTCACAAGACTGTCTTTAATTAACATCGTTTAATTTTTATTTATGCCTCGTATTTTATAGACAGACCAACACTTTACATACATTTACATCTTACACGACTTTCGGAACTCTCTGCGTTCCATCTTAAAGTAGTCAACATTCTAAAAAGCAAATATATTCGCCTATCTAAAAACCATATTCGCATATCTAAAAACCATATTCGCCTCTATATCAAATATAATTTTTGAAACGCGAATGTGGTTATTTGTTTTCATAAGTACAAAATTGTAGATGGAGATTTTTTCATTGACAAAGTCTGTTGTAAAATATCAGCTCTTCAAAAACAGATCATGTACAATTTTTGGAAAAAAAACAGTATTTTTTGCTTAACTTGTGCTTGACACTTACGTAATTTCTAAAAAATTATTTTCTTAAAACCGCTCGAATTTTTTTTATTTCCACCTTTAGAAGAAGGGTTGCTTAAAAGTTTGCTGCAAGTTTCATTTTCATTTAACCCTCCGTATTTTCGAAAATTGCAAAAACTTAACTTTGGGAAACTACAAAACGGAAGATAAGGATTTTTGTCTTAAAAGATGATCTAAAATCCAGCTCATTAAAAAAAGTCATGTAAAGTCATGTACATTCGTTTTAAAAAACTAGTTGTTTTCACGAAATTTCTGCTTTAAATTAATGAAATATATATATATATATATATATATATATATATATATATATATATACATATATATACACACACACACACATATATATATATATTGTAACGATATGGGGAATATACCCCATATCACCATAAGAAGTCATGGGAAAATTGCAAATTTTACAATTTAAGACCAGCGGAAGATTTTGTTTATGCCGGGAAAATTTTAAAGAGGAGAGGAAGGGGCAATGCAGCGATATGGTAAATATATCCCATATCACCATGACCGCCCATCTTAATTCAGTTTACGAGCGGGCGCGAACACGGAGCGTGAGACCAAGCGGTCAGTAGGTACGCCATCTGTCCGTGGCTGGTCAAAGCGGCGGAGCGCGACTTCGTGGAGAGGCTTTCTGCTGCTGACGACGGGTGGAGAAATGAAAAGGCCCCCCCCTCACGTTTTACCCCTATCGACACACCGTAAATACGGTGGACAACGGTGGACAAGCTCTCTCGCCTTTCGGTAGTTGAAGTGATACAAGCTCTTATGATTGTGGTGGTAAGTGAAACCAGCGTAATAATTCAGAGGATGAGATGATGGTAGCTCATGCGAGCTTATGATTAAGGAAAAGTACTTTATGAATACGGGAGTTTTCGGCAATAGTAATGTGAGAACTTGTTACGGTGCGGAGAAAATTGATGTGAGGCGAGTGTGGCTCGTGGAACTATCCAGAAAGAACGGTGTGCGTTGCCCAGATTACGCATCGCGAGCAGAGGACAGGCTTAAATAATTTTGTGCTGAGCTAAGAAGTGGTGCAAAATTCGCTGGACGAACTGGAAGCAGTAAACGTGATTTGGTTAGCGCTGCAGTCACTTTAAAGCGCAATTACAACACACAGTTCACCGACGCAAAAAATAAATTTGCAAAGCCCGAGAGACTTGGTGCGTGGGCGTGTACGGTCGTGCGGCTGGAGAGAAGAGGGGAAAGAAGAATTCAGGCGGAGGAGGAGCCGAACGAGAGAAGGGCTTTGGTGTGCACGCGTGGCGGACGTCCCGAAGAGTACGTGCGAAGGACGTGGGTCGCCGCGGGATGTGAAAATTGGACTTTGTAGCAGCGAGGCAGAGGAACGTCGGCAAGGTGACGCGAGGGCAGTCGAAGCGTGAGAGACCGTGATATACAAACCAAAAGAAACGCCGAAAAGGTATAAGAACTTGCGACATTTTTTTTTCTCTTCTTACACTGTCGTACGAAGAGTTAGAGGCTTCCTGAACTGTTATTCAGAAGGCAATTAATTAGGCAGAAAGTGAGAAAATTTAAAATTTCTACGGACTAAGTTGATCACAATTCATTTCTCTGTTTTTAAATTGAATTCCTTGTACTGTTTTTGCTGCAATTGATGTAAATTTCATTTCATTACGTAATCCGGGAACATTAAATCGTGAAATTGTTTTATGAAAGTGTAAATGTAAAGATTAATTTAATGGTAAATTGGTATGCTATAGTAGACACTTCAATATTGCTGAGATAATTGTATTTTTTTATGATTTGGTAACCTGCGAGTGATTCAGAACTCAGTACTTGTGGGCATCGCAGAATCAATTAAGGGAATAAGTTCATTTAAGGGTCCGTGCACGGAAAATGAACGAATGAAGGTAGAAGCAAAGGCAAAAGCAAAGAAAACCCGAGGGGGCATTTTCTTCTGACAATGTATTAGTTTGCAGATTAACTTTGAAGTTGTCCAATAAACGGCACTGCAATTAGTTTCCGTTTTACAACCTAGGTTAAGCCGATTGTGATCGAGAGCGATCAGTAGTAACTAGGGAGCATATGTGTATGATTTTGTACAACTTCCTATTTTTAGAATATATGTGCTTTGGTTACTCTTCCACTTTGATTTCTGTGTCGAGGGTTCATACCTTTCTCATACCCTAAAGATCCTGCCTCCTGAGAAAAGCTCGTTTCAACGCGAGCATTCATTCGAACACGCTCGCTTGGGACCTATATGTTGTGAGGAGCAAGAGGCGTGTTATAATATATATATATATATATATATATATATATATATATATATATATTGAAATATACCTTCATCCTTCACTTCGTAATACGTTGTCGTGAGTTTGACCTGTTCCGAATTTATAGAAAGATGTGGGCGCCAGGAACAGGTGACATAAACTAATACTAACTTTTCCCTATTTAATTCTGTCAAAATTATATGGGCATCCAGCTAGCTTGGGCCGATGGATTCGGATTACATGTATTCGCTATCGCTAAGATAGCCGATTACCTGATCTGCCGACTGTACAGCCTGGCGTGGAATCTGAAATATGGAAATTCTCTGCTTCCAACTAATTAGAAGCTTATGATTGACAAATGAACAGACTCTTTTCTTTTTCCAAAGAACAAAATTTAACAATTTATTCAATGTTAATTTTAACAGATTACTTAATGGCCATGACCCCTTTTAAAAGATATTATTTTAATATACTGCAGTATATGTTACCGTCTTGCCGACCCGCTCGTTCCGAAGACGCTTCTCACTTGGCCGATGAATCCGAGTCGCTCTTCTGTCTTCTGATCTTGCGCGGTTGCTGAAGTATCCAGTCCACACTGCATAAAATCTAGCTAAGTTCTTTCCGACGCTTTAGGTTTATAATCTTTCACACGAGTTTAATAAAATACTAATGTTCGAACTATCGTCCGGTGAACACCCAAAACTGCCCAAGTCCGCGGATGTACTCCGGCAAATAATTTCTAAGTCCGATGACGACTGTTACTTTTCGCACGAAAATGTATAAGTCTCACTTTCAACTACAAGGTCCGCACATTATTTGCACTCCACGAAACTCAAGAGCCGAGTTCACGACCTACACTCCACCACTCTGAGTCAGACTGTAACGATCTGCACTCAACGAAGCTCCAAGTCCGAATGAATGTTTTTCTGTATTTTGCAACCCTTGATGGGTCGGTAGCGTCCCACGTTCTATTTTTCCAAAACACGGCGGTAAACACCAGAAAGTCTAATTGCCCCCCGCCAACCCGCTCATTTCTTACAACCCCATGTAGCCGCGCCTTCGTCCGTCATACGTTTTTCGACCAATCACATATTCTTTATTATATCGATCTAGCCAGCGTTCCGGCACCTACGAGGCTTGCAGCTAGTTTATTTACCTGCCCTGCACCATAGCAACCCTCTGCGCTGGCGTTACTAGGGCCGGATATCGCCATTTTACAAGTCCATTTAGTCGCCCCGTATACAACTAATATTATGAATAAACCATGTCCCGTTCTGGTATATCACAATATATATATATATATATATATATATATATATATATATATATGTGTGTGTGTGTGTGTGTGTGTGTGTGTGTGTGTGTGTAGGTGCCCCACCAATTTAAAGGCCACGAGAAATATTGTCGGAGAACAGAAATGGATCCAAAAGAAACGAAAAATAATTAATTTAATTTTAAATATAATTTACTCTTGACAATGCCAATATTAATTCTATTTTTACTCTATTCTACAATTTGTATTCTCAGTGTATTGATGTATTTCTCTCAAGCAATCCCTAAATATTAATTGAAATTGCGCAACAATAACGCAATGGATATTTGAGAATCTCATTGTTGACATGGTGATGGTGATATAATAAAGCTGTTTTATTTACAGGCGAGCTTGTGTTTACAAATTAACCTTTTAGCAATGATTCGAAATCTTTTTGATAATTCAAATTTTTGTCATTGTTGCGAGGTATATACTTCGGTTTTGCTTTCTTGGCGCACGGGGGGTGTCAATAAAATGGAATATCTCACAGTATTTCGCGTCGTTCTCGGTTGTGCCGCTACGAATCGCATGATCGCGACTGTATCGAGCAGTGCTGGCGCCATTTTTTTGAAAATGTCCCAGGGGCTTCAAGTAAATTATCCCCAGAATTAAAATACCGGTTTCAAATTTAAGGGTCCACAACATCAGCCAGATCGATTGGGGAATATCAATTTTGGAGAAAATCGGCTGAACGGTTTAGTCGCTAGCGTTGTTTATAGACAGACGTTTTGCCATCAAACGATTTTTCTGTCTGAAGGAGACATAAAGCATGCATTCTGTACCTCATGTTAAAGGATTTTTTTTCTAAAATTAGAAGCCGGATTTATCCACTTTCGTTACTAAGGCCCAGTAATAAGAGCTTTTCTCCGCAAATTCGCCGTTTTTTCGCGCAGCATTACATAACTTTCCCTTCTTAATACGTTCCTTCTTAAGCGCGAGAAGGTAAAAAATGGGTACGACGACTCTTAGGAGCAGACACTGCACACCACACTCCAATTTTCTCATCATGCAGCGGAACGTCATGCAAAATATGAGGGCTCTGTTGACCAGCATCTAGTGTTCTGGGAATTAACGTGCCCAGAGAGATGGAACCATGCTTCATCGTTCATAAAACACAGCGTCGGGTCTACTTTCCCGTCACCTTCCTTTTTCAAAAACCACTCGCAGTAAATAGCATTTTTCTCATGGTCTGCAGGAAGACGTTCGGCACATTACAGCTCCAGTAAGTCTTCAGGTGCAAATAATGAAGGACATGATGCAACTTGAACGGTTCATTCTAGACTGTTGTAGCAACTTCCTAATAGACTTCTTTGGGCTCGCCGTAATTCTCTGCTGAATGTCGTGAATAGCTTCCAGAGTACGAACAGAAGCGATACGGTTGCGTTTAACATTCAAAATCGAACCTTTTGTTCGCCATTGTGAAATTAAATTCTGGATTGTGCTCTTCGTCGGGATACGTACTATGGAGAACTTCCCGAGCTTCCTTGAACGAATGTGTTCGAATATTCGCCTCAACAAGAAACACTCTTTCTTGCTTAGAATACGTGATTAAGTATTAGGCGTAAACGAAAGCCGAAACATAAAGCCCACAACTGTTGCGTGTCGTAGGAGACCAAACGACTCCTGGTCCAGCTGCTAGAATTCTTTGTCCACCCAAAATCAAACAGAACACGCTTCAACAGGGCCGGTTTTAAGCGGGCACCCGGTATAATAAGGCAGTAATGGTACATTAACTTAATATTACAAATCGTAGAACAGTAACTTATTAGTTTAATAGTATTTGAGTTATCAACTGTTTGATGTATTATGACATCATTAAACAAGTTGAAATCCGCTTTTCATCAAGAGGTCCGGGTTCGACTCCCGTGGAACTCATGTGAAATTTGTTCCAACAAAACGAGTTTGGCTGCTTCACAAGGGTTAGTCCAACCCCTGTGAAGTGCCCTAAAACCTACCCACATCCTTATTCCTTCCCAATTCTGGCCGCTGGGTAGTGATGCAGGAGCACGTACGCGGAGATGCTACCTGGCGGTCCTCTTGACAAACTGACTGCGACGAGACGTGACATATGACGTAGTATTAATGGAGGATTACCCCCAAGCGCAAAGCGCTCAACGCCCCAGAGGGGCTTGGAGACGCGTTGCGTCCACTTAGACGCCACAAATTTAAAAAATGTGAGTACAGATGGAAATAAAGTGTTTTTGCCAAGAATTGATAATATTCGCCGAGCACATATGCCAAACGAATTGCACATAGTTTTGACAATGCTGCGCTCGCAACTCTGCGTTGCTCGCTTCTATATTATTTGCAGCGAATATTTTAAGTCAAATTTATTCCTGTTTGCTTCATTTGTCAAGGAAAGAAGTTATTGCTGCTCCTGACTATCGAAATGAATGCAGATGTGCATCACAGGCACTTTGTTTCAATTGAACCTTTTCAAGTAAAAGCTGAGATTTTAGTAGCACAGAAATTGCAATACTTCAACACTAAGTTAGCTGAATGTGGCGTCGCCGACGCTTTAAACTTTCTTCGGTTATTTGACTTTTCTTTTGTTCTTCGGTTCAGAGTCCTCTTTGTTCAGTTTAGATGTTTTGTCAGCGTTGAGAACTAACTACTTATAGTTTACCATTTACAGTTCTGGTTTTCTTCTAATTCACGTATTTTTCTTCAAATTCAATGTTTCAAGGCAATTTATAAATTTACTTAAAAAAATATCCATGAAATACTTCGAATCTCACAAATTCATAACATGCGCGATTTTATTAATTTCCTCATTTAATACTGCTCGTTTTTCAACAATTTGGGTGCCATTCTTATGAAAGAAAATTATGGTGCCGTAGAGTGGAAATAACCACGGGTTATAGTGCTGGCCAGCTAACGCAACTACTTTTCAAAAATGTCACTTACTTCCGTATTTTACGGAACTACACCGTAATTATCCTTCCGTAGATTCCGCCAATATTCAATACAATAATGTTAGTTTTTGCTGTGCTAGTTTGGTATTGTTGCTAGCGATTCGCATTTGGCGGTTTGCTGTTTTTCATAAATCTTCATTGTGATTTCGCTTACTTTACTACTTTAGTACTACGCGCTTCTTATTTTTGTTTATTATTTTCCAATTGTTTTCATCACTAATCACAGTGGAGTTAGTTGAGATAGTGTTAGTAGTAAAGGTTAATTTTCTTTTTTAGTATTTTTTGTTTTAAATTAATTTTATTTTATTTATTATTAATTTTTTTCAATCCAATTTATTAATAATTGAAAATTAATGGATAGGCCAACCACATCTGGGCCTATTTTAAGTATTTTGTCAGTAAGGAATTCAAAGTTCTCATGAAAAGGGAATTGTAAATTTATTTTGTGGATAGTGGAAGGAATGAGTAGAAGGGGTTCATGTCACTCATATTTGTTTGACAAATCTAATGGCCAAATTATTACAGGTAAGATTATTATTTTTTATTTCTAAAACTTATCTTTTAAAACTGACAGGTGTAATTTTCATAATTAAATATAGTTATTTGTATAGTTATTATCTATAACTACTTATCATTTGTTATGCATTAATAGTCATAGATCCAATTCTTTTTAACTTTCTGTGGGTTTCTTACAGGTGGATGTGAAGTCTGTTGAAACAATCATTATTATTACAAAAAACATAAAGCTCTGACCACAACCATAAAGACCCCTAAAAAAGACAACCTAAAAAAGACCCCTAAAATTTACAAAGGATACAATTTCTAATTTCCAAAGAATAAATTGTAGTTTGGGTTCAGATAATCATTTAGAATTTTTAACTAGTTTGTAATTTTAGAATTTTATTAATCTATAAAATAATTTTGTTTTGTTTTGTAGTGTTTTGTGTAAGATACCATGAATTATTTTTTTATGTAGGTTGTGGTAATTCTACATGACATCTTTTTTTCGGAGATTCCAGGTGATGAAGCATTAAATTTTTAAGGCATCCAGACCTAGCGTGTATAAGAAAAGCACATTGGTTTAACTTGTTTTGGGGGAAGAAAGACAGGTAAGCCCATGTGAGTGGGAGTGAAACAATTTTTAAAAGAGAGTGCTTCCTAAGAATTTATGTTAGGAATGCAAGCGAACTCCAGCACAACAAATATTGATGTTATTTTAATAAAGCGTGGCTATATAGACGATTGATAATTTTTTATACTTTTCTCTGGGATATTAACTTTAATATTGTTTCATTTTTTTGTAACCTGTTTATAACAGTTGATTGGTAAAGTTAGCCACATTACTTGTAATTTGATTTTGAGTGAGTGACACCATATCTCTCTCCCCAAATCCCACATGCATTTCAAAATTCTCTTTGACATAACACACTAATTTTAATAGTGAAAATAACCATTGTTTTACCTTGAACTTTTTCACAGTCTCAATCAGCCACTACTAGGGTGTGTTTAACTGATGAAATAACTATATTAATTATTTTGTCACGATTTTATTTTTGACTGTCATATACATATTGAAAACCAAAAAATTAATTAAAAAAAACATCATTTAGATTGAAATTTTATTGAAATGTTCTGTTAATTATTGAAACATTTTTCATTTCTCAATGTTTCGAGGAGCACTTATCCTCTCCTTAAGGAGTCTAATTTGAATGTAAACAGAAATTATTATAAACTAAATTAAAAAGTTCTAACTTTTAAGATTGTAGTAAAACAAATTGAAATATATTATAGTAATGTATCAGGTACAAATGAACTCACCTTAATAAATTCTGTCATCCTTTTTTGAAATCTAATTTATTTTATGTAAAATTACTTCATCTTACAAGAAAGTTTAACAATAACACCCAGTGTCAGAGACCATACTAATCAGGAGAAGGGCGGAGAGAAAAAATTGGTATTGGAAGAAAGTTAAGAGATGTTTGATTTTTGAATTTTTGTGAATAAGAAAGTAAAATCTTTCTAAGATGGAAATTTGTATACTTTGTCTCAAAATTATGTTTTATCTTTCATTTTATGAAGCACAGTGTTATAAACTCTGGAAATTTGACTACATTCAACTTTCGTATTCATTGTGTCATTTAACTTTATATGTAAATTTTCTGAACTCATTCTGTGATAAATCTATAGAAAACTAAAAATTAAGTTTTCAAACTCTATATGACTGTGTAAAATAAAATCTGGACAAAAAATGTAATAAAATCTTAATGACGGTCTAAAGATAGTGAAATATATTTATCTTGTACTGCTTGGAGACCTATTGGGAATAATTTGACATGCAAATGGAAACTGGAGTATATGATCATCCTCATTTGAATTATTTAGCAAGTTAATGAAAAGGTTTACTGTGAAATTACTGCATGAACAATGAGTTGTTTATAGTATTGTATTGCACAATCATTGTGCAACTTTATATATTTACTGTGCCATTTATATTGACAGTGTACATTCCTTTGTCAATAAATAACTTTTAAAAAATCAAAAAGTTATATTTATTACTATAAGTATCTCTAGGGCATGTATCACACATCATTTTAATGGAGAAGAAATAGGTACAAAGAGAAAGTCTGTCACTGGTAAGAACACGTTACTGAAGACTACTTACTTTAATTATGAATTTCCTATTTTTTAAACAATTACTTGCTTTTGAAAAGAAATGAATAATTAAACAGCTGAATAAAATTGTTGCATCTGCATTAATATCACTGGACTGATAGAAACAATTATTCATTAAGTAACCTAAAAATTAACATGTATATAAAAGAATAATTTTAAATAATTGTGGTATTTATTTTTCAATATAAATCATTAACAGATGACACCATGAATATATTGACAATACTATCATCTCACAAGCATTATTAACGCAGAAGTCAGACTGCAGATAACTTTTAATTTTGTGTTTTTCATCTGCTCTTGATAGCAGTCATCTGCACTTTAACATCTCACACATCATCTCCCACTACTTGATAATGATAACTTAGTATTTTATGATAACTTACCTATTAGCTTATTTGTTCACCGAGTTAATATTCGTTTATAGATGAAAATATTGTTTAATTCCAACGAAAAAACAGACATACATTATGGTATTGTGAAGTCTGAAATCGCGCGAGTAAATGTAAACAAAAGAAAAGCGAGTGAGTTGATCGGAATGATAGTTTTATAAGCTGGCTATACCAACACGAAATGCTTTTGATTGGAATATAGCGATATTTAATGTCAGGCAAAATTCCTTTTCGATAAAGCATCGCAATATGCCTTTACCTGGCATACTGAGGTGCAATGCCAGGCCTAATATACGGCCTGGACTATACTGGTGTTCAAATCAACGCCACCTACATCTAGTATTTTGGTGGTACTTCATCTAGTATTTTGGTAATCAACGCCACCTACATCTAGTATTTTGGTAATTCTCCAGTTATACGCTAAGATCGCAGCTCTTAAAACACGCAAAAGCAGTTTTGGGGAAATTTCTTAGAATCTTATGGCCGAATCTGAAAACAAATTATCAGTTCCCCTTCAGGAGACCGAGACGCGTGGAATGACACTTCTCGGTCTGTCGTATGTCTCGACTGGTGCACGGGAAGTGGCCTAACCGTGAGACACGGAACCGTATTTTCTCCACGCACGCACACTAAGAGTTTACTCAAATACTCTATAGGGAATGTAGCTGTTTCCAATAACGCGAGAGAGTACGCGCTATTGTAGCTCCATTAGTTACTTTCTCTCTACCACTTTCGCAGTAGAGAGAAAGTTAAATAATGCTACGCGAAAAAACGGCGAATTTTTGGCAGAAAACTTATTATAGGGCTCTGATAACGAAAAAGTGGATATATCAAGTTGCTAGATTTTGAAAAAATTCTGTAACACGTAGTGTAGCCAGAATCCACGTTTTGAGGGTCCTTTATATCGAAAAATTGAGTGAAAACAAAACGCCCATCCGTCTGTGAACAATGCTAGCGGCTGAACCGTTCAGCCGATTTTTCACAAAATTGATATTCGGCAATCTATCTCGCTCATGTCGCGGCCCCTTGTTTGAGGCCTGCGCCTATTTCACCTACTGCTGCCGCCTTATTGTCCCGGATCGGCCAAGGGGCTCCCAAAGGCTGCTGACTTCCACAGCCACATTCCCTTGAATTTGAAAATTTGATAGAGCAGAAGACACAAAATTATATGACATAATTGCTACTGTAATTAAAGCATCTAAATTTTCAAAAATTAAAAATGTATTTTAGTCGGGTTTCTTCTTGAGGCTTTTTCAGGAGGTGGCTGAAGTCAGAGGCGGGATTTCGGATCTTTCATTGGGGGGGGGGGGGATTTGGGCGCTATTATAAACACGAAAATATTCGTTCATATTAATGCTTTATGTCAATTGTGCACACCGTTTTCAATTTTGTTAATTATTTTATTAATCATTATTGAATGTTATTAATTAGATTAGTTGAATACAGAGATGACGATCCTCATTGTTATTTCAACAGTCCGAACTGTAAATTCAACGATGCATTTTTCTCAGTGAAACGTATATCGAAAATGTTTATTATTTAATATGATGACAAATGTTTATACATAACTGTAGGATATATATTTAAAAATCTACATTAATTAACTCTTACTCTTAATTCAAAAGCAATCTACTGTGCAATGTAATATGAGCCCCCACTTTTATTTCGACTTAAAAAACGAATTCAATTATTTTTTGAAAACAAATATATCTTCATCTTCAACATCGTTTTTTAAAAATGTACTTAGGGCCGAGATACATGATAGGTGGCGAAAGGGTGGGACAATGTAAGTTTGCCCAGACCGACGAAATTAGAAAACTATTAGGAGAAAGTCTGTGCCATTCTGTAGCACTAGTTATTTTCTCGTATACCTACGTATACACAGAGTAATATACGTAGTATTCAGAATGTTATGTAATGTTGCGGAAAATTGATTTCGAGATTTCGCCGGAAATACACGTTTTGGGTGTCCCCTGAATATGTGTAATATTAAAAAAATATCAAAAAGACCTTCTCTAAAACGGGTCTAGATTTTTCTTTAAACTTTTGGGACGTATAGTGTTTAATGTACTCTATAAGATGACATAGACGCTATTTTTCTCTATTTTGTTGTTTTTTTTCAAAAATTACACTAATGTATTTTTTACTTGTGTCTTACGTCGTTAATATTTACATTAGAAGCGATTTGTTCATACTATTGCATTTATGAGTGTATGTGCATTACATTATGTTATATAAAGTTTCTCGAAAACTCAACATTTTTTTGGTGAAAATGAGCTCAAATTTCCGCATTTTCAGAAACACTCAAACACCATTTTCGCAGAAACGGCTCCAAATTTTTTGTATGCATAATGCAATTGCACTGTTTAATATGACAGAAAATTAATTTTGCTGTATTATTTTATTTCTTCAAAAAATACACAAATGCAATTTTTTTGAAATATCTCTCACGCTGTTAATATGCACATTTTCGGCGATTTGTATACATTATTGCATTTGTGAGTGTCAGTGATTCAAACGACTTCCAATAAAGTTTTTCGAAATCGCAATAGTTGTCTGTGAGAAAGAGCTTCAAATTTCGCATTTACAATAACACTTAAACGCCATTTTCGTAAAATCGGCACCAAATTTTTCAATGAAAATTTCCATATAGGACGAAGGTTCAGTCTTCAATAACATTCTTAAAATAGTTTTTCGATTCTGCCATTAGGAAACCGAAAAATTGAGGAAATGTGAAAAAATATTCGAGCGGTGATAGATAATAGCTGGCAAAAGGATGGGGTACAACCGAAAAGTTAGCCCCGACCAAAGAAATTAGGAAACTAACTAGAAAGTCTGTGCCATTACGTAGCTCCACTAGTTCCTTTTTGTTTTGGCCCTAGATCCTTGGTGGAATCTAAAACAAAAATAGTACGGACACAAGTTGTAATGCCAGTTAAAGTTTGGGGCTCATATACGCACCATAGTTCGGGGCTCATTTTACAACCACCGCCGTATTAAAATTCTGCAAGTCAAAACCGGTCTTTGATAGTTCGAAATTACAGATAGCATGCATAAAAACAATGTTTAAGACTGCCATAAGTATCAAATTGATTCATATTTGTCCCACAAGGAGAGGCCACACGTATAATTATGATGCACAACTTATGAAATTTAGAGTAGCGAAAAAACGGGCGTGGCCTGGCAGCGTAATTTTGAGATTAACACACGTGGCAGTCAAAGGGTTAAAACATGTTGTATTTCATTCGTTAACAATCGGTCTAAGCAAACTCAAACTGAAATTAAAAGCTAAAACTTGCGTTATAAAGCTTTTAGAACCGAGAAAACACGAACACCTCTGTTTCACATCAGCTCTCATTTACAATTAAACCAAAGAGCTATGATGGCAAAAATAATTATTAAACTAGTTGTTAAAATCGTTCCTGCTAGAACATTTGCTGTGTATGAAAAGATACCAAGGGGGCTCATTTTATATAAATCGCTCATATCACCACCTTTACCTCTATCTATGTCTATAATAAACGGGAAACACTCTTGCTTTTTGAGAGATAAAATTTGAGTGCTACGACTAGACCACGGAATTTTGGTCACCAAAAAGATTTGATTTAGGCACCTAAAGTAAGCAACAAAATTACGAAATTAGACACCAATAGCCAATAAAATCGACGTTTTAGGCACTTTAAATAAATAAATTAAAGAATGACTAAGCCAGGCAAAAAATAGACATGAAAAAATTATATTTCTGACCTCTAGAACTGATCTCAAAAGGATTAAATTAGGTAATTTTTATTATGCAGGAAAAAGTATTTTTACAAAAAAAACTTGCACCACACGACCCATTTAACTATTGGCCTTTTTTGTAATCTACGCCTGTCCGACAAGGCTTTTGCCTGACCTGTCATTCTTCCCCTGGTCTCCGCAGACGACCCGCCGCGGCAATAAGCCTAAACCTGTCAACATTCTAGGCTCTATTAGACGCTTTCATTGGATCTATTCTCTCATGATTCGAAAACATCTGCAATAATTTTTAACATCCTAAAGGAGCTAAATAGACACTTGTCCTAAAATCCAAGGTCTAGTTTATGACTAGTTTATGATTTTAGGCATGAAACTGTTTAATTTCTAAGTAAATAACGTTTCAAAGCAAAATATAATTGAAAGAGGATGTATTAATAAGGGATATTCAAGATAACGCTGAACAGTATCCCGCGCGTTTTATAATACTGAACTAAAGTTCACCAATTTATTAATGTATGTTATTAGCTTAGGTTAATAAAATTATTGTTCGCTTGATTATTATTATTATATACGTTAATAAATATAATAGTTATTAACATTATTATATTTCTTCTCAAAATATAGAACCAAGTAAATCTTTTATATATAAATATGAAGATCCGCGAAATAAAATTAAATTTTTTTAAACAATTTGTCCGAAGATTGGGGGGGGGGCAACAGCCCCCCCCTGAATCGCACCTCTGGCTGAAGTAATAGAATACATTGAAATATTATAATGTTGAATAAACGTCACCTGTAGTACGAGAAAGTTCGTGTCAAAGTAGCACCGCTTCTACTAGAAGGTTTGAATTAAAAGACTGTATGAACTATTAAATTATTAACCTTTAAAACCGCGGTTATTTACAGTGGTTTTGACAAAAAAATCACAAATAATCATCAGTTTGAAGCATACTTATATTATAAAAATAGTTTTTAATTCTGTACATTTCAACTAAAAAAACATGTGAAGTGGAAGTTTTGAACAATTTTAAGAAAAGAAATGAACTGAATCTATTGAATTTTGTCCATTGAAAGTGAATGCATAATCTCTTTCCCTACACGTCATATACAGTTTTTACTTTTTTGACCAAATAAATAAAATAAATAAATAAAACAAATGGAAATCACGAGGAAGACCAAGTATTTCTAGACTGTTCATGAAAACATATAGAAATCTAAGTAATCTAAGTGGTAAATAGGAATATTTAGGAGGTAATAACATTTCTGTTATAAGGTAATAAAGTTCCGTCTTTGAACTCAGGGTTCTTTCCTTCATTATTGCTACATTTAATTGCAAAATAGTGTGTTCCTTTCGACACACGTATTGTTATTAATATGTTAAATCTAAATGTATAAGAATTCAGTTGGCGCATATGAAATACGTTCTGATACATGTCAAATGTAATGTTAACATTTTGGTTCAACGTAATTTTACGAGTTATTTAATGACTTGCCCTTGAAATTCTAGGAATACGAGTATAAAACGAAAATACGAATCCAGTTCACGGTCAAGAAATATATATGTATTATATAAAATATGTTGGTTTATTTCTCCTCATACAAAGATCGTAGATCCAAAACACGAAAAAATACGTTTTTGACAATTTCTTGGAATCTTATGGCCGGACCGAAAAACAAATTATCAGTTCCCCAACAGGGGACCGAGACGCGTTCAATGACACCTCGTGTGTCTCGATTGGTGCACGGGAAGTAGTCTAGCCGTGAGGCACAGAAATCTCTTCACACGAACGGAATAGGAGTTTACTCAAATACTATATAGGGATTTGAGGTAACTTTGTTTTTTCAAATAGAACTGTACATATTTTTTCAATCTATCATAACGAGCGTAAAAATACGAATCCAATGATACACATATAGTCATATGTTCGATAAACATTTTTTAGTAATTTTGATGTTTTTGCGACGAGTGTTTAACGGATATTGTGAATGTAACAGTCCGCCACAGAAGGTCACGCAGCGTTCCACCTGGAAACGCCCTTCGGGGAAGGGAAGGGATCTTAGTATTTGAAGATACGAAACATATTCCAAATATTCACAAAACTGTTACAGTGTTTTTCCTGAACTCTGCAATATTCTTTGTACAGTCTTAATTATTTATTCTTATTCTGTTTTGTTTCAAGATCCCATTAATATCCTGTGATATAAAACCCCATTAAATGGAGTTGAAGTAATAAAAAAAATATTACAATACTTACTTATGACTAGGGAGCAGATTACTCTTAAATATATTTTTAATTAATTTTGTCACATCACATTTACGACAAAAGTACTATATGCCATCAGAATTTGAAATATACGAAATTCTCTTCAAGTTCACATTCAACTCAAAATGTGGGATTTATAAGTACTATGTTTATCAGGCAAATTTTATTTATTTTCTACAACATAACTGATATAATTTACGTCAAATAACAAATTTACCTAATAGGATGTTAAACAAATTCCTCAGTTTTATGTTGGCTGGTCCTCTGTATCAGGGTCAAGATTCTCCGGTGAATTCTGGGTATCACCAGGCGCCACATTTTCCTCCTGTTGCGGTATCTCTTCATGTTGCGGTATCTCTTCCTGTTGGGGTATCTCTTCCTGTTCTTGCTGAGACTTTTCAGGCGGTATACAGTAATCTTTCGGACACACGCAGGGGTAATTTAATTTCCGAAAGACTAGTTCCTCTTCAGTGATTTTGGTTGATTTATTTTCTTCACATTGAAGACTTTTTGGCGGAATGCAGTAATCTCTCGGACAAGCACAGGGAAAATTGTCTGTCGGGAAGTTTGGTTTGTATTCCAGTTCTTTAGTGGTCTCAATGTCCTGCGTTCTTTCTTCTGTACTTACTGGTTCTTCTCTATTAATCTCGAAATCCTGAGCAGTCTCGTCTTCGACTATCATTGATCCTTCTGGTTCTTGATGTGGTTCCGAATCAATATTCTCAATATTTTCGGGGTCAACCTGTTGTTCTGCAACGTTTTCAGAGGCTTCGTCAACTTCGCCTTCTGTTTCGTCAACTTCGCCTTCTGTTTCGGTAACTTCGCCTTCTGTTTCGGCAACTTCGCCTTCTGTTTCGGCAACTTCGCCTTCTGTTTCGGCAACTTCGTCTTCGTCAGGTTTGCTTTCTGGTTCATAAATGTCCGTTTTTACAGGTGCTTTTTCAGATTGATCTTCCTTTTTTCTCTCTGGCGTATCGGACCAATCATACTTCGCTCGAGACATATCCAAGTACATTTGAGCAATTGGAGATAGCTTTGGCTTTGGAGGAGGGCAAGGAGGACAAGGAGGCGGGAAAGGACACTGAGCACATCCGGGGCAATTCTTAACACGATGCCAGGGATAATCCCGAGGCATTCTTCGCAACACAGGACCATTGCAGCATCGATAACACGGAATATTTACATATGGTGGACGAGGTACAGCTGGTGACTCAAAGGAAACAACATTTGAAATGCATGCTTTACATGTTCCACATACTTTATGTTCTGATGTTTTCTGTAAATTTTCCCCCTCAAGAGGAGATTGTTCCTCCCCATTGCCAGGTTGCTTACAGCAAGTATCACACGCTTCAGGGGAATCCATGAGAATTTGTGAAGGGCGACATTTATTGCATTTCGGGCATTGTTCCATCTTTTCAGAAGACTGAAGTTTATCGAGTGACTTGCATATACAACGGTCTAACACTGGGCCATTCGACGGCGGCAGTTCTGATTGAGACACTGTTTTTGAATCTTCGGGTACTGAGGAAGCCGAAGGATCATTTGCTGCTCCTCCTCCACCACCTCCTCCACCGCCACCCCCACCAGTTTCAGTTGCTGCTAAAAATGGAGTGGGAGGCCGAAGAGATTCAGAATTTTCGACAAGATTAGGTGAATTATCTATAAAGGAAGGGGAGATTGTTTGCAACTTATCAACACATCGAACACCAGGTAAAGGCGATTTTCCTGGCACGCAATATTTTTGAGCTGCATTTTCTGTTGCACTTCCTTGCGTGGCACTCAATGGTACAGCGTTACCAGCAAGACTCGACCGTTGGTGAAGTATGTACAAGCCAAATGGGGGAACACAGGAAGTCCCCTGCTCGTCGCTGCCGTTGGATTGTCCCGAACGTGCTGAGCAAGTCGGAACAGACGTAACGCCAACCAATATATCTGGTCTCATGCTTGCTATGTGTGCAGTTTCCAATCTATCAATTTTGGTCTTTAAATCATCGATGGCGGATTTGAGAGGCGATATTGATTTTTCCATCGTATTTGCAAGGACATCAAAGAATGTGCCTCCAACTGCAACATCTAAACTTGCGGAGATAGCACCATGCGGTACTTCGGCTGGAGCATCAGGATTTATCACTACTTTTGTGGTATCTGATATCTTTCTGGGCGATGTCTGAATTACGAGACCAGAGAGTGAAGTATCTGGTGTGGACTGAGGTTTGTATAGCAGGGGTCTTTCTTCCGCAGGGTATGGTTGCATATCCTCAGGGATCTCAGGGTAAATAATTGTAGAGGAAAAACCACGTAGACCGTCTGGCATCCAATGAAACTCTGTAATTGTGTCAGGAACTGCATCGTCTCGAACGTCGCTAGGTATCCACGGAGGAATATTTACACCACTCCCCCAAATGGACAACTCTTGGTCGCGATTTTCCAAAAGGTTCATGGTGTTTTGTGCGAGGTGAGGTTGTAATGTGACAGTAGAAACGTTGTCCGTAATAGTTGGATCAGCTGATGGATTAAAATCGGGTATACGAGGTCCGCTATCGGACTCTTGGACCCAAGGAATCCAGGAGCCTTCCTTGGCCAAATTTGATGTAACACTGGCATCAGCGTATGAATTACGCCTCTGATTTTTCGTGCCATTGTCTGCTTCGTCTGGTAAAGGAATTTGCTTTTCGCTTTCCGCCTGAGAAGTTGTTGCTATGGGTACTTGAGATTCGGTGCAAAGTTCTTGGAATCGTTCGCACTGACAACTTCCTTCCGGAATATCTTCCTCATTCTGAGCCGGATGTCGTGGACATATATTTTCCTTTTCTCGACACATGCATGCTGGAGTTTTGTTAGGGTCATTAGAAGAATCAATATTTGTGTTCTCTTGCTCCTCCACTGATTCTGACGCAGAAGCGGTAGCTTCATCGTCACCATCTTCTGCCCCTGCTTCCGAATCGACTCCCACAGATTTCTCTGTATCGACTTCACTAGCGTTAGATTCGTCATAGGCTACAGATTTGTCGTGTAATATGGCATCAGCTTTGTTGTCCGACATGCAAACATTGACACTAAAATCGACCTTCTCCTTTTGTTTAGATATTTTGACACCTAATTCAGGATATTCCTTCAAGTCAATAAATTCATTGCATTGTTGTTCTTTATTTTCAAGTATACATTCGGCATTAAGGTCGTGCGCATCACTTTCAGTTTGGTGCGCTTCGACTTCTGGATTGCTCATATTTACTTCAAGAATCCCTCCGGATGGTGATGTACGAAGATCATGAGATCTTTGATCATTTTCTTCAAGTTTTGACACAAAATGTTTCAATATTTTATGGACTTGTTTGTTTTGAAACAATAAAACCGGAAGTGTTTTCGGTAATTTGTAATCATTGCCATTTACATCATCCGTCGCGTCTGAATCAACTTTTGAAGATAAATAATTGTCAGATTTTTCGTCAGGACACCATTTTGGTTGATCATTCTCGAATAGTTTGAGGGTTTCCGAAGAGGTTTCTGAGACGTTCTTTCTCGTTTTCGTATCGAAATTTTTCAGCGAGCGCGCTATGCGAGCTGAAGGAATATTGCACTCAGAATGTTTAAGAATCAGATCTGCGGAACGTCCTCGTCGGAAAGTATTTAAATCGTTATTTTTTTCGTCGTTCGTTGTTTTCGTTGTTTTTTCAGAAGTTTGAGAACAAGTGTTCTTGTTTTCATGTATTTTTGAGAGTATGTCAATAATTTCGTAAGCCATTTTAACGATATCATTTTGGTTTAGTTGCAGTTCGGTCACAATATTTTCTGATGAAAAGCTAGTGTCTTCTTTGTGCGAATAAATGGGAGAAGTTAAATCGTTTTGCAACTCTTTGCCAGAATCTAGTTTGGAAACCTTAATATCAGAATCTTGATTACAAACCTGTTTAGAAATATTGCCATTATCACACATTTCACTAGTGGCTGAAAAATCAAACTTGGAAACATCAGTCGAAGTTTGCTCATGGTGGGCAAGAGCCACTGATAAGGCATTGAGACTCTTATCTTTTTTTTCTGCAGAAAAATTTCTTTCCATTTCTGAAATATTGTGTTGATTAACATTCGTTGAAATATCATTATCTAATCCATAATTTTTGCATTCTAAAATTTCTTTCATTAAAGCATTTCCAATTGGTCCCTGTCCTAGTCCTGTGTCACAAGTCTTGTTAGCAACCCAATTTCCCTGACATTGACGCTGACGTGTAAAAATAGGCAGAACCAAAATTTCAGATGTAGTTTGAAAAGTACGATTAGATTTGCAGGAATAATTGTGTGAAACGTACTGACCGTTTTCCAGAGCTGCCGAACTTGCGGAGGGAGACGTTAGTGGAGACATCTGTACCTGAAGGGACAAAAGCACACGTTCCCAGCCCTTTGGAGAATTATCAGGCGGAGTTTGCACTTTTTGTGTTGATTCAGATGTTGCGACTTTTTGAACGGGCGTGGATTCCACCAGAGAAATATTTTCTGTTGTAGAAGTGGTTTCATTTATATGTTCAACAGACTCCTTTTCATTACTGCAATCATTTGATTTTGATTCCCGAAGTTCAAATGGCAACGTCCCATCGGTGTACGAGGTAACACTGTATACTTCACGCTGTGGATGTTCCGTGTTGGCAGCTACATTATTATGAATATCTTCCTCAGATTCTTCCGCTTGTGACACAGCCATGCTCAACGTATTTTGTAGCTGAGCCACTAAACACATTTTATCACTACTCGAAACACGCGAAACATTGTCATTGATGGAAATGTCAAGCAAGTGGCGCTTTTTTGAAAGCATTTTCTTGGGAGATCGGCATTTAGACTGCGTTTGGGTATGATGACCCTGAGATCTTCCAGAAATGTTTCTAGCATTTGATTTATGTTGGTTACGAGTACGATCCGAAGATACTCCATTAAAAGGGGTATTCCTGGTTCGGAGAGCCTCTGGATTGTATATCTTCGAACTACCGCTCGGAGGACAAATTGACGGCGGACCGATCTTCGTGGCCACGTTTTTCTTGAAAACCGGCCGCTGTTCAGCGATGGCCAAGAACAGAGTGTCTGTACGGCCCGCGCTGCGACTTCCGCCGGGAGTTGGCCCCGGGCGTCGAGAGACGCTGTCCACAAGCGTCGGCGCGAGATCACGTCGAGGAAAGCCTCTGGAGAGTCCTCTAGAAGGGCCGCCTGCGGGCTCGACGGCAGGTCGCGCACGGTGCGATCCGCTTGGACCACTCACTGCAGCGTATTGCACGTCTTCAACACGGCGCACCTGCGAACTTCGCATCGGCTGCTGAGTCGGCGAGACCCTGTGCGAAGGCACGCTCCTCTTGGGCCGCATTTTTGGGAATGGACAACTTTCTGTGGGAAAAGAATCCGTCAGTAATACAGACATTGCATAATTTGAATTAAAACACGTTATCGTAATGCCAAACCGAAAACTACCAGATACATGTATGAATAGTTAGAAACATTTCATACTTGATGTGGCCTCTGGTAAAGAACTTACTTGTCTTGCAGAGTACCGTCGATATGTGACATCAAGACTTGGAACGCGGATTGGTCTTGCGCTTGCGGAGGGCATGGCAGCATGGTTTTTTCTCATTGTCAGAATCTGTGATTTCTTCATCTGTGCAAACCGCACCCGTGACGCCATATTTTTTTGTGAAATCTTCTGGTGTTCTCGGAGGACTATTTGATGTTGTCGGGGGACTATTTGTGATTCCCGGAGAACTATTTGATGTTTCCGGAGGACTATTCGATTTTTCCGGAGGAATATGAGAGGAAATAGGTGAAACTGGAGGATAATTGCGTGAGCAGTGAGTGCATGCAGTATAATCACTCTGCTCTGCAAACGGTAAAGCAGCTGCATCTGTTATCTCCGATGGGCCATCAATACCATTTGTTTTCTGGCCACCGTTGGGAAATATATATATCCCCACGCAGGGACACGGCATTGGCCCTTTAAACGGTCCCTGGGAAAAAGTATCTGTGGCGTCCAAGTGAGCACAAGGAGAACTATACGGACAACATGTGCAGATGTCACCGATAGCGTCTTTTTCAAGTTCCGCAAATTCTGGAATCCCTAATTCCCGTATCTTTAGTTGCAATTCCCTTAGAGAATCACGCAAGGGACTGATACCCTGTTGAAGAAGATGAGTTAAGAATTCTATTCTTTCAGTCACAGATGGTTTGCAAGTGCAGGTCTGCATCTGCCACTCGATGTCAGCCGAAGCAGCAGTTTCTGCATAGCTCGGAAATGTCAGGTCGGGTGGTTTACGATTTGCGACACAGAAGTTTCCCCACGGTAGATTTGCGTGAGTTGACTCAGTAGTACCTGGCATACCTGCAGGAATAAAATAAATTATGAATATTTTTCTAATTAATCTGGCCGCTACAGCGAGGTGGTGAGGCGAGCTATTGCATTTTGGGAATAAACTTGTGTTGGAAAATGTTTCCTTTTTAAATAAAACGGTCATATTATTAATACTAATAATAATGAAATCTAAAGAACATGGTAGAAATATATATTCATTTCATTTGTACTACATACAGATATTTTTTATCGAAAATTACATGAGAATTATTCATTACGAACAAAGTAATGAGTTAGTGAGTAAAAATTTCCGGCTTCATGATTTAAGTTCAGTTTGTTATAGTTTAAAATATATTTAAGATAGTTGGAAGCTCTGTGAATAACAGATTATATGCTCCAGCCAGATTGTTGCGCCTCATCTACCTCGCAACATGGCGGCTTATACATTATATTTTTAAAGTTACAATTCTTACCTGCAGCACTTCGGGATGTTTCTCCAACTGCAGCCTCAGGAAACTGCAGGCACAATGTATCCACTGACTCATCTCCATCCAGGGGGTGGCGATAAACTTCCAGAACGTTGGAGCCATCATGGTGATCGTGAGCATAAGACAACTGGTAATCCCACTGTGGCATCGGGGGTGCACCCCCCATTTGAATGGCTAATTTATCTCGTTTCTTCTTGCAGTGCTTGCATATACAAGAGTCGGGTGCTGCATGAATGTCAATTTGCGAAGGGCTGAGAAAGCAATGGCATTTGCGTTTCTCAGCTCGCGGTTCATCTTTGTTAGTAATTTTAGCATCTTTGCGCGATTTACATGGGCATAGTTTTCTTCGTTCACCTAACCCCGCACTTTTTGCTTGAACGACGATATCCTGTTTTTCCGGTAAGTGACATTCAGTAATTCCTGCAGGGCCCATTCTTTGTTTGTCAGACCGGCAGCTTCGCTTTACACACTTTCCAACAGTTTTTCTCGCACAAAGTGCACTCATTTCCGATACAGGGCGATCTAATACATTCTGGGGAACAGCACTCTGTGTGTCTTTAATTTCGATTTGTTCGCAAGGATTGGGGCAATCACAATTCGGTTTATCACATCCACCACCACCCTTCAAACGCTTCTCACAAGGACACTTTGTTTTCGATGTGGATTGATCGCCATACGGCTGATCCAATCCTAGTGTAGCTGTTCGAATACCAAGCTCTTCTTCAGATCTCTCGCCTGGCCCCAGAGGAAATGGCGCTTTTCCTGCCCGTCTCAATTCTTCCAATCGATTGGAATCTTCTGAACCAGCATAACTCTTTGCTTCCCACACGTACACATCCTCAAGCGCCGCCACAGTCTTCTCGATACCTACAGTTGTTTCAGGATCCATGATTTGACCAACCTCAGGAGTGTGATGGACATCAGATTTTTGTGACCGAGGTTGATTCCTTCTACAGGGGCATTTCTTTTTTGTAGAAGGAATAGCTCCTAGGGAACTAGAAGGAATGGTCCCTTCTGTTTCGGGAGAAGGGGTAAGTGCTCGATAAGTAGTAATGCCAAGTTCTTCATCAGACCTTTCACCTGGGCCAAGCGGTATTGGCGCTTTACCAGCCCGTCTCAACTCTTCCATTTTATTTGAGTCTTCTGATCCTGCATAACTTTTAGCTTCCCACACATAGACATCTTCCAAAGCAGTTACAGATTTCTTCATTCCTACAGCAGTTCTAGAATCGATAATCTGAACATTTTCTACTGGGAAATGTTCAGCTCCGTCCGCGCGAGATTCTCCAGGATGACGTACTTCACACGTGCACTTCTTCATGTGCAAAGAAATATCACTTTCAAAAAGCTGCTGGGTTACAGTTAGTGGACTCTTAGGGGCAATACCCAACTCCTCTTCAGACCTCTCTCCTGGTCCTAAAGGAAAAGGGGCCTTGCCTGCCCTTCTTAACTCCTCCATGTTATCAGAGTCTTCAGTTCCTGCATAACTCTTTGCTTCCCATAGATACACGTCCTCAAGTGCTGCCACAGTCTTTTCCATTCCTACAGCATGTTCGGGATCTATAATTTCACCAACTTCCACATGAGACGTCTCACTTACTTGTTGAAAGACTTGTTTATTTCGTGTCGAACAACAGCATGTTTTCTTTGGAGCAGGAGATGCACCTGTACCACTCAAAGTATCCATTTGCTGCGGAGTTGGTTGCATACTCCTCGGAGAAATTCCTAGTTCCTCTTCAGACCTCTCTCCTGGTCCTAAAGGAATAGCGGCCTTGCCTGCCCTTCTTAACTCTTCCATGTTATCAGAGTCTTCAGTTCCTGCATAACTCTTTGCTTCCCATAGATACACGTCCTCAAGTGCTGCTACAGTCTTTTCCATTCCTACAGCATGTTCGGGATCTATAATCTCACCAACTTCCACATGAGACGTCTCACTTACTTGTTGAAAGACTTGTTTATCTCGTGTCGAACAACAGCATGGTTTCTTTGGAGCAGGAGATGCATCTGTACCACTCAATGTATCCATTTGCTGCGGAGTTGGTTGCATACTCCTCGGAGAAATTCCTAGTTCCTCTTCTGATCTTTCCCCTGGTCCTAGAGGAATAGGAGCCTTGCCTGCCCTTCTTAACTCTTCCATGATATCGGAGTCTTCAGTTCCTGCATAACTCTTTGCTTCCCATAGATACACGTCCTCAAGTGCTGCCACGGTCTTTTCCATTCCTACTGCATGTTCGGGATCTATAATCTCACCAACTTCCACATGAGACGTCTCACTTACTTGTTGAAAGACTTGTTTATCTCGTGTCGAACAACAGCATGGTTTCTTTGGAGCAGGAGATGCATCTGTACCACTCAATGTATCCATTTGCTGCGGAGTTGGTTGCATACTCCTCGGAGAAATTCCTAGTTCCTCTTCTGATCTTTCCCCTGGTGCTAGAGGAATAGGAGCCTTGCCTGCCCTTCTTAACTCTTCCATGATATCGGAGTCTTCAGTTCCTGCATAACTCTTTGCTTCCCATAGATACACGTCCTCAAGTGCTGCCACAGTCTTTTCCATTCCAACAGCATGTTCGGGATCTATAATCTCACCAACTTCCACATGAGACGTCTCACTTACTTGCTGAGTGGGCTCGGCAAGAGGGGTTGCACAGCAACATTTTTTCTTCGGTGCAGGAGATGTTCCTGTACCACCAAACGTATCCATTTGCTGCGGAGGTGGTTGCATACGCCTCGGAGAAATTCCTAGTTCCTCTTCTGATCTTTCCCCTGGTCCTAGAGGAATAGGAGCCTTGCCTGCCCTTCTTAACTCTTCCATGTTATCAGAGTCTTCAGTTCCTGCATAACTCTTTGCTTCCCATAGATACACGTCCTCAAGTGCTGCCACAGTCTTTTCCATTCCAACAGCATGTTCGGGATCTATAATCTCACCAACTTCCACATGAGACGTCTCACTTACTTGCTGAGAGGGTTCGGCAAGAGGGGTTGCACAGCAACATTTTTTCTTCGGTGCAGATGATGTTTCTGTACCATTAAACGTATCCATTTGCTGCGGAGGTGGTTGCATACTCCTCGGAGAAATTCCTAGTTCCTCTTCTGATCTTTCCCCTGGTCCTAAAGGTATAGGGGCCTTGCCTGCCCTTCTTAACTCCTCCATGTTATCAGAGTCTTCAGTTCCTGCATAACTCTTTGCTTCCCATAGATACACGTCCTCAAGTGCTGCCACAGTCTTTTGCATTCCTACAGCATGTTCGGGATCTATAATCTCACCAACTTCCACATGAGACGTCTCACTTACTTGCTGAGTGGGCTCGGCAAGAGGGGTTGCACAACAACATTTTTTCTTTGGTGCAGGAGATGTTCCTGTACCACCAAACGTATCCACTTGTTGCGGAGTTGGTTGCATACTCCTCGGTGAAATTCCTAGTTCCTCTTCTGATCTTTCCCCTGGCCCTAGAGGAATAGGAGCCTTGCCTGCCCTTCTTAACTCTTCCATGTTATCAGAGTCTTCAGTTCCTGCATAACTCTTTGCTTCCCATAGATACACGTCCTCAAGTGCTGCCACAGTCTTTTCCATTCCTACAGCATGTTGGGGATCTATAATTTCACCAACTTCCACATGAGACGTCTCACTTACTTGCTGAGTGGGTTCGGCAAGAGGGGTTGCACAACAACATTTTTTCTTTGGTGCAGGAGATGTTCCTGTACCACTAAACGTATCCATTTGCTGCACAGTGGGTTGCATACTTCTCGGAATAATTCCTAGTTCCTCTTCTGATCTTTCCCCTGGTCCTAGAGGAATAGGAGCCTTGCCTGCCCTTCTTAACTCTTCCATTTTATCGGAGTCTTCAGTTCCTGCATAACTCTTTGCTTCCCATAGATACACGTCCTCAAGTGCTGCCACAGTCTTTTGCATTCCTACAGCATGTTCGGGATCTATAATCTCACCAACTTCCACATGAGACATCTCACTTTCTTGCTGAGAGGGTTGTGCATGAGACGTATCTTTAGGACCTATGGCACAGGGACACTTCTTAGGTGCAGGTCTTTCTCCACCAACTTGAGCACCAATTTCTGAACGTTGGTCTTTATATAATTGTTTTTGATGAATACCCAACTCCTCTTCGGATCTTTCGCCTGGGCCCATTGGAATGGGAGCTTTGCCTGCTCGTCGGAGTTCTTCTAATTTATTAGAATCATCTGATCCAGCGTAACTCTTAGCTTCCCATACATAAACTTCTTCAAGGCCGACAACGCCCCCTCTGAACTCTCCTACTGTCGGTGCTAATTCTGCTTTAGGGCCAATTTCTACGGGTTGAGTTTCCACATCCCACCTGTCATCTTTGGTAGATGTTGGTCCTGTGCAGTGGCATGTCACATGATAGGTACTTATGCCTTCGTTTTGACCCTGGATTTGTGGTTGATATGGCGTGTTAATAAAGTAATCTCCTTTCACTGATACAGCCTCCTTCAGATATGCCAACGTAAGATCCAAATCCTTAGGGCTGCCATACTTATCTGGGCTTTCTACCTCTGGTGCACCCGGAAGACAACAGCAACTTTCGTTGCTAGATATAAGATTGAGGTAGGATGGCGACCAAGTGAAGCCCTCTTCGCGAGCTTCAGCAATCAACTGCCCATTTGCCGAAAGATTTAAGTTAGACGGAGTCCATTCTACGCCACTTTCCTGCAAGGGATACTCCTGTCCAGAATCCATTTGGGGCTGCGCCGTGTTTGAATCGGCATGGTGGAAGGGATTTGGCGCGGGCGACGTCCCGATGAGCGAGCGGCGGACACAGGTCCGTTGCAACTGCGCCGCGACCTCTTCGCGCATGGTGCCAGCGTCAGTCTCGGCGTCGGAGTCTGAAGCGAGAGGGAGCATGGGATCAACAGAGGCAGATCTCGGTGATGATTGCGCTTGCGCCATTGTTCCCAGCCCCTCCCGCCCCAACCCCCAAGTTTAATAATTAATTGTGGCAGTCGACTCCCTGATTCTGCTGGACGTGAACCCGCTGTCCCTACCTCGCCGCGATATGAGTCATCTTGATTGCAGGATATAACGTGTGGCGTTTTACTTACAGCACTTTGCTCATTGCAATTCAGTATTCGTCATACTGTTTTTAGGATGTCCGTCCGTTTAGTTTATAACTTGCTGACGGGAAATAATTACTTCAATCCACAATTTGTGTTTTCTTGGTGTGCATGAAATATTCAAACTTCGGCTTTTACTTACGCCAATTCAATATCTACATTCTCTTCCAATTATATTTAGTACTTGCACTGGCGGGTGTGAACAATCAATATCATGACGAATTGATTTCATTGGTCTAGTGTACATTATGTGAGAAATAACGACTAACCGTTTCTTTGTTTGTTTTAAAACTAAGGTTTCAAGAATTTGCACACGTATTGGAAATCTCACATAGATTCTAAAAAAATCCAAATTGTCCCAACACTTTTATTGCTTCAGAGAAGTCAATATACAAACACTTGCTCTGTAATATTGGAATTGAATCTATGGAAAAAATAGATAACAGGTTTTTCTGGGTTAACCAAATCTATATTTATGGTTTTTAAGTTTCTTACCTTCTTCTAAAATTTCTGTTTAAAAAATTGTATTGTTCGTCTGATCTAAACTAAATCCTTTTTCTGACTATCTTGCGCTATCTTGAAATACAGATTAACTGAAGATTTCATCCATGACATTCTTATATTAAAGGCACATTTTTGTCAATATAATTTTGTATGAATATAATTTTCGGTACAGAATTAAAATTTAATTTTTCCTAGCAAGAAAATGTTTATGCATTTAATCTTATTAAAACCAGATTGTAAAGCCACTTCTTTTCTCTTCTTCAAATCTCATATCTATGTGTATGTTCTATTAATTTTTAACCTTCATTGATATGTCAATCTTTCATCATGGGAATGTCATGCTTGCAAATTCATTCTTTTGTATTCCCAGAGAATTTATGAACATGTGGTTTAGGATAATTTGACGCATCAAACACGCAAATATTTCTTAAAAATATCTTCTAAGAATATTTCATTGGAGAGCACATTGACGTCCGTGGTAGGTTTCTTCCCAACATAGCTTCTTACTCACTCCAATGTAACTTTTCTCATTTAGCTCAATAGAGGTACACCCTACGTTCAATGCTATATTTCTCGCTATCCACATCACTTTGATTCTCTTTGTAATTTATTCCTGTCCATTCCTCATTATTTTGTTTGTTCTTCAGTTTTAAGTGTCTGCATTCACATTTGCGCGACTCTTTTTGAAATAATTTATCTGGAGCGTAAGAATTTACGGCCATGTTTTGATTGTTTTCTCCTTCGCTGGCAAAAAGCTCAGGCAATTGTGTAAATATGCCATCTTCTGGAATTTGTTCTGGTGCAGAATTTTTTATGGTATAACCCATTCGTTTTTCGTATATTATTCCATAAATCATTTGCGCCAATGTCATGACATTGTCTATCAACTTTTTGGCCACTATTTTTATATCTTGAACGGAATTATCGTGGTCACTTGCGTGCTCTTTCCCAGAATAATGAATTTCGGTCCACTTCTCATCTCCTCTCTTCGCCGTTGTTTCATTGGAGTGTGATCTTTTTATTACTGATATTCCTTTTTCATAAAGCACTCGATAAAGCTTCTGAGACAATGAAGTCACATTGTTAACTAGTTTTTTTGCTTCCGCTGTCACGTTTCTCTCATCTTTATCGTGAATGCCAACACAGCAAATTTCATTACCTTCATAAGACTGCTTCTTACGTTCATTACACACCACACCACTTTCTATAGATAAAATGCTATTACATTCACATATTTCGTTTTCAACAGGAACTTGTGTTATTCTACCTTCTTTCATTGTAGTTGTTTGTATTTTAAATGGAGTTGCATTACTCTTCATTACATTGCATGCTGTAGGACACTCATGTAATTGCTCATTGTACATTGGCTTCTGCGCGTTAATTGTTTTCAAAAACGTCTGTCCATATCTGTACATTACACCAAAAAGCAATTGAGCCAGTGCAGTGACATTGTTTACCAGGTTTTCAGCGGCGGTTCTCACACAAGCAATATTTTCATTTTTATCATCACCTGCATTATAGTGATCTGTCCACTGGCTATTTTTCTGTGGCATTTCTTTTGATTCTATTCTTCCTGGGAAATATTGTTCTCTCTTATGTAACACACGATACAATATTTCGGCTAATGTAGATATATTATTTACAAATTCCTCGGCCTTTGCTTTCACTTCACTTTCTACATTGTCATAAACCTCACGAGATTTGAGGCCATTAAGCTTATCAGTATTTTCGGAATCTTCTTTTATGGCAAGAAGAGAATCGCATTTACATTTTACATTATTTTGTGAAACTTGCAAATTCTCCTCAACATTTAATATATTCTCCGCAGGAAGTTCTTGATTTAACATTGTTCTTGCAGTAAACTCTCCGTACCTATGAACAACAACATACACCAACTGAGACAATTTGGTAACGTCATCAATCAATTTCTGAGCCGCTTGTCGCACATCTCCTTCAACATTGTCATTGGTAACTACAACATTAGGCATTTCATCATCGTGATTTTCAGACCATGAATCAACATTCATCACTTCTTTAGACACTTCACTTCGCACAGCAATTCCGCCCTTTCTAAGTACCGCAGAATATATTAATTGAGCTAAATTAGTGACATTGTTTACAACTTTCTCAGCAACCACTCTGACTTCCCTTTCTAAGTTATCTTTGTCTTCATCCTGCCTGATCCATTTCTCGCTACTTACATCATCGCAGTCACATTCTTCTTTCTCTTTGGAATTATATTCCGCGGCCATAAAGTGACATTTCGCATTTTGACATTCAAAAGATACGCACTCCCCTCCATCTGCAGGGCATATGGCTTTATTTGGAGTTATATCCGATGGTCTTAATCCACCTTTTTGAAAAAATAAGTTACATAATATCTGTGCCAAAGTTGTGATGTTGTTTATCATTCTCTCTGCAATAATTTTCACTTCTCTTTCATTATGTCCTTTCCCATTAGTATAATCATCAGTACTTTCACAATGATCTACTTGACTATTTATTTCGTCCGTATGAATTGCATTATTGATTGTTACTTTCTCGATTTGAAAGGAATTGCCATACTTATCTCTTTCCTGTGTATTTTCAGAGTTATTTGGGAACGAAGACACGTCATTTAATGTACTTACCTTCTTTTGAGACATTGTATTGATCACTGCAGTATCTTCTGAACAATTTACATTAACCTGGCCAGAATCACTGACATTAATTAAAAGAATCTTACCATTTCCATGGCGTATAGCATAAAATATTTCTTCATTTGGGCGAAGGGTAATTACAGTTTCTATGGCCAGTTGGGAAGAGAGGTTATCTAGAGCAGCAGAAATCTTACGAATTTCGAATATCACGTCTCGGAGAACCAACTTCTCCTTCTCAACATCCGTCATATTTTTCAGCTGATTTTCTCGAACTGAAGCAACAGTGGTTATTTTGCCTTCCTTTCCCCGCGATACAGTAACAGATTCAAACTTTACAGGTTCGTAGTGGAGTTTACTATGCTTTTCGTCCAAAAATTGAGGAGGAGGGGGTGGATTTGCTACATTGGTATCTGCCATAACATTTGAATTACAAAAGCACAAAGAAGGCGATTCTATAGAATTGTAATCATCAATCGAGGGACCAGGTGTGTCTGCTCCGCCCCTCAGAGGAATAAAATAAGTTTTGTTATTGTGTTTATAAATGCAACTATCAAGTTCTACATTTGACACGTTCGTAAAAGAATCAGGAAAGTCAGCCCCGCCTCTAAGTGGACCCATGGATGATCCATTATTAGGTTTCTTAAATGAACTACATCTCTCACACTCGCTTTTCGAAGCATCACACTGCGGATCCCCTGGTGAAGGATGGCATGTGTCAGAATCATCGACAGGAGAAGACTGGATATTTTCGGATGTGCTCGGATCAAAAGCAGTTTTAGAACCACTCTGAGATATTTCATCGAGACCACGTTCAGCAGGATTGATCGAAGTTTCAGACTTGGGCGGATCAGAATGTACATTGGTTTGCAATCCATCTTGTCTGGAATCCCTTGTACATTCATCACATATTTTGGCTTCAATATTACACGTTTCTTTACCAGGTTCACGTGAACATAAAACAGATGTATGGTCGGGGTGTTCCTGTTCACCGATTTTCGACGTTATGATCGCATCTTTAGAACCACTCAAAGTTGTTGGTTCTTCTGTGGGCTGATGAACACGTGCAATGGTGCTTTCAGTGCAAACTACGCACAATCTAGTATCTTCAAGGCACACTGTTTCATCGCCTTTACGAGCACATAAAACGGATATCATTTCAGCCGGTTCGTGTGCATCTAATTCTGACGTCTTAACTGCAGGTTCTTCTGAAACCTCGTGAGTAGATACTTCCTGTTTTGGATGCTCGTCTTGTTCCATTGTACTTTCGGTACAAACCATACACAATCTACTCTCGTCGTGGCATGCCACATCATCATCTTTAGGTGCACACAAGACCGATGTCTCTTCAGCTCGTCCTTGCGTATCTAATTCTGAAGGAGTTACGGCAGTCTCCTCAGAACCTTCCTCAGTTGGCAGTTTTTCCGTAGTCTGGTCCTCTTGTGTCATTGTCGATTCTGTGCAAACTACGCACAATCTAGTATCTTCAAGGCACACTGTTTCATCGCCTTTACGAGCACATAAAACGGATATCATTTCAGCCGGTTCGTGTATATCTAATTCTGACGTCTTAACTGCAGGTTCTTCTGAAACCTCCTGAGTAGATACTTCCTGTGTTGGATGCTTGTCTTGTTCCATTTTACTCTCAGTACAAACTACACACAATCTACTGTCGTCGTGGCACGCCACATCATCATCTTTAGGTGCACACAAGACCGATGTCTCTTCAGCTCGTCGTTGCGTATCTAATTCTGAAGGAGTTATGGCAGTCTCCTCTGAATCGTCCACTGTAGACTGTTTTTCCGTAGTCTCTTCCTCTTGCATAATTATCGTTTCCGTGCAAACTACACATAATCTAGTATCTTCAAGGCACACTGTTTCGTCGCCTTTACGAGCACATAAAACGGATATCATTACAACCTCATCCTGTTCCATTTTGCTTTCAGTACAAACTACACACAATTTACTGGCGTCGTGACACATCCCTTCATCACCTGTAGAAGGGCACAGAACGGATGTCTCTTCAGCTCGTTGCGTATCTAATTCTGAAGGAGTTACGGCAGTTTCCTTTGAAGCGTCTTTTTCCGTAGTCTGTTCCTCTGGTGAAATTGTAGTTTCAGTGCAAGCTACGCACAATCGAAAATCTTCAAGGCACACTGTTTCGACGCCTTTACGACCACATAAAACGGATATCCTTTCACCTTGTTGATGTGTATCTAATTCTGGCATCTTTCCTGCAAGTTCTTCGGATGCATCCTGTGTCTGTTGAGTCGCAGGCGGTGTACTGTCAGTACACACTACACACAATCTACTGTCGTCGTGGCACTCCTTCTCATCAACTTTAGGCGTACATAGAACAGATGAGTCTTCAGCTTGTTCCTGCGCACATAAGTCTGACGGAAAGTCAGCTTGAGTACGTGTGGTTGTACAATCTTCGCATAAGTTTGCCTGTTCGTCACACTGCTCTTTACCGGGCTCAGGTCGACAAATATCAAAATTATCTGGAGGAAATTGTACTTCTGATTCTGAAACTGGAAGTCGAGATTTTTGAATCTTATCACTCTGTTCCGAGTGTATTTGTTGATCTTCCCGTACCAATGGTTGAGTGCAAGCATTGCAAATTGGTTTTTTCTTTCCGTGAGATGCATCCTGTGGATCGGAGATCGTTGAAGTTGTATTTAACATACGATGAGAGTCTAAATTTGCAGTATCAGCTGGAGGTTCAGGAACTTTGTCATTTACAGGTGTTTGATCATACTGGGTCTGTGTGCCTAAAGGACACACGTTACACTTTTTCACTTCTTGTGTACACATTTGTTGACCTGAGACTGGATAGCAATGCAATGAAGTTCCATCGTGAGTTTCTTTTTCTCCTGCCTTTTTGTCACTAAGCGATGACAAATGCTGATCATTAGAATGTTTTTCTATATTGAGAGTTACGGCACATTCCTGACAGTTTCTGTCTATTTCAGCACATTCTGTTCTTCCGGGTTCAGGGAAACACGTTTCAGTTTCTTCCGTTGGTATTGGTTCCATTGCAGAATTTTTGTCCGAGACTTTTGGTGATCCATTTTTAATTAAAACACACATTGTGCATTGTTTCGCGTTTATTCCGCAAGGTAAATTTTCTTCTTCCCGAACGACTTTCTTTTGAATATCCGATTGTTGAATACCTTCTTCGTTTTCTCTGCTTGACGAGATATTTTGGGACATATTTGTTTCATTATCCATTTTCTCTGGTTGTTCTCCCTCCGTTTCATGAATTTTCCTTTGATCTCTTGTTTATACACATTTGGAATACCGGTTCCTAGATTTGAGTAGTGAGATGACTATGAAATCTAGTCTTCAATTAGTAATTTCACTTCTTGAAGGGGCTGTAAGCTGATCTAATCAAAACTATTTGTTTAACTTTCTTTGAATGTATTTAACGAATTAAGTCCAAGATCCAAGCCCAGACAAGTACATTAATAGTTTTAATGAACAGAAAACATCTGCATTGCGTGTAATTATACAAGAAGAGTCATGTTGTTTGTGATGTCATGTAAACAAAAAGCTTCAATAAGTTTTATTTATTTTTATTCCCCTTTCTGTCACTATATTATTATGTATAAAGTAGAAAGTACTTCTGAAGCAATGAATTTTTGCCTCACCTGTTTAAAGCGACTCTTCAAAAAGAATCTGCATCAGAGCACCAGCCGACGTTATTCACCTCTTGTATTCACTGCCCGTCAAGCACCTGCGTTTAAATGCATTACAATTCATCACTATACACAATACACCAATTTCACTATACCTCGGCTGCATCAAGGACTTGGAGCTCTTGGGGTGAATCTTCTATAATATTTTCTCTTTCAAGAATTCAAAATACATAATAATAATAATAATAATAATAATAATAATAATAATAATATGTAGTCAGCCATCAAGACGACCCTCTAATGAGGCAGGTCATGAAATCTGACCGAAGAATGGGAAACAGAGGCATTGTTAGTGTAGCAAGAAACATTGCGAAGAAAACTAGGCAAGACACGTCGAATAACACAGACACTGAACTTCTGATGCTGCTAAACATGAAGTGTGAAACACAAAAAATGTTAAAGAAATCGTGGAGAGACAAACCACTCCACGGACAATACCTAAAAAGAATGGACAAGGTGCAGATCAATATAGACCAATCATTTATGTGGCTTAAAAGTGGAAGAATGAAGCCAGAATCGGAAGCACTTGTAATAGCTGCCCAAGATCAGGCCTTGAGAACACGACATTATGATAAAGCGGTTCTCAAAATTTCCCAAGATGACAAATGCCGAATTTGCCTGGAGCAAGTAGAAACCATTGATCATATTGTCTCAGCTTGTCCAATCCTAGCAAAGACCGAATACTTGAAAAGACATGACAGGGTGTGTAGCTACCTCCACTGGCAGATCTGTACCGCCCTCGAAGTTCCAAACACATGCCCCAAATGGTACGAACACTCACCGAAACCGGTGACGTCTGTTGGATTGTGTACGATATTGTACGACCAACAAATTCAAACTGATCGCACGATAGCGGCAAACAAACCGGATATAGTTATCCGGGATTTGGCGAAAAAATCGTGTTTACTTATCGATGTTGCTGTACCTTGCGATCAAAACGTCGTTACCAAGGAGGCAGAGAAACGTCTTAAATACAAGAGTTTGGAAATCGAGATCAGCCGAATGTGGGGCGTAAAAGCACAGGTCGTCCCGATAGTTATCGGAGCTCTGGGATTTGTTCCGCAAAATTTGTGTAAGAACTTGTCTAAACTCCCAGGTAATTCAAAAGACTGGGAAGTGCAAGAAATTGCTTTATTTGGAACAGCCCACATTTTGCGTAAAGTATTGTAGAGGCACTGATAGTCACCGAATCTGCTCCTTAGGTAGCTGGTTGCAACCTGGAGTAGATTTTATATTCAGCCGACTCATAAGATCTTTAGTCGTGATGTAATGGAATAATAATAATTCGCTACCCCCTCTACTTCTTTGCATTAGTTTGATTTCGCACACTGATTTTGGTTTCAAGCTCCAAATATTGTAGAGGCACTGGCAGTCCCTAGATCTGCTCCTTAGGTAGATGGTTGCAATCTGGAGTAAATATAATGTTCAGCCGACTCATAACATCTTTAGTCGTGATGTAGAGGAAAAATAACAATAATAGTTGTAAGTTTGAACGTTACGCACCAAACTTAGTCGTATGACACTGGCGGTCATCCGACCAACAGTTCAGCTGCGCTCCCCGGCAGAGCGTCAGAACCATAGAGGGCTCCGAGTAGAACAACTAGTGTAAAGGCTATTCTCACATTCAAGTTAATACAATTGTCGTTAACAAGCGGAAATTATAGATTCAGGTTAGTCTTAAGTATTTACGTTTGTTTGTTATTATGTTGTAGCTAAAGCTAATGTATGATTTTCATCTTAATACAGCTATTATCAACTGCATATTACAAGTCTGATTTCTAACCTCAATCTCCTTGTTATGTTTCTGATGTCGAAATTTACATAGTAATAATAATAATAATAACAACAACAACAACTTCACTTAGAGAGTACATGACGTTGTAGTTGGTTGTGGATCTTAAGTCCCCCCTGAGTCTGAGCTCAAAGCCTCTGGGAGAATAGCTACCGGGAGGACCTCTCATGTGAGAAGGAGAAGATAAGACTTAGCAGAACTCCAGAACACAAGAAGACTCCAGGGAGAAATCTCCTGAAGAGGATCAAGGTAAGACGACCTAGCACGGCAGATGGTTTTCTGTTGCCTCCTGGATAATACTAACGGGGGATTGGCATTGGGGAAACCAACGGGGCCCTGGATCGAAAAAAAGTCCTTCGGCATGGAGTCAGCTGAGAGTTAAGCGAGAAACCTGACAAATAACCATCAAAGAGCTCTTGGTCTGGGAGATAATGAGACATACTCAAACATCCCAAAGGAAATACTGATTAAAGTACAATGAAATAATAGCTCATTTCGAAACACTGGTACTCGGGAATTACAATATAGGAGTAGCTTGTTATATTTACAAATTGGACATTAGGTAGTCATAATTGAAGAAATAGATGCAAATATTACGATGTAAATATTAGGACTTAACAATGTTTGAGGCCAGAATAAACAATGAATATTGGACATACGATATTTCTAGTACAAAATAAACATAATTATGATTTAGGACGTGGTAATTTATAAAATATAAATTTTTATTTTGGAAGCGTCATATAATGAGACAGAGGCATGAAGGACAACCAATGGTGATTTTACCGGTAGTATAGAGGTAGGCGTCGAGACAAGAAAGGTGACTGACGGGAAACGAGTTAAAGGAAATGACAAAATTACTACCCATAGTTTTTTCTTCCAATATATGTCATACATAAAAATACGACAGTAACTGATTTACCATACAACCAATTGTCGATAAATTTAAAAAAACAAAATTAAATTGTCTCGCTGTACCCTTGAGAATCTGATTGAGAAAACCGCGAGACGGCACTTGTGGAACGATGAGGCATTGTCATAAATCCTAGCGAACATCATAAGAAGAAAAATCTATATGAAATAAAGCAGCAGATTGCTGTCTTTTTGTCTCCTCATGTGTTGTTAGGTTAGGCAAAAGCATTTTATTTATTCCTTATCAATGAAAGAAATGTCAGGAACAAGCATAACAAATTTGTTCTCTTTCTTCAAACTTTTCCCATAAAACATAACTTCATATTTAAATCACTCGTTTACAGACAGAATTTTCCCTACATAATATATTATTTTTGTCTTGATCTGCATCAAAACACAATGACTTATAATCGATGATCTCTCCGTGTTTTCGACATCAACAAAATTCAGTTTCACGAACAAAAAGGAAAATGTAATAATTTGATGAATCCTGCAAAACCACTTTATCTTCGCTGTCATCTGGAAACAAAGCTTTTATGGTTTAGATCCTTGCATGTTGTTAGAACGAGCTAAAACTCATTATTTTCATCTCGCGCGCGCCCGCGCGTGTGTGTGTGTGTTTGTGTGTGTTTCCCCACAAGAGTGAAGTGCCTCCAATTGCAGTGCCAGTAATGTTCGAGTTGACTTCATCAGCGTAGCGTGGCTCCAGTTCCGTGCATAAAGCTATTGCACAACGTGTCTTGAGGCGTTTCGCGTGATCTGATCGCGCCGCTCGGCGCGGCCCAGCGCCAGCTTCCTCCAGCACCTCAGAGGGCACTCCCTTGACCCTCGTGCCGGGCTCCTGCTCGGCGCCCGCCCAGTGATGCCATATGGGTGCCATTACAGCCAACATAACACACTGTCTGTCTCTGAACTATCGTCTATTCCAGGTTACGAAGTCCAACAATTATCAACTACAATTAAATGAACATTTTCTTTTCATTCACTCAAGTAACTTTAAATAATGTTATGGTAAATGCAATCTACTGTCATTTCTCACAAGAGAATATCTGATTATGTAACGTTCAATTTTATTTCTTAACAATATATTTCTTAAACTTCATATGAATTTCACTGATTTCCTACTAATGGCAACAATCCTGAACTACCTAACTGCAGATAATTGGTCCTCCGAGTAAGGTAAGTTGAGAAGTGAGCCACCGTTGGATGCTGGAGAAATGGTATGCATATTATGTTAAACATAATTCACAGTCGACTGCTCGCATATCCCCTTCACATATCCTTACGTTTTCTCTCAGTTTGAACATTTTTTTTTCTGTCGTGACTGTCAAAATCATTGTTCTTCCTCTACACTTTCAGTGATTGCCAGTCTTCATTGTTTAGCCTTTGGTCAATATTGCATTACTACTTCTGGTGAGACATATGACCTATCTGTAGATGTTGTTTGTGAATCTCAGGGCCCGGCATATGTACGTCTACATATTGGTCTACTTTTGACTCTGAAGCTATTCCTATTTATTTATGTTTTCTTCTTTTGTCACAGTTTAAGTGCAACATAAAAACAAATGTTTAATGATCAGGTAATTCCATTAACTTAAATCCTTCAATCTGACACATATTTTAAAAATACGTTTTATAATTTACGAGTACTGGAAACCTAGTTTAAGAAATAAATCACAAGAAATCCTAATGAAAAACATATTAACATATTAACATAATAGTGAGACATGTCTTAGTGTTCCTCCATTATTAATGTCTCACTATTCTCAAACACAGGTATAATAAACTTTCTTTATTCATAATTGGTCATAATCTTCACTACAATCCAAATCATCACTACCTTGTTAAAATTACTAACTTTGAGGTTATATGATTAAATTCAGATAGTCATGTCACGTCATGTGTTACTGAAATAACAGCCGCATAAATGAAGTAAAAATTTACTTTTCTTACCTCTGAGCAATGAAATATTTTAACAAAAACTCACTGTCAGACTTGAAGTAGCAATATAGTAAGAAAAGAGTATGCACAGATGTCTAAAAGATACATATTAGGTGCCATCCACTAAACTCAAATTTTCTGCTATATAATAAATGTCACACTTTTCCCCGAATTCGCGACCGGCGAATCATTCAAGAAGCGGCAATTCAGAGAACACAATTTTTCCGGAGCACTCCAACACTGCAGGTAGAAATGCGATGAATGTTTTCTTTCAGCAAAGAATCTTTCTTTAGAACACAATTTTCTTCTTCTCTTCTACCAACAAGAATTAGGTTCCGGCGACCACTTTTTCGACTATGACAAACCATCGACTATGACAAACAAAACTGGAAACCTAATTGGATAATGAATTATTTAGGGACCAGTTTTCCGATATAATTCTACCAGTTATGAATTTTTAAGCAAAGTATTATATGCCAGTGACGCCAGAATAATTAGTCGTGGAAATGATCTCCCAGATCACCTGGTTCAATACGCTCTAACTGCTTGTAGATAACTGAAATATCAGGTGTACACAGAAAGAGGTGTGGTTGAGGAGAAAATCCCGGTTAATTTGGTTCAAAGAATGAATCAAAACTTATTTTGCAAGAGCCAAGAATACTTTAGAGCTGATGGTCACCACTTTCAGCATCTTCTTTACAACAAGTTCCGGGTGGCGGAAGTGTCGCGCGTCCCAGCGGGGGGGGGGGGGGAGGAGGTGGATGACAGCGCTTTGCGAGCGATCGACGCGCCTAGCAGGGCGAAGCTTTTTTGGACGACCGTTAAATTGTCCACACTGTATTTAGATCATTATTCCTGTCTGTGTATAGATTGTTCTATACCGAGAGAAGATAGTTTCATCCCTCTCTCCAATGGGACGTCAGACCCGGCGGCAATATGCACGTAGGATTGCGGGGTGTTTTCCTTCCAGTCATCTCCTCCAACTGAGCATTTCCCCAGACGAGACAAACTCCAAGCTCTCGACTGGTATCCCGATGGGCTTGGTATTGTAGAGCATGTGAGAATAGACTGGACCTCACAGATCATACGGTGGATTTTAATAGATCAAATATCCTAACGTAATTTTCGTCGAGAAAATTGATTTTGAAAAACAACATCACCGAGTGGGCTTCCCTAAACTGATTTCGTTTGGCAGCACTCTTCTTTTCGTAAGGTGACACGGATAAAAGTTGTCGTAATATTATAATAATCCTTGCATGGAAGTATCTTTACAATTTTTAGATGCTTTCGGACCCTTTTAAATAAACGACAATTAGTAGGCTACTTTTAGTAAATAATCTTACTAAACAAATAAACTATTGGAGATGATATAATAGGTACTACATTCTAATAAAGAAGCACGTAATTAAAGCGCAATAGATTGTTGACTCTTAACAAAATTGAAAAGACTTCTGGGAATACAGTGGTTTAAGTCTTCGATACACATGCTGTTAGATACAGAGAATTCAGTGTGCCTAAACAACTATAACAAATATTAGAGGAACTAAATTCAATTCTTCTACGTGACGAAGCAACAATTGCCAATAGCCCAAAATTTCACTTGGTGATCCTTTCAGTGTTTAAAAAAATCCATTTACGGTCCCTAATTGAATCGCAGAATCTAACTTGAGAACTTATCACAAATAATTAATTAAATTTTAAATTCAAATAAATTTAATACTAAAAGATATTAAACTGTGTCCTTCTCATTAAAATTAATTTTATTAATTTCGTCCATTTTTCACAGGTTACCGCTAGACATTGATAAAAACGAAATCCTAGAATTCATGGCTGTGTTCCTGTCGGGCAATATTAGCCAAAATGAAACTGAAAAAGGGACCTACGAAAATATTACTTATGAATTGATACAGTAACGGAAGTTAACTAGAATAAAGGTGTAGGCCATCATGATATCTGCTAAATGTTTTGCCTCCAGAAACATCCGAAAAAAACTGACAGAACTTGGGTTGCTACTGATCATCCTTAGTTCGGAACAAGGCACAGTCTCTCGACAAATAGCTCATAGTCAAATAGGTTTTGTCATGAGTTATAGAGATGAGATGAATTTCTTCTTCTGTGACCGAGCCTAATCCCATTAAAAAGAAGGGGAAAAAGATAGGTCAATGCTTCCTAGCAAGTATGTTAACAGGCAGTTCAATAATGATGATAATAATAATAATAATAATAATAATAATAATAACTATAACAATAAATATAACTCCACTTAGGGAGTAAACGACCTTGCAGTTGGTGGTGGAGCCTGAGTATCCCCCAGAGCTTGAGAGGTATGTCAATGGTAGGCTAGCTACAGATAGGGCCTCCCTTGCTGAATAGTTTGAAGGTGAGTGGTCAGACGAAGAACTACTTCATTTTGAGGAGAGTGGGAAGTAAGTAGAGAGGTAAGGGTCATGAATCTTTGGAATTCCAGTTGTCGGCCCATGGAGGGTACAGAAGAGAAACTGCCACTGATGAGAGTGGAGGTCCGAACCTTGCATTAGCCAGCGAAGGAGGCTGCCTTCAGCAGTCAGTGAAAATCCCGTAGGGTTTAGTAATGTCGACTGGCGATCGGAGGAACCCCTTGCTAGGCCCTGCAGGGGATGTCCCGAGGCCACTGGGGGTCGAAGTAACTGATGGCAGGAAACTGCCCAAGGGTTAAGTGTGATCTGTGAACTCGAACTTGCTACTTCCGAATATTTTTTTACTGTTTGAAATCGTTAGTCCCAGATATAAATATTCCTGGACGTAATTAATAATATCTGGACCTATTTTAATTTGAATGTCATTACTATTTGTCATTAAGTTTGTTTTGCTTAAGTTCATGTGTAATTCTGCTTCCTCACATTTAACTTGTAGTTCCTTCAACATAGTTTCGAGTTCCGCTGCTGACTGTAAGAACAATACTGTCATCTGCAAATTTTAAATTTTATAATTGTTGACCTTTATATTTATGCCTCGATTTTGCCATTTCAGTTTCTTAAAGTCTTCGAGAATATAAGTGAACAGTTTGGAGATATCGGGTCTCCCTGTTTACCACCTCTAAGCAGTTGGAAAAGAGGTCTTTCTCTGTTTCGATTCGTGCGTAGCTGTGCGTATACAGTTTTGCTACTAGTCTAATATATTTATTTTCAATTCCTTGTTTCTTCATTGCTTGAAGAGTGCACAAATGTTCTACTAAGTGGAATGCTTTTGCAAAGTTTACAAAGGCAACAAATATTTTTAAATTCAATTCTAGTGATTTTTCAAAAATTTTGTTTGTTTGTAAATGGTCGATGGTCGATGATCTGACTTAAAAGCTGCCTGCGTAGGTGATTGGTTTTCATCTATAGTCGCGTATAATCTCCGGGTTATGATCTTGGAAAATAATTTATAAATGTTTGATGAGAGTCTGATTGGACGATAATTTTTTTTAAATAAAAAAAAGTCAGCTTTGGATCCTTTCTTATGCAACAGGAGTATTGCGCTGGACATCTATTGGTGTGGTATTTCTTCTTTCGTTAGAATGACTCGTGAATAGACAATACTAATGAATACACTCGTCATTGGCTTAATTATTATGCCCTCACTGTTTCTCAGGCATCATTGGTGGTTCTCTCTTCTTCCAGAGTTTTTCCCAGCTCTTGTAAAGGTTTTCGAACTTCAGACTATGTATTGGGAGAACTTCTTCTACTTCGAAACTTAAGGATTTCCTTATTTGTTTCTCTAAATTACTGATAGAACTAGAATAGACATTTCTATAGAATGCTGTCGCTGTTTCAGCTATACCTTTTCGCGAGTGGACTATCTTCTGAGTTGCAGCCTTAGCGCCCAATATCAGATGTTTACCTTTGGAAGTTCTTTTTTAATGTTTCTCGTGTATTTTGATGAATCCATTGTCCTGTAAGTACCTGAGAATAACAAATTGAGTTGATAGCAAACTGAGTAGGAAAAGTCAGGTTAACTTTGTCGTACGGAAAGCGCGGAGTCTTTGCACTTTACTACGCGGATACGAAAAAGAGTACTGCACAAGCAAGAGAATTAACTTACTTATCTCTAGTTCGTTCATTAATGCAATACGGGGAGGTTTGTTAGACCCCTAACAGAAATTTACAGAAGGAAACTTTGAATAGAGTACAGAGAAGAGCGTGTAAACTTACTTTTCGAAGCATTAGGAAGAACGTAGAATGGGAGTCTAGAAATCAGGAAGGTTAAGGCAAGACTATGTGCCCTGTACAAAGCGTATGCTGGTTGTACAGCTTGGAAAGATATCTACATTCGACTCGGTAGACCCACGTAGAAGGCATCACAAGCATAAAATTCAGTTCAGGCCACAGAGAACAGATGCTGCAAAATTGTTCTTTACAAATAGAACAATAACGGACTGAAATAAGTTGCCTGCGACAGCCTTGGAACCCTTTCCTCTAGGTGTTCAAAGGTTTCAAAGTATATTAAGTAACGATATTTGATACATTTATTAATTAGTAAGTTAGGCTTATTAAAACACTTATTTTATCATTGTTATTATTGGTATTGTGATACTTACTTTTAAATGCATTGGTTTATTACATGTATAATTATATTCCAAGGAATATTTCTATTGACGTGCTATGACGTGTTGCAATGCAACAGAAAAGTAGAAAGAGAAGTGAAGAGCAAGTGTTCTGAAGTGAAGGGAAGTGCAGTGTAATTAAAAAGTATGTCTACTAGTTTAAAATATATGTATTGGATAGCCGTAAATATAGAGATAATGTTATTATTGTTATTACTGCCTTTATTATTAATTGATATTATAATTGTCTTAAAATAATTTTAAGACAAATGTACCAACGATGCCCGATGAGTATTTTAGCCGTATATTAAGCAACTGGATGTATCCACTTTATCGTTACCAACGGCTTGTAATATGAGTTTTTCTGCCGAAAAATCGTCAATTTTTTGCGAAGCATTACATAACTTTCTCTCTACTGTGATTTTTGTATTTTATATTTTCTCATTTGCAGATATTTATTGATTGGTAATTAATTCTTACTCACTGGTTAGCAGTTTTTATATTTTTCTGCAGTATTTCGGTAAGTGGCTATCTAGCTTTAGTTTGAATATATCTGACCCTCGATTTTTCAGAAAATGGTTGGCGTAATTTATTTATAATTATAGTAATTATTTAGAACTAATTGTTGGTATATATTTCGTTGTGTTCGCCTATGGGTAGATAGTTAGCTTCAGAGAGGTCGAAATGATAGCGGATTTAGAGTTTGGAATCCCGGTCAGGTAGGTTTTGCATGCCGCATTAAGTTCAAAATTCATTGGAAGTTATGCGTTGCACAGATTTGGTGTTTCGTGTAATCTTGGAGACCAAAGACAGGTCCTCGCTGGAAACCTAGAAATGAGCTAGCAAAACGCTACGACTTGATCAAAAAATTATTTTGCGCGAGCGAATTTAGTTGGAATAAGCCGAAAATACTTCGATTTAAACCTTAAATATTTCTCTTAGAAATGAAATTGTGAAGCATTCCAGAAATTCAGTGACCTCTCTCACACGTACAATGGCCGAATTTGTTGCTCGGGTTGAGCGTTTTAGAAAGAATGACAGGGGAGAAATATATTTTGTTCGCACGCTCATGAATATGCGTTTGCAATTTCCTTGTATGGCAGATTGAAAGATTTTATTCGGGATTACCCTTTAAACTCTGTGAAATAATCTTTCATCATTCACATTCAAGTAATGTGCTTTTGTCTTTTGAGAAATGAATGAGACCAAGTTTCAAGCAAATGGCGAACTCACAGTTTTTATGCAGATATTTCATAAACAATGGAAATGTTTGAGTCAATGCACTGATGTTTTCTTCATTTGAATCTCTTGTACCCCATCTCTTCCTTCTTGTTGATCACTTTTATCCAAAATACATCTCGCTTCGTTGGCGTGGTAGCTCCATCGCAATACAAGTCTGCAAATAGTATACATACATGAATTAACAATGATAACTCCTATCCACGTCCCTATAGCACTAGCTTTCTTGCATTATTTGCAAGCGATAAATAAAATTATAATAGTTATTTTGTAACTTATATTTAGTGTCAATAATTCACTCATCTCTTGCAAAACTTTCTTCAGCGAATTGCTTGAATGACAGTACGTCTATTTCCTAATATCTTCCAAGGTACATAAAATGAAATTGACATTTTTTTTACTGAACCTAGAGGCAACAATCCGCTTATTAACGCTGTACCTTTGCGTTTGAATGTTTTCAAGAAATTTGTTGTCGTAGAACAATGCTCCAAGTCCTTTGATCTTTAAATGATTTAGCTCCCGAACCCAAAAATAAACCTTTTCTTTAAAATTCACGAAGTATTGAAACACTCGCTATTCTATTGAATACAATGTTTGAGAAAACATTTCAGTGACAACTGGTTGATTTATCGTTGCATTAGCAGATTTTGGTTACTGTACAAAAAAAACATATATTCTCATTATTTTTCGGATCCATAGTAATATTTTCGAAACGGGACTAGCATAGAAGAGTATAATCCTTTTGCATGAATATTTTCGCGAAACAATTCGAGCCCCTACGTTTTGGAGAAAAGTTTGAACGTGTTTGGAAATGATTATTTTGGGCTCGTTTATAGTTAAATATATTGCGATTTCGAACATCATACGAGGTCGTTTGAAGCTGTTGTCAAAAAAGTTAAATTACGAAATATACCTGTAAATATGAATAATCTGTAAGAGATTTGAAAAAAATATATTTGTGCAATTTCGAGAAAATCCAGAAGTTTTAAAGAAAATGTCACGAATGTTTTATTATTTGGAGTAATGTTCTTTATCTCTACAAAAAACTTGAAGTTGAGAAAATCTCGTTAGGTATTTTTTAAAAGTTGGCACTATTTGATTAAAGTTTTGCTAGAACCATAGATATTATGAACTAGTGGTGCTAAAACAACTCGTACTTTCTCGCCTGTCGTAATGGTTATGTAATACTATTTATACCACAATTTCTCTCCGAATTAACACATTTCATTCATCATTATTTGTAACACTCATTACAAATCGTGGACCATTTGGTGCGAAAACTAAACATTTTCAGGCAAATAACACAAATTTAATAATTATAACCAGAGAGTATTGCAACTGCTTTTCATGCAGCTAAATCATGCCCCAAACTAGTGGTGCTACAACAGCACATACTTTCCCGTATTATTGGAAGCAGCTATGTAGAATTGAAATATTGCACTTTCTGCCCTACTAACATCTTAGCTATTATTTGAAAACGTCCAATTCAACCAAGAAGCGATCAAATACGGTGTAAGATATATAGGTGTGATAATAAGCCGCTTTTGGGACAAACTTTCTGAAGTCAGTTTGAGGCTAGTTCCTCGCTTGTCCATATGGTGCGCATGATCGGTTTGGTTTGCGGTGTAAGATATACATCTTAAGACAATATCTGAAACTGTGGCTGTTACACATTACACTATTACATATTTGTCCATTATATCAGTTGGCCCTATCTAGGTTGTTCCGTTGTTTTGGGTACACCCATCCTCTTCCTCAGTAACACATCTCACACACAGATGCCTGTCAGGTCAAAAGATTATGGACGGAAGTTTTCGGGTGTAAATGTAATACAGTAGGAGTTATAATGTTATAATTTAAATATAATATTCGGAATGCACCCCATGTGATACGCTTATTTTAAAATAGGCATGCTTTAAGGGGTCTTCAAACCCCATAGCACTTGTCTGAATCCACACCGATGACCGAAGACCCTGTGTCACGAAGCCAGAACACTCGACCGTTCTTTTTTTTAAATATGTTCTGAAATGTAACATTGAAATGTAATAAATTTATAACAATAATAATATAACTAAAATCGACCTTTTAAGCCCACGCGGGTTTTGATGTACTTTGTAGCATTAAAGAATTTGTAGAATTTATAACATTGAATATATGTATCTGAATGTCTTTGATACCATTATTTACATAGCAATAATGCAAACATTTTTACTTCATCATTAAAATCTATCAACATCGCACTCTTGAGAGAATCATTTTTTCAAAATTAACACTACACAAATGTTGTAGAGCATAATACATACACAGACAGAATCAGTTGAATCAAATGGTTTAGTTTACTTTCATGTAAGATTTTTGTTGAAGTAACAGCAATCTACATTTTAAAAAAAAATCACTTTTTCTACACAACTTTAACAGAATTGAAACACAATTTTCTTATATTACCGAAGAGCAAAAGTCGGTTTTTTGTGTAGTTTTTACTAGTGAACACGGCAATGCTTCGCTTTTGCAATGCACTACACATCACACACTACTGCTCACGTGATTGTTAATCATGTTTGACGCCACGCTTCGAAAAATTCTAATAGATGAAAGAAATCGCAAATACGGGTTTTTTATATATTGTGGCGTCGTGGCAACGTTTCCAAGCAAGCGGCATCTCTGAGCCGGAAGCTGTAGTGAAAGGGCGCACCTGAGCTAAAAATAAAGGAGCGACCGACAGGATGTGACTGCTCCAGGAAACATCCCACGCAAACAAAGTATTGAGAAAGGTTAGTGGCGAGTCTGGGACGATTGTGCAAGACCCCTGGAATTGGCTAACCATCGAGCCTGGGTACGCCGACTGCATGATGCCGGGTGGGGGGACGGGGGTGTATATAAGGCGGGCGCTTTCTGCGCTCGCAGAGATTCATATAGATTCGTAGAGCTTGTTGTTAGCCGAGAGGCTGGGTGAGATCTCCAGTGCACTCCAGCACGTGGTTTCCGGGGCGGAGACCGGTTTTTGGCGCCAGGCCATGTCGGTACTTGGATACCGGGGACTTAACGTCCTATTGCATCGCATCATGCGTTGTACCTGCTTTCGAGCAGTGGCACTGGGCTGTAGAGCCTTGGGACGGTCGCGGGGTTTTCGCGGCTAAGGGGAAGAAAAAGGTTGCGGAGGTTTAATTAGTATTTGTAAAAAATTCTTTAATTGTTAATTTGTTGTAAATAAATGTAAATATTGTTATCTTCAATGCAGTGTCTGTGTCATTTACTCTAGTACGTCACAATATCTTGATTTGGACATATTTGTCAAGTATTCTATAGTTGAAACATTCTCTCTCAAGTTGGGGCATGTATTCGCTACGGCACTGTCTTGGAGAAATTTGATTCACTCGTCCGCAATAACTTTCAAATAATAATTTCGGGTAATATTTCGTAATCGCAGAAGCAGAATATTCAGAGAAGACAAGCTTAATACTTGAGGGTGCGGCGGGTTGCCTAGAGCTTCTTTTCAAGGGCGCTTGAGTAAGCAATAAACGCATAAAATCAACGCGCGTCTATGTGCGACAGACATAGGCACCTTACAATTGCACAATACGTATATTCTTCGCGCAAGGGCAAGCATTACGTTGACAAAGTTTTATCGCAATCGGATGAAAGGTACGTCCTTCCCTAAGGCTCGACAGCTCGCTACGGGCCTTGGCCGACCAGCGGTGACACAACCTCTCGGCCATGGGATAAGGGGTTCGTGTGGTTAGCACGAAGACATCCCTTAACTGTATACACTGATATTCAAAATCTGAGGGTGGGATTTCTCATCGTTACACAGCAATAGATACGGGGACATTTGTAAGGAAAGCGCACAGTTATAATTATACCCAAGCCGGGAATCGAACCCGGGGTTACGCCTGGAAAGCGAGCGCGCTAACCAACGAGCCACCAATCGCTTCATGATAGGAACTGCAGCGCATAAAATACGAACAAACATTGATTTTTAAATATTCTATTTTCGAGTCACTTATGAGAAAACGTTTGAGGTCTCTGCAAATTCGCAATTTTAAGGGAATTTCATATAAAAGTTTTGAGTTATTCAGAAACTTCGAAAGAAATCATCTGAAATACTTTTATAATACTTGAAACACATTTTTAATATTGACCATATTTCACTCAGAATTACACGAAAAGTACTAATATTTTCAAAAAAAAATGTACATAAGTTAGAAATAATTGTGGAGAACAAATTTCATTTGAAGAAAAAATCTCTATCTTCGATAATGTTAGAGTAGTAGTTAGTAATGTACTTTTACAATTTTCGAAAATTCAGATACCAGTGAAAATTGGACTTACTTTATCTTTATAAATGTATTTCACTTTGTTCTACCAAGAAATCTACAGAAAAAAACTAGTGGTGCCAAAACAGCACATACATGGTCAAATTATTTGTAACGGTTTCGCAATATTATACTACTACACGAACCTGCAAAAGACTTTTCAACTGCAAAAACTTTTTTTCCGCAACAAGGCTCGAACTCAGGTCTACCTAATTAAATCGCCGTACACCTTACCGCAACACCAGGTTGCCACCCTTACGTACAAACATGGGCCGACGTTTAAAAACCTAATTGTCTCGTTCATTATTTCCAAAACACAATTTTCAAAAAGTAGAGAGATCAATGAACATGAGACCTGCATCATTCTTTTAAACGTCCCGTTTTATCTATGAAAAAAAAACTTAATATTTTTTTTGAAAAAATGTTTTAATTTTATTTTGCATTGATTTCAAAGAGAAATTGCGGAAGTTACAATTTATTTAAAAAACTGTACGTGACTGAAAGAGCTGATTTTTTAACTAATTTTAAGGCGAAAACCTCTTGTTTTAATTTTGTAGTTTTGAAATGATAACTTTTCGTAATTTTTGAAAATTCAGAGTCATCGACGGAAATGAGATTTGCATCACCTTTTTTACCGTTTTTTGATACATACGAGGAGAAAATTTAAAGAAGAATTTGGAGCGGTTTTTGCTAAAATATTTTTTTTAGAAATGGAATTAATTTCAAGCACAAATGCCACAAAAAATCCTCGCTTTTTCAAAAATTTGAACATGAGCATTTTTATATAAGTGATTTTTCAGAACAGATTTTAAGGCAAAAATCTGTCTCCAATATTGTGGTTTTGAATAGTTACTTTTTTGCAATTTTCGAAAATACATAGTGTTTGCCACAAATGATACTAGTAAGAATTTTTACAACAATATTTGGAGCGGTTTTTAAGAAAAATCTTTTTAAAAAATTAAAAATGTCCTAAATTTCACGCACAATTATGCGAAAACTTCTCATATTTTTTGAAAAATCGAACCTACCATATTTCAGTGTTTGTTTTTATAGATTTAATTCAGAAAAAAAATTGTTCTTTAATTTTCTAGTTGTAGGGAGACACCGAATAAAATGTGAACTTTTACAATTTTCGAAAAATCAGGGATTTCAAGGACCATGAAACTTGCATCATTCTCTTCAGCGCCCTTTACGCTATTCGAGAACAGATTAATAAAAAAATTGGAGCCATTTTTAAGAAAATTTTTAAAATCATGTTGTGGCTTCACGTAACCCCCAAAAATCAAAATACCCGTTTCACACTCGAGAGAGCCTCATGTTCGCTTAGATCCATCGGGGAATATCAATAACGGAGAAAAATCGGCTGAACGGTTTGGAGACGCTAGCGTTGGCCACAGATGGGCGGGCACAGACAGACAGACGGACATACAAACATTTTGCCGTCAATCGATTTTTCGGTATCAAGGACCCACAATAACTGGAGTCTGGACGACACAGCGTGTTATAAAAAATATATAATTAATACAATATATTACTTTTACTGCATTCTTGTACAAGAAGAAGATTTTTCGATTTTTTCGTTACCAGAAATTAGCACTAACAGTTTTTCTGTTGAAAACTGCCGCTTTCCGACGAGTGCGAGAAAGTAAAATTCGAGACATTTTTAAGAAAATTTTGAAAATGTCACACGGATTTCATGAAAAGTACCCCCAAAATTTGAGAATTCGTTACAAATTCGCAGGGAGTCGATTCAGGCCAGATTGATGGCAGAATATCCATTTTGAAAAAATCCTGCTAATAGTTTAGGCGCCACTGTTGTCAGGACGGCAAAGTCTGAAATTGGATGCGACTCTCAGCGTAGTGCCCAGAGCACCAGCCTTTAACCTCAGGATTCGGGACTTCGGATCTCGGTCACCCATGAGGATTTTTTGGCGGATAAGACAAGTTTTCATGGACTTCCCGTGCCTTTCATTTCACCATTGCGCTGCCATCATTCATATCATTCATAATTACTTCTCCATCAAATGATACTCCATTTCAAATGGCTGATGTTGGGTATTAGCAACTTAATAATGCTAATAAAGAACGTTCAAAGCACGTGAATAACAATGTCGAAAATGTAGTTTATTTTATTGTAGGATTTAAAGTTCAGAATCCAACGCAAGTGACGATTTCAGGTAATCAGTAGAAGTAAAATAGCGGAACACTTGAAATTAAAGTGTAATAGAACAGAACAAAAGGTAGAGGCTTAGTATACGTGGCAGAGGGACTAATCACACCATACAATTTCGTAGAATCTGGTGATTCAATCATTTAAAAATGATTGATTGAATGAATAAAAAATATGAGAACAATTCCAGAGGAAATTACATTTGTAGACACTTTTAGGATAAAAAAATATTTTCTATTGGAAAAAAATCGAAAAACATATATTGAGAGCACATGAACATAACACATTAAAGGCGTCGGCCTCTCCGCCTGTGGCGGTGGGCGTGTCGCGAGTCAGGCGGGGGGTGGGCGGGAGGGGGCCGGGGGCGAGCGTCGGCGGTCACGGGGAGGCGGGCGCCGAGCCCGAGCCCGTCGACACGGTGGACGAGCTGCTAAGGGGCTCGTGCGCGAACAGCTGCCGCGTCGACAGTCGCGCCTCCTGGGGCCGCGGAAGCGGGAACGTCACCGCGGGTCTGGGTCTGGGTCTGGGGTGCAGAGCGGCTTGCGTGCTCGATGATCGGGATTCGTCGCCGCAGAGAGCTAAAAGATAAATATGACGATGAAGCCGTTTGGAAATATTGCTTCGCTTCTCATAATTCTGGAGATAGTGATGTTTATTCTGGAGATGTGGATGGTACAGCATGACTTGTTGAATGAAATGAAGGATCTGTCCATACCTTTCATTAAAACAACTTATTTGGAATTTGTTTTAATATGTACACCGAAGCCAAATGATTTTGTCTTAATTTTCCATTTATATTCCATCTACTAAGTAGAAATAAAAATGCTTACGAGTAATTCACAATTTATACTGAATGATACGAGTCGAAGAATGATTTTTTGCTGAAAATATTCCATTGATTTAGTATTTCAGTTATTCATTATTTCCTTTTAAATTTTGCAAGTTGACTATCCCTTCATGCTGTTGATATTGAACTATCTCAAATGAATGAAAGCAATTACCCCACATTCACGGAGTATAATTAATGAAGACATTATTGTTCACTCCAAAAAATAAATAGCTCATTCAAATCATCCCTCATGCCAGACATGGTCCATTCCATATTGTCCCAAAATTTAACAGCATTCTAAAACATTATCAGGTATTCAAAACGACTGATTACAATGATCAGCAACAAACTGCCAAACATTCGCTCAACCGATAAGGCCATCGCAGCACCTGCGCGCGCGCCGTAGCCGAAGCCCAGGCCCAGGCCCAGGCCCAGGCCGTAGAGGGCGGCGTCGGCGTCGGCGAGCGCCGAGGCGGAGGCGCGCTCGCGCAGGCGCCAGCGCGGGGCGATGGGGCGGCGCGCCCACGCCCCGCCCGCGGCCACGCCCCCGGCCACGCCCGCGGCCACGCCCCCGGCCACGCCCGCGGCCACGCCCCCGCCGCCGCCCCCTTGCGCCCGGAGCAGCACGTCCGCTGCTATGCGCACCTGCGCCAGCGCCCCGCCCCGCCCCCGTCACCGCGAGGCAGGCCCGCTTCCGCCTTGGCGGCGCCTCCTCACGTTTTCACAGATTAACGAACAACTCCTGCGAGATTCCATGGAGCCAAGAATGTAATGCAAAACCATTCACGGAAGGTATGACGTATTGTTGGATTATTAAGCTGATTCGAATATAAAAATCAAAATGATCAAAAAGTATTGTTGGATTGTTTAGCTAATTCAAGTATAAAAAATAGTAAGTGACGTGACACGAAACGGGTGACGCGCACGAATCGTTTGTCACCTAAGCGTATGCGAGGGTGACAAATGACTAGCGCGCGAACCACCTCGCGTATGTGTCGCATATCGACTCTAGGCACTGAAAACCTCCTATCTTCATCAGTAACAAAATGGAGTTACGAGCATCTCTTTGCCTAGCGTCGAGATACTGTTTTTAACACGCCTTGTGGGTAAGCGTTTCCCGCACGCTTTGTAGAATTAAAAAAATAGCTGTTTCGCACACGAAAACGAGCCAAAGAAATCGTATTTCACGCAAGGAGTGTCAGAAAGGTAAGGTACTTTGGATACCGTTAGTTCTCATTTTAACTACTTATTATATATTCATTCATCAATCGATGAAAATCTGTTATATTTGAGATATTTCTATTGAATTTGGTTTAAGTAACAACGCGTGTTGTCCATCCCGTACAGCGCCCTTGTGATACTTAACACAGTGCTATCATTACCGATTACAGAAGTTTAAGTCGATTACTATAACACAAATCACTTGAAAATGATGTAACTTCATAATGCAAATTAAACCGTTTACCGCATTATAATTTTCAGTTCATAATCATCTACATGTTATTTGAATAATTAGTTAATTTCTTTTAAGATGTGTCGGTTTAAAACAGTTTTTATACGCATGAGCAATTTGATTCATTATCTTTGACTTATATGGAGAATGTGAGTGCAGCCAGGCAGCAAATCCTGAATTGAACGGAGAAGAACACTTTAAAACATCTTACGAGTACGTGCTACTAAATGTCCAACTGAATCATGTGATGAGAACTGAGAAAAATAGATGAGAGAATAACAGCACAGAAAGCAGCACTGCCCTCTGACCTGTGCCCAGTCACGGCGCCCGAGCGGAGGCAATGATCTGAGCCCGCAGGGGCGCGGAAACAGCGGGTCGTTCCAGCGCGGGTCACGGAACTGATCGGCGCCGACAAGCGAGTGGTAGGTCTCTCCCAGCCGCTGCGCCGGGGCCCTCGCCGCCACCGCGTGAGCTGCTCCCTGCTGCGCAGCCCGCAAGAGTGCGTTTCCTCCTGTTTCACTCTCGTCCTAACTCTCTCGTCTTGGTACTTTTCAACAGTGGATAAGTACATGTTAACAACATTTTCTGGTGCCTTCGGAGTTGAGTCACACACTGTAGCAAATTGTATCGTTCTTTTATTGCACCCTTTTCCGTTTTCTATTTTCTTACACCGTCTTAAAACAGTGATGAACCATTATCTTGGCGAGCAAAATGACAAACGTCGAATAATATACAGCAAATATAATAGTGGTATATTTACCAAAATATGTACAGAATATTGAAATATTCTATAATCAACAATCACGGTATACCACACATTCGTTGCTCTCGAAAGGCCAGTTTTCATAAATCTTGGGCCTCAGTCCTAGATGAAAATAATGAGTTCAGAATCATGTCATGATGTGTCTTAGATCCTCGAAGAGATCCGATACTCATTGAATAGCTGACTGAATTGGACTGGAAGGCATTAATCGGTACTAGGGCCAGGGGAAAATCCTTGACCCTAACGAAAACTACATTACGAATGATCTTGAAATATTGCATGCAAAGTCCTATTAATAAAAAGTGTCTTAAAGTATTTTTTTGGTACATTATTTATATTAGAAATAAATTCACTGAATATCAACCTATTGGACGTCAGATTGATACGATGGTCGCAACCCCGAAATTGTTTCTAAAAATGATCCCATACCCTCCAAAAAGAATGAAATTACTTTTCTTTCCAACTCGCAAGTTACAGAAACATACTATATTCTCTTCAGTACAAGTGACAAACGTCTTTCCAATGTGGTCCTTATCATGACAAAAAATGAAACGCTTTAGCTACAAAATGTATCCCTTGCAACATATCGTTTGGCATATAATCAATATATTTTAATCAATTTATTTCTTAAACTACAACACATTAAATCCTGAGAGAAAGGATAAATTAAAACGTCACTGTTTGGTAACCAGTAAAAACGTGTATGTGACATGCATCTTAAATCCGTCATTAAATGTCAATCTCTACTTGGAGCTTTAGCTGCTTCATCAACGCTCCAGATTTGACGAAGATCGAAGGCTTCCGTCGAAAAGCTCCTTTTACTAACCGGGCACCTCTTTGCGTCATGCCAATCGCCCGACACCGCAAGTGCAGTAGAAGCGTCGTCGGCCGCAGTGGTGGCAGTGCGTTCCCCCGGGGATCGCTTCCTTCTGGCATCCCCTGCCCCCCGCGCAGCACGGAGCGGCTCCTCTTCCCCGCCCTCCTCCTCCTCCTCCTGCCCCTCCTCCTGGGAGTCTGCGGTGCTCCCCGAAGAGATTCGGCCCGCACACGTAGCACGTTGCCTTGGCGCGGTCGCTCGACAAGCATCGCACGGCCTTGGGGCTGGCGCCGCGCGCCGCCCCCGCCCCCGCGTCCGCCCGCTGCCGCCCGCGCCGCCCTCTGCACGGGTCGTGGCAGCAACAGGAGCAGCAGCAGCAGCAGCAGTCGCAGGCGCCGCCGCCGCCACCGCCGGGAACGCCTGCGATGGGACCCGCGGGGCAGACGTAAGCTCTCGCCGCTGCGATCTGTCGGAAGCGACAACGCGCTGTCACTGCCCCGCGGCCCTGTTTCCTTTACTGCAAACGATGTGTATTCTTCAAAGCGATGAGATAACTCTGACATCCGGTTCTTCCATTAATGATGAAAATTGTTATTCATATTATTTTTCATTTTCGCGGCTTTCTATTAAGCGCCATGTTCCAGACAATTTTAAAAATTCAAAAAATGAAACAGCCTAAAAAGTGTTTCTTGTTCCCACCATCTGAATAACATAGAGCTAAGAGCATGTGATGAATGCTACGAGGGTCATTTCATAAAAATTGCACAGTATTTTATATTTTCTTACATTTTTTTTTTTTTTTTTTTTTTTTTTTTTTTTTGAAAATCTCTTTACGATCTTTCAAAATAGTCTTCATTCTTCTCAGTGACCAAGATCCAAAGACTGGGAAGCTTTAGAATTCCCACAAATACCCCTTCTTTGTTCGCCGGACGAATGGTTCGGGTAACGGCTGCATAAAGCACATCCAGGGATAAAAGGCGAAGTTCTCGCAGGTTTTTCAATTCTGGGAAATGTCAAAATCTGATGGACTCATGACAGGACTGTAGGATGCATGTTGTAACACTTTCCAATCACATTCGTGAACTTTTCTGTTCAGACTTTGGCCGTGTGTGGAAGAGCGTTGTCTTGGAGAATGAGTGTCCCCGAATTGTCGAGCAACTGAGATCAGGTTTTGTGCATTTTCAGTATCAATCTTTTGACAGTATTCGAAATTTGGACGGTATTGAAATTCCTGTGGCTTCAGAAATGTTTTCACATGTCCCACGACGATCTTTTCAATAAAATCTGCCACAAATCTCACACTCATTCATCTGTTGATGTTCTGGGTCTTCTTGGTATCGCGTCTTTGCTTTTTCTCATACCACCTTCTCGACTACAGCAATGGGAAACCGTGCTACGCACCACTGTAAGATCACTGCACACTTCACTTAAACCGTTTTGGACTTCAAACGGGTTTTACTCCGTAAAATTTTGATCTTAACTTAAGATCTTTGATCCTCAACACTCCTAGTATCCGAGACCTATGCAGGCTCCATTTCTTAGAGCCATTATTAAATAACGAAACAAGTTATTGATGAAACCGAGACATGTGCTTCATCTTGAAACTTAGAACTACAAGTGACGCAAAAATCTGTTCCGTCGCGTCCTTCAGCTGGCGATGTTACCAAACTGTGCATTATTTATGAAATGGCCTCCGTACATAAAAAAATAGGAAGTCAATGAAGGAATCGGAAAGCTGATTGCGGAAGAGTGTAGGAAATAAATAGTAAAAAAATATTTCTTTCAATCACAAAGATTTCCAAAAGTTTAGTTCAGGCAAAATACAAAATGTGTAAATTTAACTAACGTCTTCATCCATTTAGCACTAAAACGTATTCGTTGATCAATATTTTTGATAAGACCAAAAAAAGTTCAACAATAAGGTATTTCATTACCAATAGTTCAAATATGTCTGAAATCATCTCAAAGTAAATGTAATGCTTGTAGAGTAAACATGACTTACTGCCGGGTCCATACAGTGCGGACGTATGACGTCATCGTAAAACTGGAGGATGGAACGACGCGGCGTGCGGCCGCCCTTGGGCGACACTCCCCTCTTCAGACCCCCGGAGGCGGGGGCGGCGGGGCGCGTGGGCGTGGCGGGGCGGGCCGGAGCGAACGCGGGGGCGGGGGCGGGGGATCTCGGGCTCGGCGATCGCGACGCGGCGGGCAACTTGTACACGCAATCGTGGTGAGGAGACGGCGAGGGCGTCCTCTTGCCGCGAGGAGCCGGCGCAGATTTCACACGTGCGGAGGTAACGACGTCGAACGGCACGGGAGGACAGATGTCGCAGCAGAGCGGCGAGCGCCAGTTCACTCTCTTGGGCATGTCCTCTCGCAGCAAGAACTGGCGGCCGCGGCTGTAGGGGCCGTCCATGCGAGGCCAATGGTCGCCCGCGGTGTTGGGGCGGCAGCGGCACTTGGCGGCCGGGCGCTTCGCGGGGCAGCACGGCGCGCAGCCCGGGGCTTCCAAGGCGCCGTGGGCGGTGGCTGGGCGGCGCCGCCAGAACTCGCAATCGAGGCTCGACGATCGCCGAGACGACGCCGACGAGAGGCGGCGGGGCGGTTGGCAATAACAGCACGCGCACGGGCTCCCGCTGGCGGCGGGCCGGCCCCAGCAGCGCTCCTGCTCCCGCGAGCGGAGCCTCGCCCGCTCCAGCTGCTGCTGGCGCTCTTGCTCGGTCGGGGGCGGCTCTCTTCTCCGCGCCTTGCGCTCCAGGTACATGCGCAGCCCCGGCGTCGGGCAGAGACAATCGTTGGACAGCCTCGCGAGTTCCGCGTGACACGGATGACAGAGGCCGCAGTCGGAGGCGTCCGACAGGTCGGACGGGGTGCTGATGTAGGGCGAAGCGTTTGGGACGGGGGCGGCGTCGGCGGCGGCGCGCTCCGCTGGCAAGGGACTGGGCCCGCGCCGCGAGCACGGTGGGCAGGAGAGCGCGCGCACCGACGTACTGCAGCACGACACCGACGCGCGAACGCGTGCGCGACCAGGCGCGCTCCTGCCGGCCGCCCGCCGCTCGTCGCGCAGGCTGCCCGAGCACGAGCTCTCTTCGCTGTCGCTGCGCGCTCCGCATTGCAGCTGGCGAGACGGCACCGTCGTGATGGTGATGTTGAGCTGGCGCGGCGATTGCGGGCCGTCCAGTGCAGTCGCGCACGGCGGGCGCGGGGCCGCGGCGGGGCAGGTCGTCGCCACGCCCACAGTCGTCGCCGCCGGGCAGTACTTGGGCGACCGCGATCGCCCGGCGTTGGAGGGCACAGAGACGGTGTAGGTACAAGAACAGGGTGCGAAGGAATATTTGTCCACGAGAAGTCGTATTTTCTCGGAGAGAGGGAGGCAGGTGGCGGGGCGGTGGGCGGGGGGCGCCATGGGGTCGCCCGCGGCCGCTGCCGCCGCGCTGCTGATCGGGGGCGGGGGCGGCGCCGCCTCGCCAGGCGGCTTGGGGACGTCGGCGCTGGGCGGCGCCTCCCCGCCGGCCCTCACGTCGGGCTCGCCATCGCGGCCGCGCCCGCGCCGCCCCGTCGCGGCATCCGGGGTCCGCCCCGGGGACTCCGTCGGGGTCGTGCGCGCGGAGGAGCGGGGCCCGAGTCCTCCACGCCGCACGCGGCACCACAGCGCGATTCCGAGGGCGTTGCCGCGCGACACCGCCTGACAATGAGCCGCTTCCAACGACCTCCTTATCATTGGACCGCAAAGTAACATCACCGTATTAAAAGACACCGTGACTCTGCAAACGGTTAGTATATTCCCTTCAAACGACTGGCCTTCAAATTAGATATCAAAGTAATATTGCCCTCTCAACTTCACTGATAATCCAATATAAGCAGGATCTTGACGAAATACACTTCTAAATAATGACATCTTTCTCAATTTTCTCTCATGCTTGAAAAAAAGTACAAAATATTGCTACATTATACTTAGGATTTTATCGAGTATGATGTTTAGAGTCAGGATAATATTTGTGAATGCCTAAATTTTCACATTGGATATGAACGTTTCGCAAACATTCTTTGAATATTCGGTTACCGCATCACTTCCTTCTTTATACATAAATAACATAGGACCTTAGGACAAGCATTTATGAAATTCATAATATTACTAAGATGAGCACTTTAATTTATTGGAATAATTTGTATTTCTTTCGAGTTAGAATTAATCGTTATCAACCATCAAAAACACAATTACGGTCTCTGGATTTGCAACGTGTGGCAGGAAAGTAACTCTCCCTCAGGGCGACAAAATTCAGCGAGTTTTTCCGACGCTCTCACACCAAACAGTGGCGGTGGAATACTTTCAACGAGGATCGAATTGTCCAGACTACTGTGCAATGGATGGTCAAACGCCTCCCAGAGGAACTGCGGTAGAAAATCGGTTGAGAACTGAACCGTGCGCGGACGTCCGCACGACCATCCACCCTAAGAGTCCAGATATCAACCTCAGAAATGTCCATCTTTTCTCACACCTTTAGAAATTCCTTTTCGGTCAGCATTACGCCAGTCACAGTGAGGCAGAGCTCCAGGTGTCTGTCAAATACTGATTATGTCCCAGGCGGCAGACGTTTTGGGGAAGGTCGGGTGATATCGCACAGCGGGTGGTATCGGACTAAAGTAGTTTAGGGAGCTCGGCACTGGTAGTAGCGCGTGCCATACTGTCAGTGTGTTCCTGGACACGAATTAGCTTTGCATACGCCTTATGAGATGAGTACATCAATCAGTTTGGTTATTGCGACACGCATTACGTTTTTTTAATGCTGACCAGGTACGAAGATAATTTTGGAGCTTTGAAACTTTTCTTAGGTGAAGTTTAAATACATTCTACTGTGACTGGTATGCTTACTTAGGTGTATTTGTTACGTTACAGCAGTACAAGTTCGTTTGTACAATTAATATCTGTGTTGTATTGTTCTGAAGGATGAGGGTTGTTCGTCTGGTATCGGACAAAGTAGAATCGGATGGTACCGGACAGTTACTTCTTCGCCTTCTCTTCACTTTTCCGTATTTCTTGTGTGTAGGTTGTTAGGAGGTAATATTCGAATACTAATGTGGGGTTTGTCCGTGTTTCTAGAAATTATAGGTAAAATTCGCGGGAAATGGGAAGAAATAATAGGAAGATATCCTTTATGAAGGTTATTTCAAAAGAAAAACCCTTCAAAAATGATAATCGTGAAGCTATAAATTGAACATAATAGTTGAATTTTTGTTTTTTAATTAAGAACTGTTCCCATGTAACCAAATTCTCATTTTTTCTTTGTATTAAGCAATGAAATATTTGTCTCAACAGTGAATGTTTCTTTGATGGATTGCTGTAAAAAACTTCATTAAAACTATTTTACCATTATTTACTTAGTTGCCCGATACCACCCTCCACTTTTCAGACATGTAAATTGTCAACGATTTTTACTATCCCCAAATAATCACATTATTTTACTTCCAAACCAAACGGCTTTGATAGAGTGTGTGAGTAAGAGATTGAAGTTTCATATTCTGTATTTTACAAATAATTTTAACTAACCTTAATTAAGAAATCATATTTAAAGCTAAGGTGACCGATACCACCCGACCTTCCCCAACGTCACAAGGATACAAATGTTGATCCCAAAGTACGACAAATGTCTTAGTGGATATTAATACGTTGTGGATGTTTGCCTCTTTGCCTATTTTTGCCTTCAAAGGAAAACGCAATGCTTTAGGTTACTTATTAATTTTGAGGCATTATTATTATTACATGCGAATTTTATAGCGCCTAGAAGTAAATAATTCCCTAATAAATACCTATTGTGTACAAATGCCCAAATGTCTATTTTCGTATTTATTGATAAAATGCAATTAACCTTAAAAATTTAATCGTATTAATATAAGGTAGTAATGTTTTATCCAAAAGAGTATAAAGAAATTGAACAACTATCGATAAATCTACCATGCGTTTTACTGTCAACGCATGTCATGCAGGTATGTCTATTACGAAAACCGTGGGAAATCACTAGTGATAATCGAGTTATTTAAGGCATTTCTGCGCATTTAGTGAGTTGATATTTTTGTGAAGCGAATGAAAGGATGTCCATATTTAAATCCGCAGTTTTTTTTATACATTTTTTTTTTCGAGTGAAGGAATGCCGAAACTAAAGCATTAGTACTTTGACAATGTATCTCTGGCGATCCCAACCATTCAACAGATGGAAAATTTATTGAAAAGCATGTCCCAAAGAAGTAAGAAAATTAACTGAATTTGTCACGTCTTTTGCATTTTTACTGTCTTGACCTTACTTCATAAGAAGAGATAGTATTGTAATTGTGCCCCGGAATGCGAGGAATTTTCGACAGAAAAATTCTTATTGCCGGGCCCTGCTACAAAAAATGGGGCTAAATCTTCTTCCTACATAAAGTAAATTACTTCCTCTAACTCCTTGTATAGTCAGAATCCATGTTTTGTGCGTCTTTGATACCGAAAAATCGATTGACGGCAAAACGTCTCAATTCGTATCAGTGGCGGCTGCGGCAGGGAGAGTGAAGGGACACTGCCCTCCCAAATAACACACACCCATTTTCCTTCACTTTTGTTTAGTATTTGATATTAAAATAGTTGTTCGCCACGTTTTCTCCGATTTTGGAATTCAAAATAGCCGGCTTTTCATAATGCATATTTTCCTTCATTGGTTAGCGATGTTCGAGAACTGCGCCTTATTACAGGGTAGCCAAATATGGTGTCGCCGTAAGATCATGCCTTGGAGTTGTGAAAATTGCAACATGGAACTTGCAAATATCAGCTGTCTGCGAGCGCAGATCGGGATCAGTGACTTCTATTACTTGGGAAATGTTTTCTTGCAGGATGTCCAGAGCTACCTACTGACGAGTTTTTGAACTCCAAATACGTTCCTCCGATTCGTCTATAGAGTGCAGTAGTGCACAAAACCTATTCCATGATGAAAGTTTCTTCCACAATGGCCTATGCTATATTCACTGTTTGCTTCCATTCGCCTTGCATATTCCCATTCAAACATTTTGTTCCCCTCTTAAAATTGTCTCTGGAGCCGCCACTGGTTCGCATGTTTCTCCCACTGTCTGTGTGTGTTTAAAGCCAGCGCCAAAACCATCCAGCCGATTTTCTCTAAAATTGATATTCATCGATTGCTTTAAAGGAACTTGAGATCCTCTGAGTTTGAAACGGATATTTTGATTTTTTCGGGTTACTTTGCATGAAGCCCCAAAAACATCTAAAAATTCTTCTCAAAAATGCTTCCTATTTTTTGGATTAAACTTTCTTCTCAGTTAGTGTAAAAGAATGAAGAAGGCCTCTTTTACTTTCAGATCCCGGATTTTTAATTTGTCGCACACTACATATGATCGTTATATAGTGATGCGACTACAAACGGCGATTTTTTCTGAGGAAAAAAATCGTATTGTAAGTCCCTAATTCCGAAAATGTGTTCCTGATTTTATAAAAGCACTTAAATCTTAAATTACAAAATCCAGCAGAAATTTAAATATTTTTACTAGGGTCTTTTGTTGACTTTGCCTTTTATTTTCAAAAGATCATTGACTTTTATTTCCACAGAGCCATTTGTAAATTTCATTACTGGACACCACACAGTGCCTGGTGTAAACTTTGATCCTTTTCATAAATGTTTGTAGCCGAATTTAATAAAGCAGGGCTGGGTCGGCCTTTCTGCAACGTTGAATTTATGTGATCTACAGTATAAGGCGTTCAGAAGACAATCTTAACTCCAATTTTTTTAATAAATTCTGAATAATAACCTGTTTATGTTCCACTGGCTAAGACAAACTTCACACGTAAATGGTTTGCCGTTAGAAAGTTCTAACGTCTCTCGCAAATGAACATTTTATCAGTTGTTCGGTGGACAGTGGGATTAACTCCTTGGCTCCGTGAGAGCCGATGTTTAACCGAACTCTTTTGAACTGAACTGAACTGTTCCATGTTTTTCAACTTTACAGTGTTTATGTGGTATTTATTATGTTTTCTTTCTTATTTCAATCAAGAAATAGCAATAATGGCAAATGTAATGTCACGTACTCTGACTCATGCGGCGATCAAAATCGCAGCATAAAAGTTGTTCTTTCTCTTACGAAATATCTGCAAAATCAGAGTGGTAACACTGAAACTATTGACTTAAATTTCCTTGTAGCAGGACACAATAATTGTGAACTGCTACAAGGACGGAAGGTAATTTATTGAAAAAAAGAAGAAAAAAAAGAAAAAGAAGAAACTAGTAAAATCTTTTCTCGAAGGGCTAGGTGTATTATCATTCTTGTTTGCAGGAAAACATAACAAGTATTTTCTCACAGAAATGAACCATGAAGACTTCCATTCGACAAAACGTAGACAAATGTATCACCAATAGGAAAAAAAGAGTCGAAGGTTAACCAGTTAACTGGCTGACAATGAGATGTATCCGGATTGAGAAAGCTGAACCACTTGTTATCAGATATAAAACTACATTCTTCCCAGAAATTGCATTTGGAAAAATTAATATCCAAAAGAAAAATGGAAACGGACGACCTTTAAGTCTAGCTTATGTCCCACAAGATCTTTACAGAAAATCAAGACCGATCTACATGGCAATAAAGAAGGATGTACGGAGAGGCTTCTTGAAGTCCATTTTTTCATATTCATTCAAGAAGAACCTGCCAGTGATGAAGACTACAACGCCTACACATAAGATATATTTTATACACATTGTTTATAAAAGAGGCAATGAATACATTTTTATTTGTACTTCAGGCAATTTTTATTTTATTTTAACTATTGTTGAATTACTTACAATAATATTGGTAACTTTTTCTAGTAAAAAATAATTTATTCTGGTCGTATTTGTTTAATAAAACAATTTGTTAAGAAACCATTCAGAATATTACGTCAATACAATTCAGGATTCGTCAATACCTTTCAGTTGGCAATGTGACTAACTCCATATAAAAAGGCTTTTTTATGGGAGAGAAATGAATTGGAAGTTTTAAATATATTTATAAAGAGCTGAAAACGTACCCTTAATTGTAAAAAAATGAATGAGTTTATTCGAAATTTGCTGAAAGAATTACAGACATTATTATAAATAAAAAAAACTTTAACTGTTCATACTGAACATTTTCGTTTGATGGAGTTAGTCGGTTTGTCTTCTGAATGCCTCATCTTTTTCAAGACTGCCTCATTTTTCTCTAAATGTTCCTCTAAAACCTTTACACAATAGAAATTAGAAATGTTACTCATAACTTTAAGCGAGGATAAAGTAATTGGAATCACAATATTTCAGTATAAAATATTTCCACAGACAAAATTGGAAATCCAATGTAACATGATTTCATTGCACTTTAATGTTTTGATATCTTCATTTGATAAAATTTTATTTTATTTTTGAAAATTTAAGAAAGTAATTTAGATGAATAAACGAATGAAAAATCATTGGAGTCATCTGTTGGTAGATGGAGATAACCGATAAAACCAGGTTCTGCCCCTTCCTCTTGCCCGCTCAGCGACGCCGCTGGACGGGGTAGCAAGGATGCCAGAGCGAGCAAGGAAAGTCGAGGATAACACACGCTACGTTCGTTACGATAAGCCTCCCCCCCCTCGCGAGGGCGCCCGCCCAGCTTCGGTGCCCTGTTCCGAGAGTGGACGGCGCCGAATCGATGCGGCGATCACGTGCGCGACACATTAGGCTCGCGGACCGACGCGGCGCGGCGCGACGCGACGGCAGCGCACGTGGGCGCGCCCAACCCACGGCGGAACGGCGCAGCGGCTCCCAAAAACGAAACGGGTGGGAATTGGAAGAGACATGTATAGCAGGCAGACCACGGCTTTCGGTGGGTCTAATACAGTACAAGCAAAAAATGGTGGCAATGATTTAACTCTTGCCCATAATAAGCTCGAGCCCTTCCTAACTTGCCTTGTGAAATGCACAATTTGGGTATAGTAATGAATAGGGGGCGGATTTTGATGACCCAAAACATTGTCAAAAATGATCAATAAAATGCTCATAAAATGGTTTTAAAATGCCTTAAAAACAAAGAAAAATAACCGAAAAAAATAATCAAAACCACTTCAGATGAACAACTACAGCTGTTGGATATGTTACTGAAGTAATTGAGGCGTCTTCCTTTTGTTCACCTGCCAAACTTTTGGTTTGGACTGTTAATTACAAGAAAATCTCTGCCTTTATCGCGAAACCCGCCGAATTGACAATGTGGGCGTTACAGAAACCTTATATTACAAAGTACTCACAACTGCTGATATTACAATATATGAGTGGCTGATATTATAATATAAGAAATCGAATAGGCTGCTCAAGAATTCTGTGGAGAACATTTGTTGCATCTCGTAAATATTATTTGAAGCGAGTACCATTAAAATGATAGTAAAATCTATTAAAACAGCAAAACATGCTTTAAAAATTACTTAGAAAGGTAAAAAAAATACTTATTAGTGGAAATCGACAAAAAATGGAAAAAACACATAAAAATGGGTAATTTCCTTTTGCCATAACATAAAATGAATTTCTATACAAAACAGCACTGTTATAAAGTGAAAAGAAAAAATGACATTTCATTAAAATACGCCCCCTAGTAATGATCTGAAGGAAATCTGTCAATTTACCACTAAGATAGTAATGTTAATTTTCCTGAGACCTCTCCTATTGTTCCCGCGACCCGCACACTAGTTAGACGGAAGAATTGTATATTTTGGCACTTCTCATAAACCCCCTTTTAATGCTACGCCCAAAATAGCGATTTTTTGACGGAAAAAGTCTCACTGTAGATATTTACACCAAAAAAGTAGATAACTCTTCTTCTAATTTTCGACACAAAAATTCTTAATGCTGGGCCCAGGTAACGAAAAAGTAGATAAATCGTGTTCCCATATAAGAATATAGTAAGTGTAATATATCGGATAGTATGGTAAATTACTTCCTCTTAACACTTTGTGCAGTCCATGCTTGATTATGATGCCCTGATCCCGTATCCAGAGGAACTCGTTTTATTGACGGAAAAAGTTGTCTTCATAATTGAAGTTGTAGGAAGATTACAAAAAAATGGAATTTTTGCAACTTTCGAAAAACAAGGGACTGCAACGAAAATGAGACCTGCGCCATTCTCTTAATCGTCCTTTAAGTGTCCCGAGGACAAAATTTCATCAAAAAATTTGGCGCCATATTTTTGAAAATTTTGAAAATGTCTCAGGGGCTTCAAGAAAAATATCCCCGAAAGTTAAAACCTTGGTTTCAAATTCAAGAGGGCAGGACATCAGTCAGGTCGATTGAGGAATATCAATTTTGGCCAAAATCCTGTCTACGGTTTATCCGCCAGCCCTAATCAGACGGACGGACAGATATCAATTTTGGTGCAAATCTTGTTTAAGGTTTAGCCGCTAGCGTTGTGCCGTCATTTGATTTTTTGGTATCAAAAGCCCACGAAACATGAATTCTGACTACACCGTGTTAGAGGATGTTATTTATTGAATAAAGGGAAAAATTATCAAGTTTTTCGTTACCAGGGCCCGGAAATAAGAGTTTTTCTGTCGAAAAGTTGCTGTTTTTTCCCGCAGCATTACAGTACTTTCTGTGTAAGCAGTAGAGAGAAAGTGAAATGGAATTAGGATGGGAAAATGCCATCTGTTCTATCATATTTGAAACATCTATACTTTCAACTTCAATGTTTTTGTTTATGTTTTCATCGATATCAAAAACCTTTTGGTGACGTATCGATGTTTTGGTAAAATTTTCCATCACCACTGAAGTGACCAAATTGCAGCCGCTGATTATTCTTGCAATCGCTCGTTTTTCTCGTCAGTGCGCGTTGTGCTCGTGACGTCGCGTCGCGATGTCAAGGCATCGAGAACCTGTCATTATGCGCTTCCATCTAGCGGATTTTTTTTTGTTAACTACCGTCACGCACCAAAGAAATCGTCTCGTTTACGACAAAAATTTAGAACAAAATCGTCTGGTTTAGGATCATTATTTCAGAGACTGCAACATTGTTTACACTGCAAGTTATTTTTCATATCCATTACCTTTTTACTTCCTCGCCTACTACTTACGAAGTAAAGAGAAAGTAATGTAACATGGGGCTTTTTCGTAAAAAATACAAAACAAAAGAAACTCCTATTCACGGACCACGATATTGAAACTGGTGATCTTTAAACAGCACGTTCTCGCACTTACTCGTAGTAACGGCAAGGTAATATTATAAATACAGCAATTTCTGTCCATATTAACACATCTCAGTCATCACTTGTAAAACTCATTACATATCGTAGAAGAATAGGTGCGAAAACTAATGCTTTTAAAGCTAATATATCAATACAAATTCGACAATTAAATACGAATTTTATCTTTTAAAAATTTATCTAAAAATAAGTCTTATTCCCTTAAAAGTGGAAAATGTATTGTCAGAATCTGTTATCTGAGAATCGTGCAAAATTTATTATTCAATCAGACAAAGAGATACGTTTCTCAGATCAGATTTTTACAGAAAATGACGTCATCTCAGTAAATGAAATAGAGCTCTTAGATCCGTGAAAAATGGCCACACACCTGGACCGAACAGACTCCACATAGAACTTTTTAAATACGAGACCGACTTTCTTCACGAGCGGTTAGCTTACGTTTTCAGGTTTTCTTGAGGGATGAAATTGTGCCCCCGAAGTGGAAAACCATTTACATTTCTAACATTTACAAGGGGAGAGACGAGTTTGCTCCAAATACTGAGCAATAAGTGTGACTAACTCTCTTTCAAGACTATACGGCAAAATTATTAAACAAAGAATTGAAAATCAGATACACGAGCTAGAAAAACAAAATGAATTTCATGCTGGAAGATCACGTGTGGATTGTGTTTTCTGTTTAAAGCAGCTCCTGGAGAAACGGTAAGCAAGAGACCTTGAAACCGACTTGGTCTCCATACATTGAGAGAAGGCGAATGGCAGCATTCCTCTCTGTAAATTGTGGTTTGCAATGAAAGCAAATTGAGTACGGATCTACTATATACTATAAGAGCAATGAAAGTACTGTGCATTAATTGTACTACTAGGGTGAAGATAGGTCGAAAAATATCTGAAGAATTCCATATCACCTAATGTCTGCGACAATGATGTGCAATGACGACAATGATGATGCAATCGCTCCTACACTCTTTAAAATTAGTGGCGGCTGGTGCCCCAACAGACTGGAGGTTGCACCTCCATTGAATGATGAATATGTATTTTCCAAAATTCAAAATATAAATGTATAACAAAAATATAAGGAATTAAAATTAATTAAAACTAAGTTAAATAAAAGTCGTTATTGAAACATTACTTACATAATTTTAAATCGTTCTGTCTGTGTTAGATACATAAGCACGTGGTTCTGGTTTTGATTTCCATTGGACACTTAAGTTCGACTCCAGCACATTGCAAAAATCACTATTGCTTCGACATGTTTCACGCATATAAAATTATTTTATTTCGAAAACTTCACTATCTTAGTGTACATTGCAATAATGAAAGATCTTCTACATTCGTATTCACACAACGCTCGCAGGCTTCTGGCAGACTGGCAGCCGTGAAACCGCGAAGGACACACCGAGAGAATCAGGAAGGGACTTCCTTCCAGAATAGCCAACTTTACACAAAGAATTCATCAAGTATACATTTTGAATCAATAAATATAATATCAAATGAAAACAAATTCTCTAAACATCGTAAATAATACATTAAATACCATCAATTATTGACTAAACTTGTGCACTTTCAATCACAAGCGAAATTCATAAAATTACTTTGCAGTGAGTCAGGCAAAGACAGAATATCGGTATTCCCGTAAGACTCCCTCGGCCGTCGCGCAGCTCCCGACAGCGCCACCCAACTGGCTGGGCAACCAAAAAGACTACGTTCGCCGCGTTAAAAAGAAGGGTCAAAGAGTAAATGCAGTAAACCCAGTAACGCAGCAGAGAGCGTGGTGAAATTCGTGGCAAGGCACCAGACATCGGAGAGAGCGCTAGTTGGACGCTCTTTGTTTCAAAATGATTTCATATACATCGATAATGCTGCAATATCTTGAATATTAAATGCCATTTAAAAACGTGTATGTTGTTAAGATATTATGAGGTATTATTTCGATTATCTGGGGGTTGTGCAACCGTGCAACCTAAGCACGAGCCGACACTGTTCAAAATATATCTAACATCTGTCCTGGATAGATGGAGGAATGTGGGAATTTCAATACGAACTAATAAACTGTTCACTTTACTTTTTGCTGACGACCAATTGATATTGGCAGAAGATAAAGATAATATTCATTATATGTTGAGGAAGCTGTTTGAAGAATACCAGAATTGGGGGCTAGCAATAAATATCGCTAAAACTGAATATAGTATAGCTGACAATGAAAACAGAAATTTGGCGCTACAAGGTGGTATTATCAAAGGGGTTGACACATTCAAGTACCTTGGAGTAACGTTTACCAAAAATGGTGAAAATGAAGCTAAAATTATTGCAAGAATAAGAAAATGGAAACAAGTTATAAAACACCTACACAATACTTTATGGAGTACACAAATGAGACCCTGCACGGAGATAAAGATAGCGTAGAGCATTGTAGAGAACATTGTTACCTATGGAGCAGAAGTATAGGCAACAACAGAGCAACTAAAGAATAAATTACGAGCAACCGAAATGGGTTATTGGCGACGTTGTGGTCAGCTCACCATTCAGAACAAAATAAGAAATGAATTTGTGTTAGCAAGACTAAACATAGGGACCACGATTTTTGACAATGTAGAGGCAAAATGCCTGCGGTGGTACGGGCATGTGCCATATCATCGCTGGTATGCTGCTGTGGTATGTGCTTGCGTCGAATGGCCCTGCTGAAAGAAGAAGAGGGAGACCGAGGAGAAGAGGGAGACACTGGAAGGAAGGAAGTAACTAAGCGATGGACGGAAGAAACCCGCAAGTAAACAACTGGAAAGATCGCAGCAAATGGAAGCTACGACGCGATAAGCGACTCTTCTCATAAATAAATAAATAATAGTACTCATCGGCGGCGTTGGTGACAGTATCGCTTCAGCCCATTGTTGCCAGCTCAGCGTTGTTGAAGCAACAATGGGCGATTCGTCGGGCATAAACACATGGCGAATATTTTCGTATCAATTCTTGCCAAAACCACTCAATTCCATCTGCATTCAGAATTCAACTCGTTTATGAATTAGTGTAGTGATCCTAGAATTTAATAAAATGTGTACAGAATACATATCTCCCCATAATAGGTCTTAATTGTTAATTGAAAGAAATGTCTTATGCATGAAATTATTTAAAAAAAAAAACAGACCAAAACTCGCAAACATGCATGGAAAAGTAAGAATGTTTCAAATGAGTACCAAAAAAGATGTATTTGCAAAGTTTGGAAGATCTTCGAAACTTAAATAAAATCATGCATTGGTATGGAAATCCTGTCTCCATTCATTATGAATCGTAGAACATTAGGCACGAAAACTAATTATTTTAAAGCTAATATATCAATACAAATGGGACAAATAAAACTACGTTTCACACAGCTATAAAATGTCCCAACGATAACAATGAGAAGGAATTGTCAAATATCCAACTGCTGTCTCGCGACACGGAATGTCATTGTCGCGTTGCAATCCGATATTTTATTATTACTTTCTCGCACTCACTAACGTAAGAAGAGAAAGTATTGTAATCGTGCGCCGGAAAACGGCGAATTTTCTACACAAAAACTCTTATTTCCGGGCCCTGGTAACTAAAAAGAGAATAAATCCAGTTACTAAATACAGAAAAAATAATTTTCTAACATGTGTTGGAGCCAAAATCCATGATACGTGCGTTCTTGATACCGAAAAATCGGTTGACGGCAAAACGTCGTGTATCCATCTGTGCACATCGCTGTAGTATCACAAGTTTGAAATTTCCCTTTTGGGAGGAGTTTATTTTCGCGGGCTTTCCCCACCGCTTCTGTAGTGGCGGATATCTTGACTTACTCGATTCGTCGCCCTCCCCCAGAAAGGAGGAGCTATAAGTCATCAATGTCCCTGCAGCCTTCGCTGTCCCTTTCGACAAAATCGTCCTCTGTGGAACTGTCCCGTAAAGAAGCAACAATTTCGTCCACTTCTTCGTCCATGATCATGCCTGTTTTCATACATACTTCTTCGACTTTCTTTACGTGTTCACAGCGCTGCTTCCATTGATATGAGCAATATTTAGAAAAGAATGTTCGGCATCAATTTTCTTTAACTCACAGAGGGGTACCGATGCTTTGTCTGCACCGATGCTTACACGATTTTTCATGTGACCTCATGAAACAAATTCAATGGGATTGATATCGGGATGGTAAGAAGGAAGCTTGATGTTGAGACCACATTACCTGAGGACGGTTTTCTTAGCAAACAAATAAGCACAATATTACGCCTGTAAAATTCACTTGAACTTAGTCTTATGCTAAGACAAACCACTCCGCACAGCACTCAAAGATGAAAGGGATACGACTGACGACCAGGGGCGATGCTTCCTATATACTGCGATTTATTCAAAGCTGCCTTTGGCAGGTCATCAGCTGTTACGGTGCCATCCAATCGGGACCTTAAACGTCACTACAGTGACGTCTCCATAGTGGCGTTCAACCTTCCGATTGGATGACAGCGAAACAGCTGATTTACGTCACAAACTGCTTTGGAAAAATCGCAGTATAGATACGTTTCTTTCACTGAACCTTAATTTATTAGTGTGTTTGTGCATAGACAGCTGAAATTGTTTTGATTTGGATAACTGACAATTTTACTGCGCGTTGGGCGCAGCCACAAGTGCTTGCCTATTCATTCGGACTCCCAACGGTTGCTGCGCAGAGCAAGAGAGTAGCTATTGATGGTAGGAGTCACACCTCTTCGCGCATGCGCATTCGAAGGGAGATTCCTAAGTTGTCCTCCTACAGCGCATAAACCGTTCAGCCGATATTCTCCAATCGTTCTGGCTGACGTTGCGGGCCCAGGAATTTCAAATCTTTATTTTAATTTTGGAGGGTACTTTACGTGAAGCTCCTCGGACATTTTGAAAATTAAAAAAAAGGCTCAAAATTTAATTAAATTTTATTGTTGACAGTGCGAAAGAGTTTAAGAGAATGGAGCAGGTCTCGTTTTCGTTGAAATCCCTGATTTTTCGAAAATTACAAAAAATCAATTTTTTTCGGCGTCTTCCTCCAACTATAATATTGAAGATCGAGAGTTTTTCCTAAATAAAGTCTGTTTCTTAAAGACAAATCTTGAAATAGGGTCATGTTCAACTTTTCGAAAATACGAGAAGTTTTCGTGTAATTCTGACCAAAATATAGGCAATTTTCAATTTTTTCTCAAAACCGCTCCAAACTTTTTCTTTAAAACTTCTCCACACATATAATAACTAATAAGGAACTGTAAAAAATTTGGTGTTGGCCCCATTTTCGGGGTTCCCCATTCTCGGTTTTTGTAGAATAGGGAAATTATAGAATAGAATAAAAAGTAAAAGAGCGAGAAAGTAAAAATAGAATTAATATTTGTATTTTCAATAGAAAATTAAAATTAATATTTTCATATCACTCATTCAATTGTTCTCGTGGCTCATAATTGGTGGGACACCTGAAAATATTTCGTTAATTTCAAGCATAAACTACGCAAAAACTACTAGTTTTTTCAAAAAATTGTACATGGCCTGTTTTAAAGAGCTAATTTTGTACAATAGACTTTGTCTGAGGCAAAAATCTCTTTCAATTTTGTAGTTTCAAATTTTTCTCCTTGCTATTTTCGAAAAATGAGGATTTCAATGAAAATGGGACTTGCACCGTTCTCTTAAACGTCCTTCGCACTATTCAACAACAAAACTTAATAAACAAATTTGGAGCCTTTTTTTAATTTTGAAAATGTCTGAGGAGCTTCATGTAAAGTACCCCCCAAAATTAATATACCGGATTCAAATTCCAGGGGGCCGCGACATGAACCACAACGATTGGGGATTATCAATTTTGGAGAAAATCGGACGGACAGATAGACGTTTTACCGTCAATCGATTTTTCGGTATGAAAGACGCACAAAACATGGATTCTGGCTACATCACGTGTTAAAGGAATTTTTTTTCTCTATTTAGCAACTGGATTTATCCACTTTTTCCTTATCAGGGTTAGGCAATAAGAGCTTTTTGTGTCGAAAATTCGCCATTTTCCGGCGCACGATTATAATACTTTCCCTTCTTACGTTAGAAGTGCGAGAAAGTAAAAAATTGGAACCTTTTCTGAGAAAATGTCGAATGAGCGACCCTGAAAACGCCCATTTGAGCTTATTTTCACAGGAAACGTTTGTGTTTTCGAGGAACTTCCAGGGTTCGATTCCTAACGGCAGGATTTTCGTCACAAACGACGCAGTACGTCGAATTCAGCTAGTGTCTGGAGGATTCTTGCGACCGGCTGCTCTGATCGTTAGTCTTCTGTGATTGGTCCGACCAACACCTGGAGAATTCCGGAGCAGTACACTATCAAACGAGCCACGGACTGCGCTCTCTTTTTTAATATTCCTCCCGTCCAGTTACACTGGAGAGGCAGGAGTTTATTACCGTTCAGGGGATACATTTTAGCTGCAGCCGGTTGGGCTTATGCAGCAGGGAGTGGGCCTGTCCTAGAATACTAGTTATAATTATCTTAAGAACTAATAAACTACTGCAACTGCCGCTTTGAGCATAACTGCGCTCTCCTTCCTTCTCCCTTGTCTTATCCTAATCCTTATACTGCGATTTTCGTAACTTTGCTCCTGACAGAAATCAGCTGTTCACGGTGTCATCCAATCGGGAGCTTAAACGTCACTATAGTGACGTCACTGTCGCGAAATATAAGCTCCTGATTTGATGGCAGCGAAACAGCTGATTTCTGTTAGGGACAAAGTTACGAAAATCACAGTATACTTTATCACACTGACATTCACTATCACTACACTACCACACAAGCCGGAACACCAGTAGCGGTAGGGGTGCGCCGCTGGTGGGTGACAATTTAAACACAATTGCCGGGTATTTTAGGAACTGGAAGTGTTTATCAGAAAATGGCGTTTGAGCGTTTCTTTAAATGCGCGTTTTTGGGCTCCATTTCTGGGAAATTTTTGAATTTTCAAGGAAGTTTTTAATATCTTATAAAGTACATATACCCACAAATGCAATAATGTAGACATTTTCTCGATAATGTAAATATTAATGTCAGAGAGGTACTACAAATTTAATTTGTACAATTTTTTTAAAAACAAAAGCATACACCAAGAAAGGCGTTTAAGTCATCTTGGAAAGTGCAATTGTTACTATCTGTACAAAAGTTGGAAAAAAAATTAATGTAGAGGAAGTAATTTACTACATATAAGAACAGGGGATTTTCACTTTTTCATTACCAAAATTCTGACAAAAAATCGCCACTTTCTGCTGCCATTACATTATTAATTACATTACATATTCATTACAATATTTTCTTTTTACTATGTAAGTATGCAGAAGGTGAGAAAGAAAATGGTAAACTTGTGTTTCCTAATATTATAATTAACAGCGATAATTAAGGACTTGAAACATATGTACAAAATATTTGTACCCACTTCTGACTGAAGAAAATTTATTAAAATGTTTTTCAAGTAATCTGTCCATTATTTTAAAAAATCCTGATAGATTATGATGTGATCAAAATATGAATGAATGAAAATAAATATTGAACTCTTGAAAGAAAAATTTCTATCTCTAAATTCTTGTAACAATCAATTATCACTTTTATACATAATAAATATAATTGATTACAAATATTCTTTCAAAGAAATACAGAGAAAAGAAAACCAATCAGAAAAATCACAGACACAATTGAATTAGACATCTAGATGGACATCTGGATGCTTTCAACCCAATGGAAAAAGAGATATTGTGTTGGTGTTAAAAAAAATGTAGTGTAGTGTTTTTATATTAATGATTAATGCATAATGTAAGTATATTGTGTTGATCTTTAGATGATTTTTTCATCTGCAATATTGGATAAAAAATTGGATCCCTTAGGGTCCAAATTGCATACTGTATTTGCATTTGTGTGTAGTGAGATTTCTTGTTCATATTGCCAGGGTCTGATCCCATTAAATGAATACAATCCACTCAGCAAAAGTACATCTACTACAAAACACATTGTACCTGTATTCACCAGTTCTGCTGATCCTGTACCTAAAGTAACAATGCATTAACGTATTTTTTGTTTGTATAAGAATCAGCATGGGATACCATTATTTTCTGAATTAAACTTTACACTATAAATATATTCAAAACAATTAAAAACAAATTCAAAACAGCACTAGAAATTTAAGAGAGCTACTACAAATCTTGCACAAGAAAAAAAAATTATCAATGTAAAATATGATAGACTTCACTTCTATAGTACAATCAATAAACATTTTGAATTACTAAAACTTTGTGAAGAACAATTTCACTATAAAACTTTATTAAATGACACGACATAGAACCGTATATTTGATTACTTGCAAAAGAAATTATGTCAAATCCTAATATAATGCTACAGTGAAGAAAGAGACAAAAAATTGGAATTGCCTCTAGCACTAAGAGAGAGAAACCACAATTTTTCTGTGTAAGCCTTCATTACCTCAGAATGCAAAACCTTAACGGCTGTTATTTCCAATAAAAACTCACATTTTTGAAAGACTTATTCTGCTTTAAATGATCTCTTTTGATTTCTCTTTACAGAATCAACACAACAGATTACTTAGCCCTTCTGAACTTCAACAATTATTTATTATAAAGAATGTAAATCTGAGGTAAAATATCTCAATTGAATTTTTTCTCATGTAATTAGAAATGATATGACTTATTATAAAAATTACTTGCAAACTATTCTCATAGAATTTTCTGAATAATCTTTAATAAATAGAAATTTATTCTTATATTTGCCATAATCATTGAGATCTAGTTGTAGAACAGAAATTATTTTTAAAATCTCAATGAATAATACATAGCGATGAGTTTAAAACATTCATTTGCTCATTAACTATTAAAGTCTGAATATTGGACATTAATGTATTGATTTAGCTTATTTCTTTCACTTTTAGCTGCTCGTAACAATTCTGAAATAAATTGTAGTCTGGACATTCTAGCATCTTAGTATTCATACAAAAAATTCGAAACAATCAAATAAAAAAACTTCCAATGTTAATAATATAAAAGAATGTCCAATATTTCATCACAATTAAAAAACAAATTTAAAAATATAATGTACACTTTTTCAAATGTATTAATTTTGTTTGTGATAACTGGTCAGAAAATTGAATAGAAATTCATCATAAAAATAAATTTTAAGCTTTTACATTGATAAAATGACATGTGAGACCAAACAGTTCGATAAAACAATTTTCAATCACAGCTTACATTGAAAAATACACCTGATATTTACCAGTACATATAATGTAATATAATGTACATAGAACAAAACGTACCAGACCACGTTATTTAGAAGAAAATAGTCTTTCTATCTTAATTGTAAAGAATGACCAATAAGGGCAAAAGAATAGTGTTCAATATTTATTTTCTATGTAGTAATAATGTTTGAGTACATGCTTGTTAGAAATCCTGCATTATTTGAAAGACTGACTTTAACAACATAGTGAGATTTAATAAGCACTCAACTAATTCAAAATTAATACTTCCCTTAGCATCAAATATATTGTTTAAAAAATTTCAAAGTTTATTACCACACTATTCTTTTGTCAATAATGCCCATTGCTTTTCCTAATCTAGGTAACTACATTTGCATTGTTGTCAGCAATTATTCAGTAACTACTAAAATTTTTTTGCTCTGTATTTACCTTAGAAATCCTGATGTGACGCGAACATATTTCGGCCGAGGTTTATAGAAGGGCAAATGGTGAAAATTATGATGAACTATACTTAACACAAGTAATTTTAACTACCCATATTTGAACTAGACGGGGAAAGATCGTCACTTCGATCGTCATGAGCCATACTCTGCTATCTACTGGCGTTTCAATAAAACGATTCGAATCTTGCAAGCCACGAAAGTGAATGAAGCGCTATCCCACGTCCAAAATACAAAGTACGCAATGAATCAGAGGAAGTCCGTGGAAGTTCAATGACGAAGGAAGTCATGGTATTATTGGACTTCATTACTTTTAAAAATGAATTATGAAATATTATGACATTTAAACATAAAATTAGAACTAAAATAAAAAAATAGTAATTTATACTAATATATTGCTGAAATATATACTTGAAATATAAATACAATGTACTTCAACCATCGTGTAATTTGCTTGCGTTGTATTGCGTTCAGGAGCAGCCATCTTACATTACCCAATCAAAGGTCTTCGGATAGCGGTTTCATTGTCTGGTTTTAAACCAGTAATTTACTATACACAGGCCGTCAAATGGCTTTAAAACGAATTAATAAGGTAAATAATTCTATTATGTTTCTATTTTGAAGTTTGTGGTTTCGTATGTGAGAGATACTAGTGAAGCGAATCAGCTAAACGCCCTTAACGATTTTCTACCTTACAATGTGAACATTGAACATCTTAACATCGTATTTGAGATGGCAGCGATGAAAAATATTACAATTTCGTCAATGTCTTGTGTGTTGTTGGGGTGTCGTGAATACAGTGATTACAACGTGTTTGATATGAGTGATTCATTGTGGATAAAATAAGAACTGTATAACGAAGTGTGGCATGCTGTAAAAGGGTGTATAGAAAGCAGGAAGTAGATAAATTAAGTGTTGTGAATCCCAATCTTGCATGTATTGTATGTCATGGTCAATGTTAATTGAATGCAATTGATGTGTATAATATATATTTTGTGAAAAATGTGATAGTCTAGGCAGTACTACATGCTCTTCCAGCACTGAGAAATCATTTCATTGCTCTCCTGTTATTTCGTGTGGCCGCCTCAATATTTATTATTATGATTTACAAACTTGCAACTATAATTTCATTTTTCACTTTTGTAAGGAATCAAATTTCTGAGTTGAGACCATTTTTGGCCCTCCTAGTGATTGTGAACATTTCTGATAAGTGTTTTTGATCTCATATGTATTTGGCTGTAAGATGAAAATTATTGTTATTGAGTTTTGTAAAAAGTGAAGTGTTAGTTCTTGTGTGAAAGATTCGTCTGTGAAAGTTCGTTACAATTTCTATTACAGGAATTGCAAGACCTGGGCAGAGACCCACCCGCACAGTGTTCAGCTGGCCCAGTTGGAGATGACTGTGAGTTGAATGACATTCTATTTTCAATTAGTTGGCTAGACCTGGCAGATTTTGCTGCCAATGTTGTGGATTCATGTAAGAAATTGTCCAAATAAATATGCCTAATATATTCTGTTTTTCCCTTTGAATTCATTATTAATTCAGCAAAGTGATAATTTACTTTGGCACACGTGAATTGGAGAAGAAAGTTTTTTGTATGTGTTAATTCATTTTGTAATTGACTGGATAGCATATTAGTGTGAAGGAATTTTATTGTTGTGCATTTATGGATGGGGATCAAGGAACCCACAAATGTTTTTTTTTTAATTTTATGATGTTCCTACTGCTGTGTATTCAAGATTTTTCTTTTTCTTGCTTTTCAGTATTCCATTGGCAGGCAACAATTATGGGGCCAGTGAGTATTTGTTCATTCTAGATATTTCCATTTTTATTTTGCTGATGTGTGTGTAAGAAATTGAAATAAGTTGCTCTTTTTATTTGTTACAAATTAAAACTGCTGAGAATTGTTGTAGCATTAATACATGTTTTTTCTTTCCTTTTCAGCCTGATAGTCCATACCAAGGAGGAGTATTTTTTTTAACTATACACTTTCCCACAGATTATCCTTTCAAACCTCCTAAGGTAAGCAAATTTTTTCTGTAGATTCTCTGTAGGTCTGTAGATCCTGGCAATATCATAAAATAGTTTTTGTGTGATGATTATGACACTGAAATCAAAAGGGAGCGTTGTAGCAACATGTGTAAAAACCCAAGTACTCAAAATACTTTGGATTTTTTCTTTTACTGCATTCCATAGAAAATGTTAGATGTGTGTGTGTCAAATACTATTAGATCTTTTACTTGTCTTAGTAAGTTAATTGAAGTGTTTTTTCACATTGTTTATAGCTTTAACTGTTATTTTTAGTGGGTAAATGTGTTAGTGTTTGTTGAACCCATCTATTAGCTGCTGTAAATAAGTTTTTGTATTGTAGAAACATGATCATATAAAAAATGATTTATATAGAATGATTATAGAGCAAGTTTCTTCTGTAAAGATGACAGTTCGTATAATGGATTACCATTAGTTATTGTTGATTTTCAGGTGGCATTTACAACCAGAATTTATCACCCAAACATAAATAGTAATGGTAGCATTTGTTTGGATATATTGAGATCGCAGTGGTCACCTGCACTCACAATTTCTAAAGGTATGTATTATTATTTTAAAATTCAAAATACTTTGTTTTGTTTTGTAGAGTATTGCAAGATTCTATCTCTTGTTTGCAGTTCTATTGTCCATCTGCTCTCTGTTGTGTGATCCAAACCCAGATGATCCATTAGTGCCAGAAATAGCGAGGATATACAAGACCGATAGGGAAAAATACAATGAACTTGCGAGGGAGTGGACACGCAAGTATGCCATGTGATGCCCTCAACCTCACCAACGGCCTGGCTCTGCAAAATCAGCTGTCCGTAAAATTTTCTAAAAAGAATAGAACTAAAGAAAGAAAACATGATTCAAACAACTTAAAAAGGGACTTCCTGACACTGGTGTTCTGTTCTGGCCATTGTTAACAATGTCTCAAACTCCACCTCTTTCTTTGTTTAAAAGGAGTTTAAGGGATAAGGTACACTTATTTAATAGTTGTTCCTCCCTTTGAATTATTTGCACATATATTTGAATGATAAAATGATTTCATGGTGTTGATCTAGGTGTTTTTTTTTTAAGTGAGCATTGTAATGAAAGCAAGAAAGAACTGTTTGAATTTCTAAGCAGTGAAGCTACGCAGGGATTTGGGTTTTCTTTGAGTCCGGTCACAGGAAGTTCCTCCTCTCCCTTTCTTTATTGCCTATTGGGCAAGTCCTCAACATGTCTGCAAACGATGGACACTTCTAGGTAGTAAATCACGCTCCTTCCTTCCAGCCCTTCCTTGCTTATTTCTCACCGCCATCTTGTAATTCCATTTATTTCCTTTTGTAGCATTTCCTGTCCCCATTCCCTCTCATCTCTGCTGGCCGTTACAGAATGGACTTGCACCGAGGTTCATTCGCTTATTTCAATGCTAAAAGGAGGAGATGAGGAAGCATGGTTCCAAGCTTTGAATTTTGAGGCCAAAGTTTGGATCGTGTATGGTTTTTCCCATATTGTACATTTTCTTCGGATTTTTCCATTTTAAAGTGGAACTTGTGTAATCGTACTATTTGTGAAACTTGTTAATAAACACTGAAATAATACACAATCAAACAAGTTATTTATGCAGTTCAAATCTGAAATTAATTGCGGATTTTCTGTTCTTTCCATTTCTCCATCAGTCTCCTCAAACATAAGTATTATCTTGGCCTTCCCTATTATACAAAATGTAAATTACTGTCAGTTCCTTGCTTGGGGATTATGAATATATACAGATGTGGTTTGAGTTTGTAATTTGGCTGTTTTTAAATCAGTGCTTCTAGTGGAAAATTCCACAGTGGTTAAAACTTAGTTACATTTTTTCGTGTTTTATGTGGTGTGGCACGTTTTTTGCTGAACATGATCGTATACACACAACTCATGTTAATTGATAAGAAGCAAGCTTCATGTTCAAATTTGGTGATTATTTTGGAATTTCTGTTGCTTCTAATGTGCAATAATAGGATGCAGTTCCATCAGTGATGAATATAGAGTATTTTTGTTGTTATCTTCAGTTATCTATCCTTTATTTAATCCAGATCCTAGAGATTGTAAATAGTACTGTTTCACTTTTCTTAACTGAGATGGAGTGGGATCTTTTATAGTGTATTTTGAAATATGTTCTCCAGGAAAAATAGTTCACGGAGAAGTTACTGTAAGGGTGTGCCCAAATTATTTTAATTGCAAATTATTATTTGTTTATAAATTTGGTTTTATTGCCTTGTAAATGCTTGTGGCAAACTTGGGCTTAATGAATAGAAATGCCAAACATACAACTCTGGTATTTTTTAGTATATGGTATGAAGGAAGGAAACAATTGATTTCAAAATAGATTTACACAGCAGTACAAAGCTTTGGTGGATTGCATGTTTTTATTTTTTGCATGCACTCTTTAGTGTTTTACATACTTTGAATATAAGTATTCTGTTAGCTAAGTTATTTTCTAATTTAAAATCCATTTTGTGCTCAATATATCTGATTGATTTTTGAACAGGTGTTCAATCGCAAATGATTTTTTATTTATTTATCTTTCATCTCATAGTGTTTGTTCTTTAAAGTGTTACAATGTAATAATTTTTCTGGTTGCAAGCAGACATGTTTAATTAGATCCCTCACATTTTTGTTATGAGGTTTTAATTTAAGGCCTGGATTTGTATAGTATCCAAAACAACTGGAATAAAAAAAATGCAAGGAAGGACTAATAGATTAACATTTCAATTTTCACATCTTGGGAAAAAAAATTACCGATTTCAAATTGAACTACTTCAGAAGAAAATGTGTATCTGGAGTGGGAAGGCCCAGACATTTCATGGGAAATAGAGAAGGTAGGGGAGAAAACTTGACTACCAAACATTCAGTCAGAATTTAGGAAATGTGTAATGTAGTGAGCTCTAATGTCATTTTTAAGCATGATGTAAAATCTTTTTATTTGTAACCATTAAGTGATTTTGAGAAGATTTATGCATACTTCTTGCAGATTGACTGAAATAGGCTGAGATGCATGGTCTTTTTGGAACAGCTGAACACTTTTTTCATTAACATCTGAATTTTTCCTGTATTGAACCATCCAGTTTGTACACAACTCACAATCTCAGGTTTCATAAGGGAAGGAAGTGCTACGTTTGGAAATGATGAGCCAGAAAGGCCATGCTCAAAATCCAGTATTATGTTTCTTGAGGCTGAGTTTGAGAATGCATTTTGCACCACATTTTATCCATATATTTTGGGAGTGGCTTTAAGCCAAACCTTAATTTTTTCTAGTAGAACCTTATGACCTGTTCACAAATGACTCCCAAAAAAGCAAAATAATGATGAGCCTGGCCAAGTTGTTTCAGCCACTTGAATCATTTTCATTTTTTCCATATTCAGTCGGGTGAATGATTGTGAACCTGGTGACTGTTCCTGTTCATTAATTACAATCATTCACTGGATTGATTTTTAGCCACAAACAAGATTGTTAATGAGATTTATTTCCATCCGAAACGTTCATTATGAAGTGCTTGTGTAAAAATGCGTAAATAAACAATTTGCTAGTAATTCGCATCTTTGTGTATGAGTTTTGGATCCCGTCACCTGAAGACCGATTTTCCATGCGATGAGAAATTAAAATAAAATCTCTTACAGAGCCCAAGAATTTCTCTGAAAGTGAAACTGACTCGAAAGATTGCGTTTATTTTATAATTTGCGAACATGTCTGCAAATGGCGCTTTTCATCTGTAGATTACTACAGATTAAAAAAGTGGATACAACAGTTATTGAAATACGTGGTGTACACTATCTGCTGGATTAAGTGTGGTGTGCGTGGCTAGCAATATTGGGCCGCCCTCTCCCCCTTGGAGTGCTGCGCCAGGCCAGCGGGTCTCGATCCAAGACCTGCAGCGCGGCGCGGCCCCGCGACCTTCGACGTCAGCCGTCGCGGGGCGCTGATGTGGCGCGGAGCGGCGCGGCGCGGCGCGCGCCGGCGCTGTAACGGCCCCGCTCACGTACGCGCCCCGTGACGCTCCTGCGGCCGCTTCCGCGAGGCGGTGGCGGTGGGGGGTCGCGAAATCCTGTTTGTCGCGGGCCGGAGGCACTTTCATAGACGAGCTCAAATAGAAATGGAATTCGGGCGAGGTTACAGCGACCATAATATTGCGATAATGGGAGTGATAGAATATGTTCAAAAGCTCCTAAGACAGCGTAACTGCACCCACCTGTCAATTATGTCAGTATAAAATTGATATAATCTAAAGCGTAAAATCTTCCTTACGTCTGATGACTATATCCCAGCTATTTACTACAATCGTGATGAAGGCTCTTTTAATTTCTATTTTAAAGGTGCCAATCTCTTCTGAAAAGGATAAGTAACATTTCCAAACTATCGACCGTCGCCGTGATACACAGCGTCCTTGCTTCTTTCAGTTGATAGAATGTGCAAGTCACCTATCATTGCTCTTAATGTGACTTCTCACTGTTACCACTGCTGAATTTGCATAGAAAATTATTTAAAATGCTTTTAGTGTGTTTAACGCAGATAAATGAAGGCATACGCTTAATGGGGCTGAAATGTGAACTAAATGAACATAGTAAATCAATTTTTTCTCATTCAACTAATCAAAAGTTCTAATCTTTTCTGTCGATATTTAGCTAAATTATAGGTCACTGTTTGAGGGAATCTGCACTCCGTCAAAATGCTTAATACGGGAATCTTTGAATAAGGTCTTTATAAAGAAAAGACACTAATGACGAAAGAATCTTGAACATTTTGTAAGCAATAGTACGGTAGTACGATACAACGCTCACAGCAAAGCTACATTGCTCGTAAATCACGAATTAACCGACTAACAGAGGGAATGCCGAACGAACGAGTTTTCGGGGGTGGATTCGTTGAAAAAAAGCGGAACATTACTTGAAACGGAATCATTAAAGCAGCCACTTGTAATTGAAAATGAATAATTTAAGTGCAGAAAATCCCTACCCGTAATTGTAATGTATTCTTTCACGTCAAAATCGAGGAAAAATTAACACCCATTTGGATATGGCTCTGTAAGAATCAAATTTGTAGGCAAACAAAATGAGATGGAGTTAGAATTGCGGTGAGGTACCACGCTTGTAGGAGTCATGTGGATAACACTGTCCTCAGCTGTTACAAGGCGGGTCGGGAAGCGGGATATAATGCCCAATGTTGTTAATCAACATTCTCCAAGATCTCGCAATAAAAACTAATCACTTGACTGGCCGATTTCCATAGGCGTGCGCAGCGACGCCTGTAACCAGGGCCGGATTTAAGAGTTTGTCGCCTGTTTGATTGTTACAGAGAGTATCATGCAAAAGGCTAAAGTCCATTTGCCGCCCCCTGTATTGTTCATAGTTGAATAATACCTTTGTTTTTACAACAAACTGTAGAGTTCATTGTTTTCATCTTTTTTAAACATTAGCACAAAGCTTTCATTTAGGTTAGATAAAATTACAATTTTAATGGTTTACACAATAAATTACATAATTACATTAGTTCTTCTACTTGTTTTTCGCTAAAGTCTTTCAAGATTCGTCGAAAAAATAAAATGGGTTTCGAACTTAATTAGTTCTTAGAGATCGGAGATAATTTTTTAAACATTTTAATACTTTAATGCTAATGACTATGTTTTGCGTAATTGAAGATCCGGGTTAAATAAATTGCCAAACTGCCTCCCCTAAAACTTTACCGCTTTAGGCTGCAACCTACTCAGCCTATTTAGAAATCCGGCCCTGCCTATAACAAGAGCGGGAGGGACTACGTTTCTGGCTCCCCTTTTCCATTCAATTTTTTACTTTCTCGCCCTTGGTAATTTTCTCCAAAATTGATATTCACCGATCTATTTGAAGGAACTCTTAAGTCCTGCGAATTTGAAACTGATATTTTAATTGTGAGGGTACTTTACATGAAGCCTCAATTACATTTTCAAAAATGGCTCCATTTTTTTATTTGCGAGGGTCACTCAAAAAGTAATGCACAACAACTTTATAAACATTCAATTTATTTTCCACGCCTTTGCTCATTTTGACATGTTGATCCATCTTTGAGGAACAAAAAGTCACTTCTGCACATTATCTGTGTCTCTTTCTACATCCTTACAACACCTTGGAAGAAGGGCACGGTAGAAGTCTGAGCCACTGTTTTGCAGCCTTCACAATAGTCATCAGAAACCTTTCCAAATGCTGACAGAAACCTTTTCCAAATGCAATTCTTTCAATATTTTGCCCATACTCACTTCGTCTATACCCACTTTCATTGACAATTCTTTCACGGTTACAGTTTTGTTAGCCAAAATCAGGTTGTGAATGCGCAGCACATTGACAGGAAAATGTGAAGAGTGCGGTCTACCTCTGTGCGGGAGGTTCTGAGTATTCGCTTGCCCTAATTCACCAGATAATCTGGAACCCCCCCGACTAACTGTTCTGCAATCAACAGCATCATCTTCACACAGATTTTTAACCTCTTATGAATGTTTGTCACTGTCTTGTTCCCACAGCACGATGCTTCCGACGAACATGTAATGTAGCAGCCATCTTAACGAGTGCTACGAAGCAACACTTGCGGAAACAGGTTGAACTAAATTTTAATTTAAGCGAGAAGAATAATAGTATGAAATCTGTAAGGAGCAAAGACGCAGAAAAGAAAATGAATCTTAAAAGTGTCTGTGCACTACTTTTGGAGTGGCCTTCGTAACCGTTTCCTCATACGGCGTAAAAATGCTTAAAAGAATTGGTCTAATTGTCGTTGTTTTTTTCGAAAATTGCAAAAGTTCTAGAAATGTTTCGGCGTCGGGGTCTTCCGTTCCACAATATCGAAGATAGAAAATTTCGCCATTGAAGTATGTTGTTGCAAGACATCTTGAAATAAGGTCATATTCACTTTTTCGAAAATTCAAAGTTTTGCGTGAAATTTAAGCAATTTTAATTTGTTTAACGGCTCCAAATATTTTCTCTTCGTATGCATCAAAGAACGGTAAAAAAAATGTCGTATTCTCATTTCCAGCGAACTCTATTTTCGACAATTGCAGGAAAGGTAACGTTGCAAAACTACAAAGGGGGTAGCGGATTAAGATAGGCAAAACTGCTTTCCGGGGATACACGTGACAAGTAAAGAAACAAGAGTTAACGTTATTATTAAATAAAGCAACGAATGTATTCTGCTAAGATGATTGAAGTACAAAAACTCATAATTTTTAGTTAAAATCGTAATTAGTTCAATATTAAAATTACAGTAGGTTATAATATTCTTACAATTTTGTTTTTTCTTATTTATTTTTTGTAATAAACATAAAACAAAAATTGAGAAAATGAATAAAAACAAAACCTAATTTTAAGAAAATTAATAAACTATTAAATTACTGTTTCATTTATATTGAGCTGCCGGGTGCAAATTATAAGATAAAAGATTAAAAGGTAGGCAATTTTAAAACTTTTTTTTTGGGAGGGGGGACTAGAAAATTTACAAGGCTACAATTTGTATTTAGCTCTTTTAATGATCTGCATCAGGACATGAGATATTTTTAAAGAACGAAGGAAAAAAGTAATTTTTTTCTGTTTTCCCTTTTTTGTTGATTATAAGGATCAAAATCGATCATAAAGGCCTGAAAAAATTGTTGGCACATCTTTATGTATTGAAAATCGCAAGAATAATTAAAGTCAATATTCACCGGCGTAATGTTAAAATTTTAAACAAATAAACTAAACACGCTTTTTCTATTGTACGAAGTACTCCGGGTAAATTGATTCAAATACGGCGAAAAAAAATACACTTCAATTACTATTTTCAACATAAAAAAAATTATCCCCGAGGGCAGTTTTTCTCATCTTAATCCGCTAGATGTACTCTGAACTTTCCAAAATTGTAAATGTTATAAATTATGCTAGAAAGTATGTATTGTTGTAGCTCTAGTAGTTTTACTTACATAAGGCATGTTTTTAATAGACATTAAATAAAATATATTACGAGGAAAATGAAATTACAGCTGTAAGAATAAATGCAAATAGATTTACAGGTATGTTGAACCGAAATTTTTTTAGAGCCTCTTTCCCAATTGTATAACAATTCCCCGTATTGTAGTGTTAAAACGAGAAAATCAGATATTAAACACTTTCACGGAAATGAAATAAACGTATTTCGTTGGGCAAGGGTTGGTCTCGGCCCTGCTGCCGCCTCCCCTCTGTGCGTACTCCCGGGCCAATTCCAACATTAACTTGAGCATCATTTGGAATATCCGTTTGCAAGGCATGTGATTCGTGAAGTTCAATTATCAGCTGTAGGTGGAATTAAGATCATTATAACATTAGCGCTTTTGTGGCTAGTGAAAGGTCATTTCCCTGCTACGTAAACATGAATTCATTACTAGTGCATCATCTTATTTTCGTCGCTGTTAAATAAAGAAAAGAGTGGGATGTTGAAAACACTGCATTTTTTAAATGCGTCATTTCAGACGAAAAGTTTCTCCCAACTTAAAATATTAAACCTGGACAACAGAAATTATGAAACTCAAAGTCCTTAGAGGACTGAACTTAGATTCTGATCACTACCCCACAAAATTTTCTTTAGATATTATTCCGGAAAAAAGAAAATTCAAAATGAAAGCTCCACAACATAAGTACGATTCGCAAAATATTAAAGAGAATACACAATTCAAAATACAAACAGAACTTTTAAACCCACAGAATTGGAAAGAACTCCAAATATTTGTACAAACAGTAGCCCCACGTAACAGAACCACCACGAAAGCATGCTTGGTGATCGGCTTATTCATCTTAGACAATAAGCTTGACAAAATTGGTCGAGTAGCAGGTGTGAAAAGACCCACCAAAATCTCAAAGATTGCAGGAAAACTTTTACAAAATCGAGAAGGGAAATTCGAAAATTGAATGAAGAAGCAAAATTGCAAAAAATAGAAGTTTTCAAGAAACTTCTGTAGAACATTTAAAACCCAAATAACTAAATACTCGCCACTCCAGTTTAAGGATGGAGACAGGGAGCTTGCTCACTCAAACAGTAAAAATTATGAACTCTTATCCTCTTACTTTTCCAAGCTACTAAACTGCGAAAAGCCGAAAGAAACATTCTCCTTCAATCCCAACCAGCGAAACACAATTCAAAAGCACCCAACACATCGACTAGGACCAAAATTCAAAGGGGTGAATTTTGATTGTTTAGCCTTTGCAGATGACATGGCATAATTGCAAAAGATATTCCAGATGCACTGAAACAACTTGAAATATTACATGAACAAGCGGCAAAAATCGGACTGCAAATTTCATTTGAAAAAACAAAATTTATGAAATATTAAAACATCCCAAAGAATTTGAAATTGGAAATAAAGTATTCCGCGCTAAAGAATTCAAATACCTAGGAGAATGGATTACCGAAGATTGTAAGGAAACTAAATCTATATAAAACAAGAATTCAAAGAATGGAAACTATTTCAATTAACAAAAAATATATAAAACAAAAAGTGCTTGTCGTGGAACTGCAAAATTCGCTATTACCACACAGTAACCAAACCGGAAGCACTCTATGCGTCAGAAACTTTTAGCTTTCACCATAGAACACAAAAACATTGCAAGTTAATGAAGGCGCTTTTAATTCTCTACGAATCTGGGTGTTAGGAATGAACCAGGGGGCAGTTAAAGTTCTTTTTAGAAATATATTCTGAATGGCTGACAATTTTTGGAGATTGCTAGTCGCGGTACATCCCCAAACTGGACAAGCATAAGTCGTAGTTGGTAGAATTATGGATTTAAATAGAAGCAATCGGCATTCGACTTTCAATGAATGTGCATTGATTAGAGAGAAGAGTTTAGATATTTTTGCAGATACTTTGTTGGCTATTGCATGTATGTGGAGTTTCCAAGTTAAACTTTTGTCAAGCAACACTCCTAAGTATTTTATCGGTGAGGAGGTTCACGGAATATATGTATTGTGAAGATTTAATTCAGCAGGATTTTTGGGGCTGCGTAACGTGGAGATTTTTGCTTGACATTTTAACGGGTTTATTTTGATTCCCTTTACATTTTTGAGTCCAGGTAATATACTCGTTTAAAGTGTTTTGAATATAGTCCTTGGCTACGGCAATGTCGTTGTGCGTTGCGAAAAAGGCGAATTGTTGAAATTGAAGATGAATCAAAAACCTTTAAAGAGATGCAGCCGTTCTCAGCTGTTGTTCGTAAACGACAAAAATGTTATATTTCGCCAACTATTTGTTTGAAGTTTAATTGAGCAGAAGCTCTTAATTATTTACAATACCAATTTTTAAAATGTATTCGATTCCCAGTTTTGTGAAGGAAACCAAGTGGTAATTTTATTGCAATAGCAGATTTATCCATGAACCGTGCTTTCCTAACAATTGTACTCCGTGCGATCTGTATCTTATAATGAAGGAAATACTCTGAATATAAAGGAACTTGACATAGAGATAAGAGCCATACTTTGGACTACCAAGTTCTATCGTATTGAAACAAAAATACTGAAAGGCGTCTTACGAATCTGTTTTTAGAAATATATTTTTGTGCACGCATCTTGGGAGAAAACATTTTAAATGTAATTGTGGGTTTTTTTCCTCGCCAAATTTTGTTTTTCTCTCGACAATTTGATGACCATTCTCCAACAAGTGTTTTCGCACTGATGTGTCTATCAGGCACACACAATCGCGACCGCTCAAGCTAAAGGCGAGCGCAGGAGGAGCGTGAGAGAGCGCCTGTTCAAATTTCGTGTCGCCGTTGAGAGCCTTCGGAACGGTGCTCGGCGAGAGGCGCAGCTGATGTGCAGCGGTCTCGTCTCCTCCGCCGAGCGCCTCGGAGCGCAGCAGGACCGGTTGAGTCACGGGCGGCGACTGCGACCGTAAACGGACTAGAGCGTGGCACGCCGTGCCGCGCCGCGCCGCAACGCGCATGCGGTGACACGCAGATGAGCCGAGGCAGGCGACCAGGTGATGCGTGCACTTTGTACGTAGGTAAGTCAATAAGTATCTGCAATTTTGCTCTAATTGTCTTTAGTTTGGTTCTACGGCCTTGTGTGATCCCTAACCATTACATGGGACCGTTGTCTATTCCTGTAGGAGGTTTCAGCGTTTTCTGATCAGTCCGTTTTGCACTGATGTGGTGTAAAGATGGCGACAGTACTCTCTGTTTGCACCAAAGAAGAAGAGCGTTCCATAACCCGTTTTCTATGGTTTGAAGGTGTTCAAGGGGCGGAAATCCATAGCAGATTTTCAGCATAATGCGGGGACAATGTTTGGCCACAGAAAAGTGTTTGCCAGGTACCAGAACAGTTTAAAAGTTGTCGAATGAGCGTCAAGAAAGAGAGAACGGGGCGTGCAGCTACAGCTGCGACAGATCCCAATATTGAACAATTACGTGTCTTGATCCTGAACAACAGACTAGTGACTGTTAATGACATGGCAAACCATATGCACAATCTCGCCTCGTCGGATTACCATTTGTTTGGACCGTCGATTCTGCTCCGACCAACAGTTCAAAGAAGTGGTGCATAGTGCCTTGCTGCACATTCAAAAACAGTTTTTTAGAAGGAATCGGGAAGCTTGTCAACGGTAGACCAAGTGCATTGCAAAGAAGGGTGACCCTGTTAAAAAGCGATATCAATAAAAATTGTGTATTCCTGTAATAAATTATAAAAATTGATTGCAGATACTTATTGACTTACCCTCGTAGATTCTACCTGCTCAGGGAGTCTCGTACACTCCAAGATTGATTGATTACTAGTGCTTCCGGCCGCGTCTACTGCTAAGATCATTAGTCCCGTAAGTGTGGTGTATGGGTTTTTTGCTGGAGAAGTGGCGGTGATCTTATTAGATGTGAGATCCGCCGCCGGTCTACTGTCGGCTAGCGGGGTTTTCCCCAACCTGGTATCACCCACCAGCGGGGCACCGCCGGGACAAGCTCTAAGCTCCGACCGGTCTCCCGGCATTTGTGGTGGTGTAGTGTATGTTAGTGTGTGTGTGTGTGTGTGTGTGTGTGTGTGTGTGAGAGAGTGTGTGTGTGTGTGTGTGTGTGTGTGTGTGTGTGTGTGTGTGTGTGAGTGTGTAAGAGGAGAGGATAGGACAAGGAAGAGGAAGGTAAGATCGCGCGCGGTCCGTGGCCCGGTTGTTAGGGTACTGCCCCGCCATTCGCCTGGTGTTGATCGGAGAAACCACGGAAAACTACCGATCAGAATCGGCCGCTAGAATTCTCCGGAACTCGACCTAGCTATCCGCAGAGTGTCGAAAATCCTGCCACCGTCGGGAGAGGAACCCTAGGACCTCCCGGTCAGAGGCATTGCAGTGACAACAGTTGATGCCCTAAGTCACGTCTCCTGGTTGTAGACTCGAAGAGAACTTCATAGGTCTACAAAAATTGGTCATGGTACAGAGGCAAGATCGTATACTCGATCCATACTATGTCGCTCGGAAGGCGTGCGATATTCCGTTCAGTTCGCGCAGGTGACGTCCCAGGTATACAGGCGCTGGGATCGTGATACAATCTGTGTTAGAATTTTGTGTGTTTGTGCGCAACTTATGTGCAAATACGCTGGGAAATTCAAATATCTGCGTTGTTTTCGGATGCAATAATCATAATAGGGAAACGAAAAAAGTTTTAGTTTTCCCTCCGATTCGGGTTTTTGTTACAAAATATGGCTACATTTCTGTTGAAAAACCGACAAATTCAATATTTTTTAACAAGTTTAACAAGTAAAGGTTTTTCGAATTACTCGTTCTGCATTTGGTGATCGTCATAAATCCATTTTTAAAGGCACTGGAATTGGATTCAAATTCCCGCACAAAACGGGCACGGCATCTCACATTCCAAGTCAAGTTTAAATTGTATCCCGAAGATCATAAAATACGAGAAAACACTGCCAAGTTTCTAATATCAAAATAATGTTTAATGTCGTTGATAATAAATTAATTAACGACATTACAACAATTAACACAACGCAAAAAATAAAAATTTAAAATAATAAAAATCGACTGAGAGCCGTCACAACTCCGAAGACTGTAAGCGTGGTGTGTGCTCTCTTTAAGATGAACACGTGACCTGACCAACGTGGTCAGGGCAGGGAACCAGTTGTCGGTGAGGAAGGATGCCGGGGATCAGCCCCACCCTTGACAGTTGCATGCCTTCTGCTGAAAAGTATTCATTTACCTTTCCCTGATATTTAGTTAATCCGTATTTGGTACCTCCTTTATGGTTTTCACTCTCTGAAATGATCCCAACGCATTGAAAGAAACATGACAAGAAAACATTCCCGTGAGCATTCTTAGAATTCACAGAGATCGTGTTGCTTAAGTGAAAAGGGTCTTCATTTTACAGTGCGTCGATTGGCCCCTCCCACCTCCAACCCCTTTTCCTGGAATGTTAGATATATCTATCTCGAGAAAATTCCCCATACACAACTTTGATAAGGCATAACATTAATTATATTTCAAATTTGAAATGTCGTGCTACTTCAGTTGTAGCAAAACGTAAGTGCAGAAAACAAACGATGCAGGATAGAAAATTTAACTTTATAAATATTATCACAATATATTGGAATAGCATACCTGGAGAAGGGCTATCTCATCCAAAAGCGTACATAAAATGAAAGTGAGGATTTTTTTCACAAGAACAAGGCGTAGGGATAAATTTTAATGAAAAGAAGCGTCTAAAAGTAACTCGTGTGAACTGTTCTGTGGGGAGGCATTAATTCTGTTTCAAAATAATATGCGATGTGGAAAGAAAATGTGATGAAGATTCACGTGCGCGTGTATGTGTGTTTGTCCAATACATGATTCATTCAATTATCTTTGTTTATATTAAGTTTCTTTTTGATATTTTTCTATTGGGTGTTTTTCAATTATTAATAGAAAATGATGAGTCATTCGAGATTGTATTTTTACTTGTAAATAAAAAACCCTTTCATTGTTAATGTCAGTTATAAAATATGGTTTCAATATCTCAGGAAATTTATAAATTACCCTATAATATAAATTACCCTCTTATTTACCCTAAATATCGTTGTTACTTCTTATATTTTTGTAGTGTGTAAAGTTACTTAAACATGAATTAAATTGCATTGGGTATCATCGCAATATGTAGTGGAGAACATTGCATCACTCCATAACCAGGGGTATAATCAGTGTTTCTGATCATCTAATATAAAAACCATTCGGCAAATGCAATCATTGCAAATTACTGCTGACGGCAGTTCAAATCAGTTCTCTCTAATTTAGATGAGGTTCGCCCTAATTTCGGACCGGGAGCCAATAAACTGCAGCTTTCGACCCGGGCTTTCCTCAGTTGACAGCTCGTTTAATGAATTCTATTGTTTTCACACAAAAAGCATGACTTTAGTTTTTTTAAGGCAGTGTCTTCATTATGTTTTAAATATATTTCATATAGTATTTTTTTTCTTACAGGTATATCCCATGTAAACCAATTACATATTCAAGCTAATGAAGGTCTCAGAGCAATTTGGAATGTTAGGTCGAATAAAATTTTAAAAACGTATTCAAACTGAAACCCTACCATCCAACCTTTGATGTGAACAGACATGTCACAAAAACAAATTTCTTTCCAAACTTGAGGTGAAAGTAGGGTGTGGAGTGTATACTTTGAGAAGCAGTGTAATTCTTACTCCTATTTTCGAAAAGCATCGTTATATTTAGCCGACAGTCATTTAACAAAGAGCGACTAATATAATACTACGAAGAAAAATCAAAACCATTTCACTGTTTGAATATATTCGCGAATCCTATCCTAACGAGTAGGTACTAAATGAATTTAACTCAATTCCCTGACACGCGTTTGGTCGCAAACTATTGCCGTCCAGTGGCAGCCTTTGCTCCCGTGAGAAGTGAGGCGAGCGAGCGCTGATGCCCTGGCGCTCCATTCGGAGCGTCCATTCCTCCGATGCACGCGCGCCGACGCGGCACGCGCCAACCCGAGCGCGCCCCGAGGGAAAGAAACGAGAGGCGTATCTAGGTATTCATGGCAGGAAACCTCAAATTAGGGTTGCTGTTATTTGTTTTAGCGGGTATACTCTAAATACTCTCTATTATTAAAGAATACAGAGAAAAGTGGAAAAATCGTGTATTAAGAATGCCCGAAGAAAGGACTGTCAAAGTTGCCTTGAACTACAAGCCGAAGGGAAGAAGAAATGTGGGAAGACTGAGAAGATGGAGTGAGCAGCTTTCAGAAGCAGGAACAGACTGAACAAGTCTAATTCTTGCAGTTGATGATGATGATGACGACTCTAAATAGCGCCCCTTACGAGTGTTGACCATGGCACGTGCCACGTCTGCCATTGGCCTCTGCAAAAAGCTGTTCGCGGCTGCCCGGCGCGGCGTGGAGCGGCGTGGAGCGGCCGTCCCGATGGCCCGATAAATGCAAAATCAATACCGACACTTGTTGGTTTCGCGACGCGGTGGCAGCGGCCGAGGGACGGCGCCCGCCGACTTCCGCCCCTTCGAGCGAGCCTCGTTGGCGCAGCTCACACCAAAGGGCTATGCGCGGACCATTCCTTCTCTTACGGGCATCTATGGCCAGTCCTGCAACACGTATGGAGCTGGGCAGATAAACTAGTTAGACCGTATCCAAAAGAGAGCGATAAAACTGATAGGGAAAAACAATGATCAGATGTGGGAACACCTAGCGAAACATCGAAAGATAGCTAGGCTAGTAAATCTTTTCAAAGCGTGCACTGGATGTAAAGCGTTAAACGACATTCGAACTAGGATAGGGCACCCTCAATATTGCGGAAGGGGAGACCATCCATACAAAATTAAATATAGGAATATAAAAACCGATGTAGGTAAACACTCTTTTGCCAACCGGACAATAACAGACTGGACCAATATACTTGCTGCAGCACTAGCGACTTTTCCCCCTAGTGCGCGTTGCTTCCGGGATCGTCTAAGGAATTGCGTGTGATGTCAAATATTTGTGTGTGTTGTGTTTTTTCTTAGTTACTTAGTTGTAGTTTCCTTATAATATGAATTTTTAAGTTTTATTTGTATTGTATTGTAAGTTGTTTTTGTAGTTTAAGTTTTATAATTTATTTGTATTGTAAGTTTTATATCATCTGTATAAACTCTGCCACCGACCGAAAGCTCATTAGCAGGAAATAAATATGTAATAATGAGAAAAAACAGAAGGTCAGAACGACTTGAGCCAACTGGCGCGCGCATTGCGTGTATAGAGATACAAAGTTTATGTTTCAAGTCTCAATTCGCTGTCTCAGATTTCTCTTCCTCCAGGAAGTGTTGCGGCCGCTTATACTTTACCCATTGTTCGGGTTGGTATAAAGCGCGCTCGTAAATGAGGGTGTTTTCCGAGTCAGCAGCGTCTTTACAAAATGTAGTAGCTAGTTTGTAAATATGATCTGTGAGTATTGGAATTGATCGCGATGCAAAACCTTCATAGGAATGAACCTTGGGGCGCAGAGGGCGGCCCTGAGGCATTCGTTTTGAGCTATTTGCAGTTTTTCCAAGTGAGAGTCTGTGACTTCCGCCCTGCTCGTCCGGGCGATGCCTTGGCCCGCGATCCCCCCCCCCGCTCCCCCCTCTCTGGGGGGCGGAGGGTGGTCGCTAACGATGCCTGCCGCCCTGCCCCAGAGTCCCCTGCGATCAATTTAATTTACGAATAGATGCACGGGCCGCTGCCATTAAGGCCCGGCCGTGCAGCCTCGCGTGGACCTCAGCATTGATCGCCGCAAACGAGGCGTGCTGTAGCTCCATCATAGGGATGGCCTTGATGTAATACACAGCTCAGTGGTGTCAAGGTCTGCTGCTGGTGGCAGTGGCACGCCTCGCGGCACCGAACCACGAGCATCTCTGCACCACTAGCGTCAGGAGAGGAAACTATTAGTAACTCCGCCGTTCTACAATAGTGATGGCGTTTTCTCTTGCACTCGTACCACGGACTTCCGCTCGTGACATCGATCTTGACAACACTGACGCAGCTTCAAGTTTCAAGAAGCTTAATAGTGATTTAAATATAAAATTGGAAATCTATTTTAAAACCTATAAATCAACAAATCCACTAATTTTCAATGCGCGAAGAAATGTCAAGAAAACTACGAAACCTCCGGCCGAGTAGAGATGTCTATGATTGCGTTAGATACTCTGGAATTTAGGGAAAATACAAATACAATTAAACAGTTTCGATTTTGAGTGAAAATACAATATTTTATTGTGTTATTCCGCCTGTTTTCTCGAACTCAGCGCGTCCTGCGTACGGCATGGCTGACGTTATGCGGCAGCAAGGTTCTAAGGAAGAGGCCGCCCGCCCTTAAATATGACGCTATTCATGTGCTGCGAATTTTTTATATTCATGGTATTTAAAAATCTTGTTTACTGTGTATCCATAAGTACTATATTATGTTATTGCAATATTCATGAAGACCGGTTTTGTTAAAATATTTAATGTATTGTAATGTTATATGACACGATTTTATTTGCTGTTCTTGGGCAGTGTGCGTGTACCTTTTTGTAAATTCATTTAGTATGGGTTTGTTCAGCAGCATATTGGTTGCTGCGGGCCACTATTTTATTACAATTATGCAGGAAATAATTTTTCTCCACGAGTCCGTTGGCTCCAAGGTAGTAAGATCCAAATGTCGCGGCAGCAACCACCAGTCCGTCGTGGTTGGGCACTTCTCGACAGCAGTTGTTTTTATTTAGAAAATAGAATATTTATTCGCGTCAGAAATTGAATATTTATGACATTAAGGGCTGGAAGCAATAACAAGATAAGCCACATCATCCACAGGATGTTTACCGCAATTTGTACATGCTAATACGTGTATATGAAATTGAAAAGCTTCTCAGAAAAAAACAATAGGAAAAATACACAAAAATTATAGTTTTTTGAAACAAAAATTTGTCTTTTATTTCGATATTTTGTCTTTTATTTCTTTTATTTACAATTGTCAAAAGTTACCTTCTACTTTGTCAATATATATTAATTTATTTGGTTTACGTAGAATTAAAACATACATAACATATTGTTTATCAATAAAGTTTCTTGTAAATGTATTACATTTCTGTTTAGTACTCACCTTTGTATCTGATACAGATGTGATTCGAATGTGCGTAAATTAATTCCTGTATAAGAGAGACGAACACTTTTTGTACTTGAATAAGTGAGAAACCTCTATAAATGAGAATAAATTTCTGTCTCTTGAAGTCCCACTTAGCCAGGTTCGACTTTAAATGGATTTTGGTCAAACTTAATTAATACGATGGGCTTCGTTCTAAGTCCGTTTAGTATATGAAGGGTTTGCTGCACTATCTAGGTACATTTAGACAAACTTTGAAATATTACGAAACCTTAGACTGGGAGACTTCCTGTGGTTTATCATCTTTATGCTCCAAATGGTGTCGTCCCGATAGGATGACCCTCTGAAATGTATACCACAAATATAAAAATGTAAACAATACCTCAATTTTTGCATTCCTTCAATTTTCGCTTATTTTGCTACAGTATGTATATGATCGCGTGTGTATATAACAGGTTTTATACACAACCGTGTACATACTAAAGCCAAAGGTTCATTCTTAAGGTAAATGTGACTTAATTCTTTAAAATTATAGACTTTCGTTACAAAGAATGAAATTGAAGAAAATATGACGACTTAATCTTTATCTGAAGAGGAGTATCTTCAGGTTTATTCACAACATAATGTAACGTGAAAGCAAAAGCTTGCTAGCATATTTTTCGATTGAAGTCATTCAGAATAGTGAACTAAAATGTGTAAGCATAAGCATCATAAACGGGAAAGTTAGCAAAGTCGAAGCTTTTACATGACTCGAAAACGATATAGCGCCATTAAACCTGCGGAAACTTGAAAAACAAATGGTTACATCGGACAAAACAAAGTGGTTTCTAAGAGCAGAAATTTCATTTCATAGAATCCTCCAATGGCTCCATAGAATCAAATTGCAAGGTATAAGTCAGTGCTTCTCAGTTATTTTGTCAAATGATTCCCTTGAAAACCAGAGATAGTTCAAGGGCACCGGAGTTGTAAAATAAGGTACAGCTGACCCAAATATCTTTTACTTTCTTTAACACTGGCATGCTGTGAAACATGAAATAGTTTTCATCCTAGCCATCATATGTTTTAAAATAAACTTACTCACTGCTCGAACCTTCTCACGTGTAACAGCTTGTTCATCACTAACACGAGACTGACTTGTCATCCTCACTTGTGTCTCATCAACCTCACCTCCCTCTCGTAACCAGTCTGCAACTGCCTTCCGAGATGTCAAAATTTATCTCGGAGCTGATCTAGAATTTGCCTGATGGGAACATTTTGAGCTCTCTGCGGGTGCCTGATATAATTCAAATAATGTAATAAATATTTTAACTTTCCTCGAAACGGTGTGTGTTTCTAAATAGAGGCATGAGAATATTTTTTTCAATAAATGTGTCAATCAATAATTGAAGTAAATATTTACCCAATACGTATTGTTTCATTTCTTGTGCCTGGTTTAAAATATACTATATCAAGAAACTACATTTCACGAGTATTTTATCATCTACAGAAAAGAAGAAAAACAAACAGTGACAAGCTCTTTCGAATTAATGAATGGTTACAAATAAAAAGATTCTATGAAAAATATGAAACGTTTTAGAGATAAGTATATTTTAACGAAATAAGCAAAATATGCTGTTATAATTACATGAAAATACAGTAACAAGAAAAATAGATCAAATATATTACTCGTTCACTTTACATTTGCAGACGGAGCGCTGCGATCTGTTTACATGAAGTCACCGCCGACTGAATGAGAAACGCGCGTCTACAGTAAATACTGACCGTTTATAATACAAATGATATAGATGGCGGTGAGCAGCACACAGAACCCTGGCATGGCAAGAACATAACCATTAAGTAGTAGATAAGTGCAATGAAGAAATAAAAATATTGTACGGGAACGTTGTGAACAGCGAGTGGTGTGATCTATTTTGTTGTATATTACCTTAATTATTTAAGGGCGCGACTCCAGTTCACTGTCAGAAAGACATAATTCGTCAGATGTGCCCGAAGCGCTTGTTCTGCCTTCGGAGACAGCTGATTGACATCTGCTGGCACCATTCGTGTATTGACATCAGCTGGCACCATTCGTGTATTCTCGGTTGTGTGTTCGGGCCTTCGCTTTCAAAACAACATTAGTTCCTAATTCTGCCGTCTGCAAATGTAAAGTGAACGAGTAATACTCAAATATGCACTAACGTATTCATCTACATAGCATCCAATTCTAACTAAATGTGAAGAAATTTCAGTTGGGTGCGCCCAGAAGCAACGGACAGAATTCTGCAAAATCATAGAAGTTATCACCGCTCCCAAGGGCATTGCGGCGCTCAGTCTGAGAATCACAGTCATTCTACCACGCTCGCATTGTACTCGTCACGAAATTTAAGGTTCTTGTCATAATGAATAGCACATTCGTGATTGAAAGCTCGCGGTGTTATCACGTCTACGTGAAGTGATCGTAGCGACCGCGCTCTTGTGCATCGCTGGCGGCCGCAGCGAGTGCTGGTTGGGCGGCGCTTTGCTCCTCGATGGCGCTCCATCGCTTCCGGAGCGGCGCTCGCGGGCGCGTGCCCTTGGAGGGAGCGGCGGCGGGACGGGATTCCACGCAAAGCACGTCTGGCGGCGCGGCGCGGGGCTGTTCGGCTCGGCGCTCCGCGGAGAGGGGCGCGCGGGGAGGCCCGCGTGAAAAAGGGGGAAGTGCGGAGAGGGCGGGACGGGGCGGGACGGCACTGGACTGGACGAGACGGTTCGGCGCAGGCGGGGCGGGGAGAGGCGGAGCGCGGCGGGGCGGGGCGGGGCGGGGCGGGGCGGGGCGCGGCGGGGCCATGCGGGGCGCGGCGGGGCGGGGCGAGGCAGAGCGAGGAGAGGCGGGGCGGGGCGCGGCGTGGCGGGGCGTGGCGGGACGAGGCGAGGCGGGGCGGGGCGAGGCGGGAAGAAGCGGAGAGGGGGCGAGGCGTGGTGAGGCGGGGCGGGGCGGCTCGGCGGGGAGAGGGGCGGGGGGGCCGGTGAGATAGGCAGTCCGCGGTACCGCAAAGCTACAGTGAAATGCCGACCAAACCGATTTTCACGCGGGTACCGCGGGTACTTATAGCGTTAGGGATCATTTTTTAGCAGAGAGGCAGGAAGGAGTCGACAGAGGCTCGAGGTAGCGAAGAAAATGATAAAAAGTGTAGTGAGCTACTTGTTAAGTTTGTCTATTGAATGAATAAGCTGAAATGATGTAGACCAGAAGTGGAGAGGTTTTCGCTTAAACACCACAAAGAACTCGTCCATTTGCTATTACCTACTTTTAGGAGAGATGACTGCAACGATTAGATTGCAATAGTTAAAGTGGCAACGCACATAGTTGCCTTTTCTTTTTTCACAATTTTCTTTTATTTAAGAAAAATGTACTTATATACATATATAAAGATCTTGACTAATTTTATGGTGTTTGATCACTATTGTGTGTCCAAGTTATGAGAACAATGCGGCGAAGGAAGATTTACAAGAGTTGCAAGACAGCCTTGCATACCCTTCAGGCAGGTGCATAGCTCCCTGTAGGGGCGATACAGGGTGGTGGGGATAGATGTACAAGAGGTGGAAGCAAGCCCTGCGTACTCCCTTGCAGGTGGATGGGTCCCTTGAAGCGGCGGTGAAGGGTGGTGGCGTTAGATTTAGAAGAGGTGCAAGGCAGCCTTGCAGGTGGAGGGTAGTGGGGCTAGATTTAGAAGAGATGCTAGCCAGCCTTGCAGGTGGAGGGTGGTGGGGCTAGATTTAGAAGAGATGCTAGCCAGCCTTGCAGGTGGAGGGTGGTGGGGCTAGATTTAGAAGAGATGCTAGCCAGCCTTGCAGGTGGAGGGTGGTGGGGCTAGATTTAGAAGAGATGCTAGCCAGCCTTGCAGGTGGAGGGTGGTGGGGCTAGATTTAGAAGAGATGCTAGCCAGCCTTGCAGGTGGAGGGTGGTGGGGCTAGATTTAGAAGAGGTGCTAGCCAGCCTTGCAGGTGGAGGGCGGTGGGGCTAGATGTACAAGAGGCGCAAGGCAGCCTCGCAGGTTGGTGTGGAGCGCCGCCGCGGGGCTGGGCGCGGGGGTGGCATCACCATGGCGACGCTCCACAGTCGCGAGGCCTTGCAGGACGAGGGACCCGCGACGGCTGCGCGCAGGGCCGAGCACGCCAGAGTAGGGCAATTCTCTTATTTTCTGTCTTCCCCCGCGCTCCGTTCCATTTGCTTCTTCTCCGGAATTTGCATCTCTCGTTGTCTGGTGTGTTATTGTTTTGATCTTCTGTGTCTCTTCTTTCCTTCAGCACGCTCCTTCTACCGTCCAACCTACGTTAAAAAAGAAAGAACCATGTGAGTTGGGAAAATTAAAATCGGGTTTACAGGCATTCACTCAAAAATATATTTCAAAATGTTACAGTATCACTAAAAAAAAGCGTAAAAAGTTGAATATTGCATATTGCTCTTTCTTTTAAAGTATTTATATGGAATGGCTGACCCTTTTATTAAAGAAACGAATATTACTAATACAGGTATTATTATTAATTATTATTATTCATTATTATTATTATTATTATTATTATTATTATTAATTTAGGCCACAATATTTTTTTTTGCCTCACGCAACCGATCTCATTAATTTACATTTTACATTTTCTATTCCTTTCCATTTAATTGGAAAACGTTCATAGTAGTTCTTAACGTAATCTGGTTGTAGATGGAAAGGAATTATAAATTTGGGTCTCTTTTCCGATGCCTTTTAAGTAAAGTCAGGGAGCTCAAATGTTTGTTTTTTTAAACATGCTCCTCAACAATGGGTGCTCGTACAAAATTTGAGAGATATGCGATGTCGTGCATTTCACAAGAATATATAGTGCATGGAACTTTCAATTAGAGTTTTTGTAACAATTTTGAAGAGTCAAGTACAAATGTTCGTCACTGGCCCTAGATATTAAATTCTATGGACAAACAAACGCTATAATTATAAATTCTGATTAAAGCGCCGATTATTTCATTAGTATCCTTATCCAGGATTCTTGACGTTGAGAGGTAAGTTACATTCAATTTTGTCCATTGAAACTAGATCGAAACCATGGATTTTTGAGGTTGAAAAAGCCTTTAGTGCCCTTTTTTGGGGAGGGGGGAAGTGAAGCCGTCAAGGATTTGCTGCACGATCTGAGGGCGAAATTATGCCTGTGTGCTTAACTTTAAAACCGTTCAAATCCATAGATAATGCCTCCATTCACCACTTGTAGCCATTTTGATGATTTCCATAGTTCCTGACGTTGAGCCCTAGTTCTGAGAAAGGAATTCAAGGGCTGAAAGAAATATATCACCCTTGGTGTCAGTTGTAAGACATCACAGATAACCGTAGTACAGTAATCAAGAAAACATGACAAGTTATTAGAAATAAAAATATTCTTTATTGTTAAAAACAAATTGCACCATCTTTAGTTTTCTATGATTCGAGTTCGATTTTTGACACTACGAAATATGCATCTTAATTTCAGGGAAGGTCCGTAACGGTGAGTTTCCTGAACGCTTTTCTTGTGAATTTCTTTGCGGGTGTTCGTGAATCTCTATTTCCACGGGATCCTGTGTCTCTCCCCGCGCCATCCTCTTGGCCCCTCGCGCAGGGCGTGCGTTGATTGCTCTCGCTGGCCCAGAGGTGCTGCGCTGCCACGTTCTCCCCCGCCTTGCTTTGTCTCCCTCGTTTGTTCTCAGCATTTCATGTTCACTCTCCAGTAGGAAAGGAGACTGTTGCGTCATGACTTCGAGCTCTGGGCAATTACCTGTCATATCCGCATAAAGGTTTCACGAAAAATAAATGCAATGAGGGATTTTCAAAGTTGTAATTTTATCGTCTTCGTCCACATTATTTTCTTCCGTGAAGTACAATGCTTTTAATACGCACATTTACATTAATTACCTCATTATTTATACATGTTTTATCTAGTAGCAAATTTTACTTACATACGTTACTTTTTGTTATTTACTTCATTAAAAAAATGCTACTACTTTTCACTTGGTCAACATGACTTCTAACTCACAATTGATGTTTCCCTTTCGTGAAGGTTCAGCTTTCCTTTCCTCATTACTTCACTTGGGAAGCACTTACTACGGATGGATTCGATGCTTGTATGACATTCAAGCGAGAAAGAAACTAAGTGAATAGACAAGAACAAAACAAAAGTAGTTGCCATGATATTAAAACGTTCAGGTTGACATGCCTCATGTGTTTGATTCATTTTCTTTAGTTTCTACGCTTAGTTTCTACGTTTGATTCATTTTCTTTAGTTTCTACACGGCCATGCCCTACCTCGCCCCGCGCGAGTACAGAGATTGTTGACAAGATCTGTGCCCCCCGCCCTCACCGCACCAACGGCAGCAGCAGCAGCAGCAGCAGTACCGGCGATGCACTCGCGTCACAGGCGCCACACTCGCCCCTCACGGAGCAGAACACTGCAGATCCAAATTAAATGCCTCCTTTTTTTTCTTCCCCCCTTTTTTCTTTTTTAACTTTTAAACTTTTTCTTTAGCTATTAACTCTTTTTTACTTTTCTTGAACCTTTAACTTTTTGTAAACTTTTTTAAAAAAAGTTTCTTTATCTATTAAGTATTTAACTCTTAACCCGTGTATTAGAAATTGTATTCTAAAAAGTCTGAATAAAAATTTTATTAATGCGTATTGTATTAATCATTATCGTTTTAACTCAAAATGTTCGGAGAAGAGCCAACATGAAGGACGCAAATCAACCACAAAAATAATCATTAATGAATCATTCCGTCTAGTCCTTCCTGTCTTGCTTCTTGTCGAATGTCCATTTGTATGTAAATGTCGCATCACAAAATCTTGAGATTCGGTGCATTCCGAGTCTGAATAATTTAAAACCCGACGGCGTCTTCATCCGCCTAAATGCGTCGACCTTGAACTACATCGCACGTCTTTTCCGAGAGGAGTCGCGCGCGCCCTCAGTTCGAGAGAGAGCAGCCGTTTGTCTCCCCTCCGCACGTCACGGGGAACTGCTCCGGTTTACTTCACCGCTCCTGCGACTTCGGAGAAAAACGATTACGCTCGCTCCACAATGCTAACGCAAAGGCGATCTTTGACATTTATGAATGACGATGAGGTTAACTTTATGGAAGGCCCCTCATTTTTACCACGAATCGTAGAAATCAAAACCAAATCGTAGCATTTAGATAAGAGCAACTACAAACTAAATCGTAGAATTGAGTCTAGGCAACCTTATTGGAGATGTTGCCACATCTGATGCCGTTTTCTCGCCCGAATAAGAAACATGCAACTTAATAATACTCGTTGGAAACTAACAATAATAAATGCTGAATTACGGTACAACTCCAGTTTTCGAATAGATTTTTGGATAATAATTGTCACCTTAAAGAAACTTTATGTATATTACACGTGTTGTTGTTTTGTTTAACTAAATAAGACTTTCATTATCTTGTTCAAAGTCTTAGTTATATTTACATGGAAGATAATATAACATTTGAAAATGTCATTAAATTAACATTTTATTTGTTTTTATATCGCTTCTTGTTTTTAGCATAGTATATTAAATATATAGAAAACGCAACTGGCCGCGATAGAAATGGTGTACGTCTGACAATGCTTGGAAATGCATTATTAAAGTACGTGAAAAAAAAAATTAGATTTCCAATGTTAACTTCTTATTCTGCAATGTTTGCAATTTAATAATTGCAATGTATGCAATGTAATTATACACAGCAATGCAATGTATAATTAAATGTAATTATGCTATGTGCAATGCAATGAAACTATGTTATTTTTTAAATAATACATCATCAGTGTCAGATTCAATGCAGTGGATTTGCATGTATACATTTCTGAGTATTAAAAATAAGCACTAATGAAGGGTAAAAATTAGATCTAGAATCAGATTGAGGAAGATCACTGAACTGAAGTTCAAATAAAACAAATTCCAGAGGCGAAAAATATTTAAACGCGTTCTCGACCTGCTCTAGGAGCGGATCCCTAAGAGGGCACGGACATTGCCAACCCATTGGATCAAGAATTGTTTCAACAGTTTGTTCTTCTTCCATTTTCTCTTGCACACATTACATAATACTCCATGAAAATATTTTTTAGATAAACGGCAACAACCGGAAAGGAAGTGTTTCCGTAAGAAAGAACCTGCTCGGCTTGTGCCCTCTCCTGAAGCATTTCCGGGATCCGCTCCTGACCTGCTCGTCCGAAATTCTCCATCCATTCGGTCGTCACCGAATATTTACCTGTATTTTTCGTACCCTTTACCTCATGTGCGTTATGTCACTGCAGTGCCTCTGACCGGGAGGTCCTAGGTTCGAGTCCCGTCGGCGGCAGGATTTTCAACACTAGCTTGTCAGCTAAGTCGAATTCAGTCGCTGTCTGGAGGAGAATTCTCGCGGCCGGCTGCTCCGATCCGTAGTTTCTTCAATCAACACCAGACGAATGCCCGAGCAGTACTCTAACAAATGGGCCATGAACGGAGCGCGATCTTTCCTTCCAGTTCCTAGTCCCATCCTCACACACACACACACATACACACACACTAACATGCCCTACACTACCACACAGACCGGTCGAGAGCTTAAAGCCTGTCCCGGTTGGGGCGGTGCCTCGCTCGTGGGAGATACCTGGTTGGGGAAAAACCCGCTAGTCGACGGGAGGTCGGCGCCGGATCTCGCCATTCAGCAGGTGAAGATCACAGCCACTGCCTGATGACAAACATGCACTACACTTAAGGAATAATGCTCTCAGTAGTTGTGGCGCCAGAAATCACTAACAATCGCCCTCGTGTGCGTGATCCCGTTTGACCTTTGCCGGCGCTCCGCCTCGGGGGGCGGGGCGGGGCGGGGCGGGGCGGGGCGGGGCGGGGCGGGGCGGGGCGGCCGCGTGGCTGCGGCGAGTGCGGTGGCCGCGCGCGCATTCGGGGAGGGCGCGCGTTAAAAGTGGCCGCCGCGTCCCGATTTGAGCGCCCGCGCTTAAACACGTGTCGCGCAGCGTGTCCCCCGCCCCGCCCCGCCCCTCCACACGCTCGTCTTGCTGACGCGAGGCCGCCTCCTCCGCAGGATTTGAACTCGTGGCCTTCGCAGCGAGCGGCGCAGGTGGCTGGCCGGGCGAAGGACCCGAGAGGATGCATTGTTTGATTTGTATAGCGCTCCATACACCTGTAAGCGGGGTTTGTGAACTTGGCTTGCGTCGGTTGTAAATCTGTCGCCGCCGCGTTGTTCCTACAGTGGAACAATCTGCAGTATTGTGCCACTGTGGAAACAATGCGACGGCGATAGATTTACAACCGGTGCGAGCCAAGTGCACAAGCCCTGCTTAAAGATTTTTTTCTTTCAAGAAGTAGTTGTATTGATGTCAAACGTTCTCTTCTGTCGTAAACATTGAACGGATTTTTGATTCAGGAGTGATGAATAAAATTCATTCCCGGAACCGAACACAAATTCAACCTTAAAACATTCATTGATTTTATTGTATATTGGTCTCCAGATCCGCTACTAATGAGCTTTATCTGGCTGTATTTTAAAGGAACAAGTCGAAAGATCTAAAATTAACCATTCCATACAGTGTACATTTTTTAGTATGTATCAGTGTATTTTTGGTATATCTTTTACATCGTATAACTGCTTCAATTTTCAATTTTGCCAATATAAATTTATCTGTTGAAAAAATATTACCATTCGTCTTCAGGCGTTTAATACATCCAACGAAGCAAACCTCTTTCTTGGAGATATTGCGGAGTTTCTAAGTGGCAAATCAGTTAGTACTAGCATTGTCTGTTATAAAAGTGATAAAGCAGGGAAAATAAAAATGAATGTTTTGTGGTATTCATTTCGTTATCAAATTTGAATTAATGATTTAAATAATCACCACCGTAGTGATTTCATATGTCCGCACAGCAAAATTGATTTTTGTACTACAGACCCTAGCCCGTTCTCACAGCTTTAATATTGTAGACTTAAACGTACACTTTAATCCTATCTTATTTAACGTTTTCTCTTATTTCGGTAATTACAATATAATGGCAATTGTTCACGCCTGAGAAGGCCTTAGTGCCATGGGCTTGCAGTATCCTTCACGTTATTCCAAACCACAAGTCTAACGACATGTGCAGACCTGTCTGTACTCCTCCGTAGACCATCACAATGGGGTTCACAGACCCCGCAGAGTGGAGTTCTGGGACTGTAGTTAAGCATACCAAAAGACATAGGTTTTCGAGTTAACAACTTGAACGGATCGAGTAAACTCGGTTGTACAATATGTAATAACCGTAATTATGCAATTTGTGTGTTATTTTAAGTAATTAGGAGTAGTTGAATAAATTATAATAGGCTCATATTAATTTCGGATTAATTGTTTATTGATAATTTTTATTTTAAATTTAAAAATAAATGAATGTCGAGGGATGTATGTTGCATCGAGATGAAACCTGGAGGCGTGCGCGGTACAGCGGTGAATAGAATTGAATTGAATTGCCTTATTTTACGTGGCGAGACTCAGGCCAGACTTCTTCCGTCTGACCACGCAAATTTTGCCATGCACCTTTCACCAACTGGCGGAGAAAGAAGGTATTCCTTGGGCGTCGAAACAGGCGATTTTTAATTAAGCTCAGAGGCGTCATTTAGGCTTGAGGATCTTTTACATGCAAGTAAATAAATCTACTAACATGGGACAGCCGGCTTTACTTCCCCTCCGAAGGAAGGCGTACGAGGGAACAGCATCCGCTCTCCTGTGGGCCGTGAGCGGCGTGCGCGGCGCCCTTGCCGAGGCGATCGCCCCGGAGCGGGCGAATTGGGCGATTCGGAGCGCGGGCGCGGGCGCGAGCGGCGCTAAGGGCGGCGGCGGGCGGCGCGTGGCCAGAATAACGCCCGCCCAAAATACTCCGCGGCGCTGGGAGGCCGCGTCGCGGCGCGGCGCGGCGGCGGAGGCGGAGGAGGCAACCTTGCCCACAGGCGGCGGCGTGCGCCGTCGCGTGCCGCAGCCTTCTCTCTGAATCTGAATCAGTCAAATTGTCACTGATTCAATCAGTGAGAGTCCAAGTCACTGATATCTTCAGTCGAAATGGGTAGTTTCGCTGACAATCAGCGAATATGCGAACCTTTTCATAACGACCGCCAGCATTTCACTGGTCGTCAGTGGTAACCACCATCGCTCACTGATCGTTCAGTCGTCACATTCAATTCATTGTCACAGATTTCACTGATTCAAAAAGTGGACCCGGTTTTCACTGATTTGTTCAGTTCAATTCACAGTTTGTCAGTGGCAGAGTTGTAACTGACACCATCAGTGAATTGTCACTGTCAACCAGTAGTTTTTCACTGATTCAGACTGAGAGAGTAATATGGCCCCAGGTTCGAAACCGGGTTCAGGCTCGGGTGGCGCCGCGCACCTGCTGCACCCGATGCTGTTGTCGTCGGCGCTCAAGAGAAGGAGCCCGCCTCGGGAATCGCCGTTTTCTAGTGAAGTGAAGAAATGTGTTTAGAAAATACTTCTATTTTTACAAGTAAACATGTCATAAAAGTGGTTCACTAGACAGCCGGTATGTAGAGTAAAACACTTCGTCCTTGGGAATGAAATAAACGGCCCCGTTCAGGACAAAACCATTCACCTGCAAATGACAATTTTAAAGATGTGGCCTTTTACTTATGAACCGACGATATTTGTCTTTTTAAACATTTTGTATCCTCTTCCATTATTATTTATGTTTTGTCCAAAGCAAATTCTCTGGATTTTTTTTACAAAGCTATGGATAGTAGTCTTAGATCTTTCACTCAACGTCTCCTAAGACCTTCATAGAATCTTCAATTTTTGACTCGAATGTTCAAAATCTGAACATCTTGAAGGTAAAAAACTAGAATACATCGGAAGACAGAAACATTTGCGAAGTTGTTACACGTGAAACCGAGGCCAGCAAAGGACTGTAGAGATACGGAAGGATAGTCAACTGTCCTGAGAGTCACATTTTGATCGCTTTTTACATTTATTACTGGTTCTTTTATTTTTTGGGGATTCTGGTAACCTGCTTGTGCTTAGATTTCACATCTCTGTAGAGTCAGTGACAGGGTGTTCACTCAACGGTACATTCGTCGGTGTTTAAGTTAAGTGATAAAAATGTATGTTGTAAGTATTAAAAAATAAAGCTCTTTTGTACGAGTTACTCAAACATGTAGTTGGGAGATAAAAATTACAAAAAAAATAAGATAATTCATTCATTAGTTGTTCGTACAAAGTGTGTTTCAGAACTGTTGTCACGTGACCTGCAGGAAGACTTAATTTCTATTTTCTATAAAATTTCAATCATAATAATCTACCCAGTTTTATTGAAGACTTTATTGATGGTGTTAGAACTTTTGTATGTCGAGCGTTGTCAGAAGACATTGTTATTGTTTGATGTCACTTCACCCTCCTGGAGTACATTCAATATGTGTTTCGTCAAAGTTGACTTGGAATATAATTACTGTAATACTAATATAAAATGAAATTTCTTGAAGGATTATCTGCGATATTTCAGAAAATAATTTTGAGTCCCTTGAAGCAACTGCCGAACCCGTATCCTCAGCAAACGTCGTAACAAATGACAACGGGCCGTGCGAAGCGGGTTGGAGTTGGACGGAATGGACTGTTGGTCTTAAGTTAGTCCTTAAAGGAATACACCTTAATACAAGAAGTAAGAATGAATTAAATTTATTTTATATTTACCTTTTAATGAGTGTAGTATAATCTAATTAGAATATTAATTGTATACAATGTTATCCAAATTAATGTTCGGAATATTTTGTTTTAGGAATTCAATTAATATTACTTCCAATATATTTTTCTAAATTTTACAATTTAAAATGTTCTCAATTACAGTATATATTTTATATTCGAATGTGAAGCGGCAAAAACAATTTTCCATTTACACACTTATTGTCATTTAATGAGGAAAAATCCGAAGACCCAACATCTGTAAATCCGGTTCTGCGAGTTTCCGCTGCAGGGATCGAACAAAGCCTCAGTCCCTTCCCCTGGTACATTCCCATCTACTATTCGAGAACCCCTTCGCGTTTACCGTTCTCCTCTGTTGTAGCAAGAACTACCTGCCACAGATACGCAGTCCCCCTGCTGGTGGAACTCGTTTGCCACCTGCGTTCACATAGCATTGCGAGTACTCTTCTAGATGCGAGGAAATGAAATCAGAGGATTCAAATAATATTTCTTACAACTACCAGACATGTACGAAGCATCAATTGAGGTAATCTTGGCAATAGGACTAATTTTTAATAGGATATACGGTAAATATAATTTCCTAATATTCACGTCGTCATGAATAGTGACAGAATAGAAAAAAATGTGTTTCTCTGAATATGAATGCTCTTTGTTAAGGATGATGTCACATAGGGGATGAAATAAATGATACCCTCTTTTAATTCACTAATGTACGACAAGTAACTTACTAGCCACAATGAATAAAGAAAATTCTCCGCACCATTATGAATTCCGAAGCCTGAATTAAACACAATTTAAATCTTCTTTGAAAACGTCCCAGACTTTTGGAGGTAAGGAGATGTGAATTATAGGTTATCAAATGGAGCATTTAATTAAACGGATGGTATTCTGGGAACGAAGTTGTACGAAATAATTTCCAACATTTCTTGTTGTCTCGTGTCATATCTGAATAAGTGTAGTGAATAGTTATTGTTAAGCACTACTATTATCAGTGAGCAATTCCAAGGAAGTGTCCTGAAAAGTCATCAACCATGAAACATGGGTTCATATCTAATCTATATTCAATACAGAAGGCATATTGAATACATAATGAACATCCGTATCGTTCTTTAGTCAGTTCAAAGCTTGACAACGAGAAGAGACCCTTAAACATTACTTTCTTTTTCTATTGTAGCGAAACGCAAGTCCATATCTTTACGTCAGTCTACAATACTACAGGAACCACTCTGATAGATTCTGATGGCCTAATGTCTAGGTTTCTGAAGAAGAGTGAAAACTAGTGAAAAGCGTTATCTGACTTCCCAATTGAGTTTATTTTTGGAGGTCGAATGAAGAGGCTGTCACTTGAGTCTCAGGCTTTGTATTTCATTCAGCAATTACCTCGTAGCAACCTGATCAGACATTGTATTTTGCCGGAAAAAATATGTCTCTTGACCTTGACACGAGTACCTTTCCAACTCGCGTGAGTGCGGTTTCTTCGAGTGCTCGTCGGAAGAGCAGCAGCCGAGGGCGTCGGGCGTCGGCGAAAGGTAACGCAACGCGCCCCCGGGGGGGGGGGAGCGAAGCGGGGAAAACGAGCCGGAAGCGGAAGTGCGGAGAGCGGCTCCAGAGGGCCCACGCGAGGCGATAAGCCGCCGGGGAAGAGAGGGCGCCGGACATTGCGGGTCAATGGCGGCGGGCGCTGCTCCTTACACTCGTGTTCTGGCCCTCGACGGCCAATGCACAGTAACCCAACGAGTTGACATACACATTGCATGGATAGCAACAAAACCCATCTCCATGCTAATTTAAAATTTAACTGAATAGGGTAAGAAACCTACAGAAAGGATAGAACAGCAGAAAATGCATGAGGGGGAGCATTAATAATAATAATAATAATAATAATAATAATAATAATAATAATGTTAATAATAATATTCAATATCTTGAACTAATTGTACCATATTCTGTTAATCTAGAAACGGTTGGTATTCAAATCAGCTCAGCCCATGCAGACACACTCCCGTTACTTCACTAGTATGTAGTGCCCGTGAAGGGTCATGCCAGCTCTTATGGCTCTGAGTGGTGGAAAATTATGATTATGATTGTGGAATTTTCTACACCCCAGCAAGCCCTGAAATAAAACTCCGAAACGTCGGCTGACTGACATAAATCTCATTTATTGGACCAATACCCATGAACTATGCAATGGATTCCACTACAGATCATGAAATGTACTACAACAGACATTACTGTTGAGGATTAAGGTTCAATGTTCATATTAATTTAAATTCTCAAGAGAACAACATAGTTATAAGAGTAATGAATATCAATAATTTCGCACTAAGTAACAGTTGTGTTGATTAGCGACTTTACATTGTTTTTTCCTGTAAGTCAATCATCAGCTGTATCTAAAGGTATTTTATGTTAAATAAAATAAGTTGTAACTGCATTTGATGATTTCGATCTACTCTGACAATTACCTTTCTGCTTAAATCCTCGTCTACCTCTGGCTGAAGCAAATTCACTGCACAATGCACATGGACCCACAAGCTAAAATGCACATATGTGTAATAGTACAGGAGTGATATGTGCTGATGAGCTATCTGGGCTGCCTGAGTTGGGGAAGCCCGAGGGACTCTTCGCTGGGAAATGTTCCCATGACAGCGGCGTGACAGCAGGGAGTCCTGGTGGGGTCGTTAGGTCGCCGGGTAGGGGATGGGGCAAAACCGAACAGGTAGCCCCTAATCAATAGAAAAGGGAACTTATTAATACGAAAGTCTTTGTTACACCATCAGTTTTATATTGAATAGGTTACGTAGTTCAGTGTTTGTAACTTTTCATACGTTTAGTACTGTAGTTAGATTTTGTATAACTAACAGTGGGAGAATGGGGCCCGAATCGATTTTCTTTCGATTTTGTAATACATTTCAATCCTTCAAGTTGAACTCCTCTGTATTTTCTACGCACTTCTTTATGTTGGACACTTTTTTAAAGAAAGAAAAAACGCTTTACTAACGTCCTATTCAGACTGTGAATGTGACACACTACCTCTTTCTTGGAAGTTGAAGATATACTGTGGATGTCTGTAGGACTCGGTAGCTGCCTTGCCTCTTGATGCCTACAAGTTGAAGGGAATTCTCACAAGTGGGTTCAAACGTAGAGAATACACGTGGGGGATTGTAGCGATCGGTTTGTTGGCGGACCATGACGTCCCCTCGTTCGCAGATTCTGCGTCTCGGCATTCGCTACGCTAGCGCACATGCCGGGAGGCCGGTCGGGAGCTGAGAGCTTGTCTCGGATAGGGTAGTGCCCCGCTGGTGGGAGGTTCCTGGTTGGGCAAAACCCCTCTAGCCGACGGTAGGTCGGTGCCGGATCTCACCATCCAGCGGGGGAAGACCACCGCGACCTCCCGAGGGAAAATAATGCACTATACTTACAGGACTAGTGACCTTAGCAGCTGTCGCGCCCTGAGTCATAACAACCAAATCAATCGTGCCTCTCGACTGCGTTACCAACCTAATAAACTACAAGCAAGACTGCGACAAGGCAATAGGAATCGACATGTTTGAAGTAAAAAGTTATTTGAGACAAATATGTATGTATTTATTAAACGAAGATACAGCTTCGGACATGTCATGAATTCACTTCTGTAATGTCCTCGACCTTAGCCCAGAACGGGTCCCGACGCAACCTCTGGCAATCTTTCCTCCACAAATAATCGGCCAAGTGCATAGCTACGTCATCTTGGCGAACTCATCCTAAGGCCAGTCTTCTGTGGAGGGGATGGCAGCTACATTCGATATTATTTGTGTGAACCCCAGGCAAAGGATCTTCGGAGTAAAGAGAACGGTTCGCTGCCTCTTGTCTGAAATTATTTTGTTCCAACTGACGACAGTCCCTCCATAACTGTATTTCGAGTTCCATACATTGCATAATACGTTCCATACACTGATTACAGTATCCGTTTGTTTTTCGTCCAGTAGCTGCTACCCAACTCTCATGATGGTATCTACACTTCCAAAGTATTTAAGTTATTAAATTACGGCTGGACCACGCCGGTGTACCTTTTACACCTAACCTAACCTACCCAACTCTCATGATGGTACCTACACTTCCAAAGTATTTAAGTTATTAAATTACGGCTGAACCACGCCGGTGTACCTTTTTCACCGATTTCGTTTTGCAAAATAAGATGTTAGAATGAAGAATAATGCGAGTAAAACAGAGTCATTTTGATGAATATAAAAATATATTATATTTTTCTACCCATTTTCATTTTCTTGCTAGCAGTATCAAGAAGGCTGATTTGCAAAATGTGCAGTCTATAAGAATTAGCGGTCATTGTTGCCTGTTGCAATTCATTGTTGTAACGACGCACTGATAACAGAAAACGATAAATGACGGCCGCTTTTCGTTCGCGTAAACAGAAACTAATAATTTTATTTACGGCTAAAATACGCATCGCGCCTCGATACCACTTTTATGTAGAAAGTGAATACTCTGAGTTCAATAGCAGATAGCTGTTATCGTTTAAACATTTGAATAAAAAATATTTGTATTTTTCAAGCTTCGATTGTTTAAGAATTTTTTAAATGGTAGTTGAAGTGTAGGGCAGAAATTGTCAGATTTTAATATTACACAGCCATGAACAATATCGCGAGAAAGTAGGTGCTTCTGTAGCACCACTAGTTTTATATCAGTCATCCACTTCAGCAAAGTCTTAAGAATCTCTTTAGTTGCCTGAGTATTTCCAAACGAAATAGCCTGCTATTCCGGCCCATGAATGAACACGAAAACGAGACAAAAATATGCAATAATTGCAAACAATACTTCGATTTTAATATTGTGGCGCACCAGGGCCCATCTTGACGTTGGAATGTCACGGCATTTCACGTCTTTCTCGGCGTGTCGCTAGATGTCGCATGATGGCGACCGTTTCAAGCTTTTTCCTGAAGACGGGCCTTGGTGCTCCACGTTATAAAAACAGTAGTATAGGATACGAAACAGTGAATTGTACGGTTGGTATCCTTCGGTCTATGCATTACAGTGGAGCAATTCATGATCAAGTGTATGTCACACTCCATAAGCAACTAGCAGATCGCTAGAATATTCTAAAACTCGAGTTTAAACTTGACTAAAGAAACTATTCAGATCGCTTCAGAGTTCTGTACCGCTGTGACGTCAAGGTATTTCGCGGTGACTGCTGGAGTGTTGCGTGCGGAGAGGAGAGGGGGGAATGGAATTCTTGGACACAGCAGTTTGAATGTTCCAGTCACCCGGCGGTGACTCAAGCGTAATTTGTCACTCATGTTCTATCTCTTCACCCGGAATCACATAGGATTCAAAAGGAAGTCGAATCTTTTGAACACTAACTTTGAAACGAGATAGGATCAATATGTGGTAATTGGTTTTAAAGAAATAAAGTTGTTTTAGAAGGGAGTGGGGGCCGTGCCTCCTGAAACCGTCACTGTTAAATTGCAACGTTGAATAAGAAAATGAGCAAACGGAATCTGGGATTTATCAACTGATAAACAAAAGAAGTGCCTGATCCTTTGTATAATGATGACCATTGCCGAATAAATTATCACCTTGAAAATTATTTTGATGATATTAATTATAATACTTCCAAACAATATTTTAGTATTTACACACGATCTCCGTACCTAATAGACAATATTTGTAAAAATATTTCATGTTTTGAAAAAACCTTCCTTAAATCTTTGCATCCTTTCTAGTTTGGACGTATTTGAGAGAACCGTATTTGTTCAACTTGGGAGATGTTCCTGCAATAATCATACGTGCAGAATATAAATTAGGCACGAGATTTTTCGTACTCCACGTCACCGACTCCTGGGGATACGCGGACAGTCGCGCTCACAGACGACACGACGGAGAGCCACGGGCTCGACTTCCCGACAGCTTCCAGGAAACTCCCTGAGAGGTCGCTAAGGGCGATGGGTCGGCGTCCATTTCGACGAGACGGCTGGAGTTAAAAGGCAGCGAAGGAAATGAAAGAAGTAACAGGCAGAACGGCGGAAGGGGAACATTCCAGTTGCAGCAATGAAATCTTTCGTAGCTTAAAACAAGAGGGGGACCAACAACTTTGCGGTGCACCTTATTTCCAATAAACATATTTTTTTTACATATGACATGTTTTACTTGTAGATATATAAAATATGAAGGTGAATGAAATGATAACTTTATAATAAATAAATTTATTTTCTGTTGAACTATTTACAGGATTACCAGATGATTTGGAGAGCCTCCCCCAAATACCGTATACATATGGGGTCATCCATAAATTACGTAACGCTAAAGAGGGGGGAAGGGTTTTGAGGCAACGTTAGACTGCGTTACTTAGAGGAAGGCGGGTATTAGTTTATTGTTACATAACGTTGATATTTATTTTTTTCTACATTTTCCAACATTTGCTGAAAAAATCCTTTCTTTACTCTAATTCTAAACATTAAAATATTAACTAATTAATTTGTTTTAAAAAATAAATAAGTTTAAACTTTTATATGTAAATTGTTAGAGTAAATGAAAATTCATTTTCATCAATTTTTTATTGAATCTGTAATTTTCGAAAGAAAATATTTAAAAGTGATATGTACACCCATAGTTTATTCTAGAATCCGTGTACTCCAATTGGCGCAATATACTCTCACTTATTCGTCATCCATGGCTGCTTGTGATCAAACATTTTCTCGCATGACATACCAAGAATTAGATGCGACAAATACGTGATCTTCATATACATGAAAAATATTGGGATATTAATAGGTTACGAGCTGGTATATGTCAAATTAAAAGCATTTAGTTTTATGAGTTTTGAAAGTATTTACAAAAAGCTTCAAGAAATAAAGGCTCGGTTGCCATACAAGTATTTAAAAAATGCCTTTGGGGTTAGCTTCGAGCCTGCCCGGTATTCGGAGGGTTGCAAGAACAATGCCAGACAGGATTTCAATGTGAGGACATTAGTTACGTGCAAACTGATAAAAGAATTCCCGAAACTGAAATTATATAATAAATCAAAATAATAATAATAATAATAATAATAATAATAATAATAATAATAATAATAATAATTCTTATGAAAATTAATTCTTATGATAATTCTGATGGAATTTATTCCATCAGTTATTTTCCTCAACCTTAAGTGCTCTAAAGTAAATTTGCTTCACAATTTAACTAGTGGTGCTACAGAATGGCACAGACTTTCCCGTATTAGTTTTCTATTTCCTTGGGTCTTCGCTAGCTATTCGGAATTGCCACATACTCTTTCTTGCCAGCTACCATTTATCACCTCCAAAAGTACATTTTTTTTTGTCATTTTCTTATTTTTTTTCGGTTCCCTATTGCTAGAACGAAAATATTAATTTTAGAATATTAAGGAACACAAAAACCTAGCCCTAAATGGCAATTTTCTTTTAAAATTAATGTGCGTTTTAAAGAAAATTGTGTTTTAGCGCTACTAAAAATGCTAAATTTGAAGCTCATTTTCACAGATAATTTTGGAGTTATCAAAATACTTTATTTGAAGTTATTTGAAGCACTTACACTCACAAATATAATAATGTTTACAAATTGCTGGTAATGTGAATATTAAAGATGTGAGAGATCCTTTAAAAACATTACATACGTGTAAGTTTTGAAAAAACAAAAAAAATCCTCAAAATAAACTTTACGTCATATTAAAGAGTGCCATTAGCACTATCCGATCGAAAAGTTTGAAGAATTTTTTTTCGCCATTTATGAGAAAATGGCGTTTGAGCGTTTCTGAAAATGCGGAAATTCGAGCTAGTTTTCACAGAAAACGGTTGTGTTCTCCACATTACCACAAATACTCCACAAATACTTTACTCGACATTATTTAAAGCACACTTTTAGTCATAAATATAATAATGTGAACAATTCGCCGCTAATGTAAATATTAATAACGTGAGAGATAAGTCAAAAAATTACATTTTTGCAATTTTTGAAAAAACAAAACAATACAGCAATATGGCGTTTATGTCATCTCATAGGGTACATTTAGCACTATCCCTACCAAAAGTTTAAAGAAAAAATTTGGAGCCGTTTTTGAGAAAATCTAGTTTTTGTAATTTTTTAGAATTGCACATATTGCACGCAGTTTTGTGCGAAAACTACTGAAATTTTCAAAAACAATGTGCATGACCTTGAACAAAGAACTCACTTTGGAGAGCACATTGTATTTGAGGGAAAAATATCTATCTGCAATTTTGTAGTTGGAGAAAGACGCCAAAAAAATTCAAACTTTTATAATTTTCGAAAATTCAGAGTTATACGTGGAAATCGGACCTATGCCATGTTAATAATTGTATTTTACTCTATTGATGCAAGAAATTTAAAGAAAAAAATTTGGAGCCGTTTTTGAGAAAGTTTGAAAATCCCCGGGGGGCTTCATGTAAAGTACCCCCAAATTTGAAGAATCTTTTTCAAAATCTCAAAGCTTCGACTAGAATCAGATCGACCGGGAAATATCCATTTTGGAAGAAATCGTACGTATGGTTTAGACCGTAGCAGTGTTCACAGACGGACAGACGGAGGTTTTCCTTTCAATTGGTTTTTCGGTATCAGGGACCTAGAAAACAGGGTTTCTGGCTACACCACGTGTTAGGGGATTTTTTTTTCTTAATTTAGCAACTGGTTTTATCCACTTATTCGTTATCACTGCCCGGCAATTAATTTTTTTCTGCCGAAAGTTGGCCATTTTTTCGCGCAGCATTATATAACTTTCCCTATATTACGTATATCACTCCGTGTATACGTACGTATACGGGAAAGTAAAAATGAGTGCAGTTTGAAAATGTCGGAGGCGGTTTCCTCCCGTCCCGATCTACGCCACTGGACAGAGGCGAAGCGTAGTGCAGTTGTTTTGGCAGCGGCAAAGGAGGAGGAGGAGGAGTAAGAGGAGAAGCAGATAACGACGCGACGTCTAGCCGCGGCGGCGGCGGCAGCGGCGCCCGCCTCGGTTCTTCCGCGCTGAATGGAAAGTGTACGCCGCCACGTGCGCCTCGCTTTATGCGCTGCCTGCTCGTAACGAGACGCGCCGCGCCGCGCCGTGCGAATTAATTCCTCCGCCACAATGGGAGCGGCGGCGGCGGCTGCGGCGGCGCCCAGACGCCCTTCCTCGCGGGACGCACGAAAAGCTCCGCGATAGAAGAGCGTCCACGATGCTCTCCCTTTATTAGGGTATGGGATCTTCAGAGGAAGTCTTCTGTTTCCAAACTACATAGTGTGCGAAAATCTGTTAAAGATTTAAATACATCAAACACTAAATTAAGAAGAAAAGAACCAATTATTATCACAAGATTGAGAATTGGCCATTCTTCTCTGACCCACTCATCTAATGAAAAAACCCGACCGTGCCACCTGTCCAAAATGTGGAGGAATATTATCAACGACTCACATTCTCCTCGAGTGTTCCAATCTCCAAAATCTACGAATCTCTCTTGGAATCAACAACGAAATTTATGAAATGTTGAATTCAATAGAAGGTTTCAAAACAATTTTAACTTATCTCAATTCTCTGGTTTAGATAATATGTTATGAATAATTGCAAAATTTATAGTACTTCACATTTCAGTTTATTGTTATACTTCTGTTTACTGTAAATTTAAAAAAATGTATTCTAGTATCAATGACCACAGGTGTTTTTCAAAGCGACCTGAAATAAATAAATTTAAAAAAGAATCCCTTGATAAGTGACGCGGACGGCGCTTACGGACTGACGTTATTTCCTTGAAGGAAATGGCGAACAGGAAGAAGCAGAAGGAAAAGAGAACGGAATAATCACTCACTTGTTAAATATTGATGAAAATACAATGGTTTCTTCTGGAAATCCGGATAGGAAAGGATGCAGCTACGCGGTAGTACTTCAGATGACCGCTTGGCGAACAGATATTTTTTAAGAAACGCGTTCAACTTCGTTTTGATTCATCGCCTTTCAAGGGCACAGCGTGGCGTATGAAGATGAAATAAAAAATGATGCCCCGGGTGAGGATCGAACTCACGACCTTAAGATCATGAGACTTACGCGCTGCCTACTGCGCTACCGAGGCACGTGTGACTATTTATCTATTGTTACTATGTGCTGGTGTTATATCATAGTTAAGTGTTGAAACACTTTCGACTTTTTTAAACAGAAAGGAATATGAACAATTATATTTTTTTATATTATCAGTACTCTATACTATACCACTAAAACAAAATATGGAAAAGACGAGTAATTAATAATATGCTGTCAAACAATATTATTTGGGAGTCACTTGTATCATACATTCGCTCCAAGACGTAGCAATGTACCCAAGAAATACCTACATATTACGTTGGGAGGGGATAGCCCGGGTCAGGGAGTCACAAGAGAAATTGCATTGCGCTAAAATCTGCATTATGCATTAAAATCTGCGTAATGAAGTGCAATGCGTTAAAATCTGAGTAATCGTGTTTGCTTCCACCTACAGAAATGCTTTGTCTGAAGTGTTTGATCTACATAATTTTCGTTGCATAGCACTTCCTTTTTATTTCGCTTATCAACTTGCTATTTAGTTACATAATACATACAATGCAATTAATTATATTCATAGCAAAAGAAATGTACACAATGTAATATACGGTGGGTGGAGTTTAGTAGGCGGCTCTCGCATATTTCCTAATAGGGGGACGGAAGCCAATTCCATCAAGTACTTCAAATCAGATTGCATGTGTCGATTTAAGGTGGGATAAGAGAGAAAGATCTCTCAGTTCGGTTTTCCCATGTTGTCCGTCGACTCAAACTGTAAGATTACACTGACCTACAACTCTGCGCACGTACGAACCTCCGGTCTGACCCAGAAACAACTGTGTGTGATCTGTGGTCTGACCCTTGCCTTACATGGTGCACCGCCCTTGGTGCGTGCTTCAGGTCCAAAAAAGAAGCAAGTAGACATCCGTTCCAGGGAGGATACTCGCCCTTTCTGATGCAGTCGCCGTTCCCTTGTGGTTACATCCAGAGACCGCAACAAATAATGATGAATGAATAATGCGAAATATTTTTTATAGGGAGAGATAAAAAAGTTTGTTTACTCGAGAATGACGCACAAATTAATTTTAGATTAACTTGTGTACATTACGTCCTAAACCTTAGAGGAGGCAGCGAAAACTTAATAATATTATGTTATCGAACGAGTTTCTCACCGAGGGAACAGGCTCGGTGCATCAACTAATGTCACTGAAGTATCTCCGAACGGGAGGTCCTATGTTCGAGTCCCGACGGCGGCAGGATTTTCGAGACTAGCTTGTCAGTTAGGTCGAATTTAGCCGATGTTTACAGAAGAATTCTTGCGGCCGGCTGCTCTGGTCGGTAGTTCTCCGTGGTTTCTCCGATCAACACCAGGCGAATACCGGAGCACTATCCTAACAAACGGGCCACGGACCGCGCGCGTTCTTTCCTTCCCCTTCCTTGTCCTATCTTCACCCCTTACTTACACACATACTTACATGCACTACTCTATCACACATGCCAGGAGAACGATCGGCGGCTTAGAGCTTGTCCCACGTGGGGCGGTGCCCCGCTGGTGAGAGACACCTGGTTGGGGAAATCCCCGCTGATCGACAGTAGGTCGGCGCCGGATCTCGTCATCCAGAGGGGAGGATCACCGCCACCTCCCGATGAAATCAAGCACTACATTTACGGGAATAACGACTTCGGTAGTTGACGCGCCCGGAATTACTAACAATTAATCAATCAAACGAGAATCTCGTAATGAACTACGGCAACGTCACTACCCTCTTTTCCCCTTCCTTGCACACATAGTTCTCTGAGATCCTTGGCAGCGAGTAGTAGGGCAGATGTCCGCACCCCCGATCTCCCGACATCCCACCAGCCTCTGGACCACCTTCCCATTTGTCACCCGCCACTATTTCGCAAATTCTATCAAAACACGTCCTTGAGTTAGAACTGTGGGGTATGGCGACCTAAATCACATTTTCGATATGAAATGGCGGAGTGATCTGGCGTTTTAGCTCATTGGTCAGCGTGCTAGCCTTCCATGGCGCGGCCCAGGGTCCGATTCCCGGTCCGACAAGATTATAGTGTGCATTTTCCTTGCGATGTCCTTGCAAATGCTGCTGTATGACGATGAGAAAAAACGCTTCTCGGCTTGAGAAGACCAGGATATAGGGTGGGGATGTCTTCGTGCTAACCACACGTACCCCTTTACCCATAGTCTCGTGGCCGGGAATTCGCCAAGTACAAACAAACAAACAATGGCGGTGGGATAGTCGTGATTAATTATATTATATTTTTATTTTATTTTAGGAAGGAGAAAAGAAGCATCATAATTAACATTGTACTACTTCTCTACAAGATAGCATAATGCAATTACTATTTCTCTAAGATGTTAGAAGAATTTTGAAATATTCGGACCAAAATTCATAGGACACTATGTGCACAAGTAAATCTAAAATTAATTCGTGCGTTATTCTCGATTAAACTTACACTCTCTTTTTTATCACCCTCAACGAAAATATATCACCTTATTAATTTATTATTTATTATCATTACATTATTATTCTATTCGAACTACATATTTCATAAAATATATGTTTTAAAATTTACTTAGAACTATAATATACGACAAAAATGTTCATTGCCGATGACGGAATTATTTTATTGTTTAGAACTTTCATTTATTTTAGTTAAATAAGAATATTGTTGTAAGGAGTTTTTATCTTTGTTTTGTTTATAGAGACAAACATTACTGCAATAATTCAACACGCTTGTTCACAAGTCTTGGGAACGCAAAGGAAACTAGAAAGAAATAAAACTTTCTGGATACAAAAACAAAACATGAGTTTTTAATACTTTTTAATATACATTCATTGATGAAGAAAACACATATGTCTGATGATTTAAATGTCATAACACATATGTGAAATTTAAATGTCATTTTTCATATCGAAAATTTCACATTACTGTGAAAACTTTACTTCTTGTTATAGGCATTAGAAAACAGGACTATTTGGACTCTCAATTGGATCCTATGCCAGGACGTTTGTCAAATTGATTCTATTACTACGGAGATTGTCAAAGAAAACATTACACAACGTTCATTGTGAACATTATACAGAACTGGGAGCACGGTTTTACTCTTGGGTCTCGGTGCTGGAAGTCTCAAAATTTTCCGTAGAGATGAAGAAAATTTCCGTACAGAAAAAATCTTTCGTTAAGATTGTTATCACAGTTCTAAAGTTGAATGTTAATAACTACACAGCAAATAGCGGTAGCAGCATAATCTAGTGGGAAAAGGAGGGGAAAAGGGAAGAATGAATAAAATTAATTTTTGGATGCTTGGAAAATTCATAGTATCTACATCTTCAAAGATTTGTTGGACCAGACCAGTACTTTTCAATCGCCTCGGCACTTATTGTTGGGAACTATCAGATATGGGTTTCGTTATTGCATGATGTCCAGACGATTAACGGCCTTGGTGTCCAGAACACGAGTTAATTTCACGATTATCGTAGAAATCCTCAGGCAGATAAAACACGCTATTTATGAAGTAATTATAAAAAACTTAAGCATGGACACATTTAACGACATCTGATTTGCAGGAAAAAAAGATGAAATGCTCAATACCTGTACTCTATTATCCACTTTTCCTTGTCGTAGCCAGCCGTAGTTTCACCATCCTAGTGATAAACTTCTATTACGCCACATTCAGGTTCATTAATTCGTTCTCGATTAAGTTTTCACTGCCCGCACCTGTGCACATGCGATCCTTGCAGTTCTTCACAGCGTCGGAGACATGATGGATCCAAATTCTGCTTTCCTCGCTGGTCGCAGCACTGAAATTGTAGATACGAGGGTCGTTGGAGACGACGGTGATGTAAAAAGATTTGGTGTCTGCGGCGCTGGCCCGCACAAACACCTCGGGGACTCGAAGAATCGGTGAACACAAGCACTCTGTAGCACAAGGGGGTTGGAAGAACAAGAGCATGAATTTATCAATCTTCTTCTGCCAGATGATGATGAAGTCCTCCAAGAGTAGTAAGTGAACATCAATGGATTCTTTTTTTGTGCTGTCAGTTCTCCATTTCAATGTGCCCTCGAACAGAAGTTTGTGTTTCGTCAAATCCAGACCTTTAAATTCTTTAGCAGTTGGGTGTTCTGTCTTTTCAAAGAAAGACATATCCAACATCTTTTGGATTTCCCACATTCTTTTTTGTTCATCACTTAAACGCTCGCTGAACCTCTTGCAAGAGACGTCGCGAGTTGTTGATGCAAGAACTGTCTGTTCCATCGAGATTGCACATTTGCGTTCTTTGCAGTCTTCCACAGCCTTGGAAAGGCGGTGAAACCAAATTCTGCATTCCTCCTTGGATGAAGACACAAAATCGTAAATATTGGTCTCGGAGACGTCAATGAAGTAAAACGATTTGATATCTAGAGCATTGGGTCGCACAAGCATCTCGGAGAAGCGAATAATGGGTGGAACCAAGCTGTCTGTAGCATGATGGTTGTAAAACTTTAGTATGAACTTGTCGTTGTTTTTGTGCAAGATGATGATAAAGTCCTCCATCAGCAGGACTTGCACGTCAATAAAACGCTTTTTCGTGCTGTCAATTCGCCATTTCAATGAGCCCTCGAACAGAAGTTTGTGTTTCGTTAAATCCAGACCTTTAAATTCTTTAGCAGTTGGGTGTTCTGTCTTTTCAAAGGAAGACATATCCAACATCTTCTGGATCTCCCATGTTCTTGAGTGGTGTTCACCACTGAAAGGCCCGCTGGAGCTCTTGCAAGAGACATCGCGAGATGTTGATGCTGGAACCGTCTGTTCCATCGAGATGGCACATTTGCGTTCTTTGCAGTCTTCCACAGCCTTGGAAAGGCGGTGAAACCAAATTCTGCATTCCTCCCTGGATGCAGCAACAAAATCGTAAATGTTGGGCGTGGAGACGTCAATGAGGTAAAACGCTTTGATGTCCAGCGCGTTGGGTCGCACAAGTGTCTCGGAGAAGCGAATAATGGGAGGAACTAGGCTGTCTGTAGCATGATGGTTGTAAAACTTACGGATAAATTGGTCTTTCTTTTTGTGCAAGAGAATGATGAATTCCTCCATCAGTAGGACGTGTAGATTAATGAATTCCTCCTTTGGGGTGTTATTTCGCCATTTCAAAGCACCTTCATACAGTAGTGTGTGTGTGGTCAAATCCAGATCCTTAAATTCTTCCACAATTGGATGCTGCGTCTTTAGAAAGGCAGCCATGTTCAACTGCATTTGGATATCTAAAAGTCTTTGTTCGTTCTCATGTAACGTAACACCCACGTTACAAAAAGTTTGCTCTCTTCTTTCCAAAAAGCTTTGAGAGCCTTTATCTTCCTGACATCCTGTAACCCGTGTATTTAGCCTATTCATAACTATTAGACTGCTCGGAGAAGAGTATCACAGACTGCGTCTGACCACAGTGACGATATTTCGAGCACTGCAGCTTCTGTTTGCAGTGGTGGGCTTGGGGCCGATTGTGACGACGACTCAGCTGTTGCTGAACCGCGCCGTTGAATGGACTGATAAGTCTCTTCGATTAGATTAAATGCCGGATGCCTTCCAAGAAATGAAAGCATTAAAGGAACTGAATACAGATATGTTTTTTGCTAGATTTTACAAATACAAAAAAAAAAAAAAAACTTGCTCCATGTGGATGGTGTGTAACTCGGAAATCTGTCGAATGTCATCATAAAACGCGGTGCTGGCTGTGGTTTACGTTGATGCGGGTAAGATTGCCACAAATGCTTTGAGACAATAGTAAACCGGGGGAGGGGATCATTGGGTAATAATGATACATTAGTACACATCTTTAAATAAAATTCTGTGTGCATTACGCCAAGCACTCATCAGGAGTTCATTTAAGTAGTATATCCATGAAAGACATTCATGAAACTCATTTCTAGCTTACGTTCGCCGTTCTGAGCACTTGAACAAAGATATACTTATTACGAGACAACCGCATGGATCTGCGCAATAGCCGGAATTGACATCAGAGTAAAGTTAGCTCTAATCGAGATTAAAAACTTGACATTATAAACATTTAAAAACTCTACTAACACTTGTTCGCTCATACAGAAGTTTTTTTTGTCATTCGGGTAAGATATTTTTACATGCTCACTATTTTTATTTTTTAATTAGTGAACTAGAAATAGAAAAGGTTAACCGTTCACTCAAATAGTGAATACGTGGCAATCTTATAATATGCCTTGTCAATTTCAGAAAAAAATCCTGGTCCCTTGAGCCCTTGGTCTATTCAACAAATTTTATTGTGTATGCTTCTTTAAAATTTCATCCATTATGATTAAAACATCCTTGAAATCAAGAATCTAAAAGGAAAATAAATTCATTTACATTCATAAATGGAAATGTGAAAACGAAAAAAAGGAGTCCAATACGGAAACTGAATCATTTTAACACCATTTCGCAGTAAAACCTGATACCTTATTAAACAGAAAATCTTATTTTACGGTCTTGAAAATTAGTCAGGTGATATAAGGTGACCAAATCGTAAAAACCAAAAAACCGTGACATTATGACTTTTTCTTGACTAAAAACCGAGACACGCACACAATACAGAAAGCAACATTATACACTGTAGCAAACTATGCTTTAAACACAATTGGGAATAAATAGCACGAATAAAAATAAAATAAGTCCGCAATTTCAGATGTATTTCATGTATCTATTAGTAAACATTACTTCTTGTAAATACGGTACATTATTTACAATGTAACATTGAAATTCGATTTCTTAATTTGAACTCTTATTCATTATAACGTTGGCCCATATTTCTCAATTAAGATTACTTCCTCTAATAGCTTTAGTTGCTTTCATAGGTCGCACAGAAACTCTCATAAGCAGAGGGTTCGGATTATTGAATTTCTTGGTAACGATATCGATAACGATAAAGCATGAACAAGCTCAAATGACGCAATAGCTAATTTCCCTTCCTAGAACCACCACTAAATCTCTAACTTCTTGATTTCAATAGTCTGTGAAACACCCACCTGTTACGTGGTACATGAGCCTAATGTAAACCCAACGGAATATGTTATGATAAATTAAAAATTGTTGACGGCACTTAATGCCGATTAGTCATTGTCAGAAAAAGGGAAATTTTGGCGTCCTGTTTTCATTTAAAAAAATACAGGACAGGAACTCAAAAAAATGGAAATGTCCCGGCTAATATGGGACGTCTTAAGGTAATCTCATACCTAATATAGGTTCATATCTATAATAGGTAATCAGAACTATATAGGTAGATAATAAAATAGGTAATCATAATTAATAATAATTTATAATCATAATATATAATAGGTAATCATAACTAACGTATCTATAATAGGTAAGATAATCTCATATCAATTTTTTTAAAATTAATTTTCTTTTGAGTCAAAACAACAGCAAGGTCATTAGTGATTACAAAGCTAATATATTGTTGGTTACATGTTCTCGACATTTCTTCTTTCCATAATTGTTTACATCAGTTTAAAGTTAACAAATAGAACAATTAGTACAAATACATTAATTTACAAGCACAAATTATGAAATGAATCGTAAGTCATTTAGTGTGTATATGACACTTTAAAAATATAATAATGCAGTACAAAGGGACAAAATAAAGGTTTACGAAAAGAATCGTCTGAGAGTTTATCGTTTGTTTTTGATTTTACAATTTGAACTAAAAAAACAATTTTATGTAAAATCAAGTACATTTATTATTATTATTATTATTATTATTATTATTTTAAATCTTTCTGCTTTTAAAATACTTTTTCGGGAAAATTAGAATTTATTTGTAAAGTTTTCTTTCTCTTTAATTAATTTATTTATTTGGTGAAAAAACAAGTAAAAACTGTATATGACGTATGGGGGAAGAGATTATCTGCGCACATTTTCTTGAGGCCCAGAATAAAGAAAGCGAAATTAGTAACATTTGAAAAACTACAAAAATAATTTAGAAAAATTATTATTTTAGAAAAATAGAAATTAGAAAAATTAATTAGTGGTGCCTGATCAAGAAAGTCGTGAGCGTCGAAAATGAAACAATTATAGTTCAGGAAAAACATGTAAAATTAAGATTAAAAATTTTCTGTTTTTCTATAGTCCTTGTAAATTACAACATTAATGTTTCCTTGAAAGTCTAATATCATTTTTGTTTGACAAATTCCGCATTTCTTACTTGAAAATTCTCGTGCGAGAAATAGAGATTTCGTTCCCGTGCTGGCAGCTGTTTCGTGAAAAGCTTGTCAAGTGGGTTCGGCGGAAGAATGCCTACACCAAAAGTGATAAGAGAATGCATACACTGACAAGAGATACTTGTCCTCGGATAGTTAAAATCAAGTCCGAAGGAGAATAATCGGTGATTCAGTACTTCATGTTAACAAAACCATTGACAAAGCACCTTTAAACAAATATTTGCAGCAAAGAACGCGTTTGGCATGTTATATATATAATATATTATATATATATATATATATATATATATATATATAAATATTGCTACAAAATGGAGCAGATCAGCAGATGGAGCGAATAATGTGGGTTTGGTAAATATGTAATATGAAAAATTCCGAGTGGAACGAACTGGGAATTTGGGATGAGAGAAATATTCCATAAAAGTGAAATTCCATAAATTAACCAAGTTTTTCGGTAATGCGTCGACTCAATAAGTATACGCGATCAACTATTTTGTAAGATAAATTCATTAGTATTGTGAGTTTACATGTTTATAGCGACATGACAGACAAAATCGATTCGCAAAAATTGTTTTATGAGTTAACGTCAAACAATGCAAAGAGCAGCGCTGTTTTTCATTGCCCAAATGAACTCTGCTGAGGTTACATAAAATAAATGCGATAACAAATAAATGTAATGAGAATTTAATAATAAACATGACAATATAAAAAAATATTTTGTATATTTCCTGACGTCCATTTTCGGTGGGAGGGGGACCCTCACTCGAAATCCTCGAACCAATCGCCGGCCCTGATACAGATGTTGTCGTACCAGTTTCCCCTTCGTTTGTGCCGAGGCTACCTTTTCTATTTCGTCCCATTCCCCTTCCCTTTCCGGCTGCCATGTATCGGCGCCTGAGGGACCTAACAAGCCCTCCCGCGGCAATCACCCTTCTTTTTTAGTGAAGAGCACCGTCGCCCATCACGCCCAGGTCGCCCTTAGGCCCAACTCGCTCCTGCGACATTACACAGACACAGGGGTAGCCCGCAGCCCCATGGCAGTGCTTGCACCACAGAGGCGTAGATACGGAGGGGGGGCAGGGGGGGCGGCGCGCCCCGGGTGACACCATTCTAGGGGTGACACCAATTAAATTATTTTATAGATGGAATTATATAATTTAAAGCATTTACTTAAACATTTTATATAATAATAGTTTTGTTAGTTTTAGTAGTTTGAACATTTTATTGTTGGAATTATATAATTTTTATGGTTTAGTTAAAAATGATTTATATTAAATTTAATAAGTATACATTTAAATCATTAGCATAGACTATGATTTAATTGCAATTATATTGCAATTATTCTTAATTACATAGAATGTTTTAATATAAAATAAATAACTATCATGTGCAAATATGTTTGTATTTTTAATAAAATAATGTATAATCAATGCAGCAATAGATATTTTATACTTAATTTATGGGGGGGGGGGACACCATTCGCTTCGACCCAGGTGACACCACCTGAAGCTACGCCACTGTTGTACTATTCTCCCGGGTGTAGCCAGCCAATGTTTCAATTACGCACGCAATGACAGCGCACTAGATGCACGGGTGTTAAAAATAACACTGATGTTTAGCGAACCTGCGCCATTCTGCGCGGCAGTAAATAGCGCGAATTGAGCTGAGCCCGTCGCGCCGCGAGTTGCCCACTTTCTCCGCAGCCGCTTCGCGGCCGGCGCCCGGCGCAGCGGCCGGCCAGCGAGTAAAGATCGCGACCTGTGACGTCATCGCTTTTCGTCACCCGCTGCGGCGCGGGCGGTTTCTCTCGCGCCACACGGCCCATTCCAAACACGTCACGCTTTCCTAAAAACCTCTATCTTGTACATATACCACGTTTAGACTTTTTTAAATTACTTACATTTTGACTGACTTACATTTTCATAAAATATTAACAAGACGGAGCACCTTTTACTAAATAAATGAAACAAATGGATGATGAAACACACATTGCATTTAATGTTCTTTTAAACAGCACAGAAAACGTTTTACATTTTCATCAAATGTCTGCAATTTTTTCAGGAGTAGCGAGTCTTCACATTAGAAAATAATACTGTGAAATCATAATTTTATTTTACAATTATATAAAGTTATTATAAAATTGTATTGTTTTTTATTGTGAAAACAATATTGTGAATTGTACGGATTTCAACAATCAACACAAACACAACTAATTGTATATCCCACTTGAGGATCGAATCGCATTGTTCTAATGCAGGCCTGCACAGCACTTTGCACTTTCGCTGACGTCGGGAGCCACTCGAGAGCACATCCAGGAAGCTAAGAGGGTGGGGATGAGACCCATTCTAGGAGTGGGGAACACCAATGAGAATGCGCAATTCGAGCCGTAGCGCGGAAATTGAAATTGCAATCGGCGAGGGAGTGACGGACCGTTACATAAGTTGATGTAATATTGCCTTTTGCGTTGTATTGTAAATGTTTGTTGGCAATAGATGATAATGTGAAATATGAACCTAAAAAGAATTAGACATACCTACATATTTACATAATTCTACCACCAAGTATTTTAATTGGACGCCAAGTGGACACCAAGTATTATAATTGCTTGTAGAGCTGATGCTGTAATTACTTTGCTACCATGTAATCACAAATTTAGTATGGTGCTAAAACACAAAATTCTATTATTCTAGTTGTTTTTTTGACGGTAATAGTAATAAACTATTTTTTCGTTAACTATTTAATTGAATAAGACAGTTATACGAAAGAAAAACCCATTTATCACATTTTGGCTCTCGCGCCTTTTACTACATTTGTGACTAGATAGTGGCTTCTGGCATATAGTTCGTATACCTCTCGTATAATACGGATCGTCCCATTTATCTGAGTTCTTTGTCGTCCCGAAAAACGATGGGACCCCAAAATGTAAAATAAGGCATAATTGAATTGAATTGAAACGTCCAATATTTCGTTTTGTCTTTTTTAGCTACTCGGTGCCACGATGAAAATACTAATTACATTTTTTACCATGTGTGATGCGAAAAATAAAAATATCGTCTTTGTAAGTATTTTCTTGTATCTCACAAATCTCGTAGGTTTGAGAACTTTTTAATACGTTTATACCTTTTCCTCTTCAAACGAAACTGTAAAGTAACATTTTCTCGAACACGATGCAACACAGCCAAAAAGTTATTATATTCACTCTGAATGCTAACAAAATTGCCTGTGATATGATTTCTATTCATTCTTTTATTCCCAATAGCATTCGAGTTATTTACTGGCAAAATTTGTTAAAAATTCCAAAAAACTTTATTGCCTCACGTTTTTCGATATACTTTTCTAACAACTTTCCGTTTTAATATAGGAAATTGAAAGATAGGCAAGGGGTGGAATTTAATATGTGAGAGTTCTCGCACGGGTAAGCTAGTCCTATCTTTAAATGATCAAAACTTACCGAATTTAAAATGTTGGACAGTTCCAATTTATTATTTCTTTTCTTTGTGCTGTAATCACAAAAAAAATTCAGCCTTCAACAGCATTTTTTACTTCCAGAAAAAATCTCAAATACACGACCCCTGTGGACCAATTATAATAAAAACTACCCCTGTCGACCAATTATAATAAAAACATAAAGCAAATGTTAAACATTCAGTGACCTAAGGTGTCTTTTGTGATTAAGCAATACTTAGGTTAAAAATTAGGCGTCCCGTATTTATTTTAGAAGAATATATATATATATATATATATATATATATATATTTGAATCTTTTTCTGGTATAGCGCACTTAGCTGCTTTACAGAACTGATTAGAATAATACAGACTATATGCACAATATAATACAAAGTATAAATAAGAAGGAGGATGACCCCACTGGGCTCCTCAATTGGAAATCGCGGTGGGTATTTTAGAAACTATTGCTGGGTGCTGGTTAAATGTATGATATATCAGGCTTATGATATGGAGGTACAGTTGGATTTATGGAGGGCGGAATTTATCTTTGGGAAATCTTGATGGTATGCGGTTTAGGTGCGGATAAGTGGTTTTTCCTAGTGAGAATGTCGATTGCAAAGGGTGGTTATGAAGTTTGTTAATGAATCTTTGGGAGAGGTGGGCAATGTGCTGGGCGACTGAAGGAAATTTTAGATCATTGTGGATTTGGGCATTTGAGATGTACCATGGGGCATTTAAGGCTGTACGGAGGACTTTATTTTGTAGGGTTTGGATGCGTTTTATTGTTGAGGGCGCTGCACCCCCCCATATTGGGGCTGCGTACGTGATTGCAGGGAGTACTAGTGATTTATATAAATGTAGCGTGGTTCTTAGGTTAAGGGATGGCTTTCTATTAATAAGAGGATAGAGTTGGGGGTTTCTATTAATAAGGGGATGAGAAGAATATATGAACCCCATTGTGGCCTGCACTTGCGAAGCACTCGCTCCCCATTCCGGGGGTCGCGCAAGGATCGAACTCCGGACCCGAACCACTCGCGTGACACGCCGTTTCCTTGTTTCTGCTCAGAGCGCCAATGCGAATTCTCGGCCGCATCGCATGTGAAGGCCAAGGCTCTCCGTCGAGATTGCCAACCTCTGCAGTGTTTGAGTTCACCTAGTGACCTACAAGAGCATTCGATGGAATGACGAAGCAGGGGCAACCGAGGTAGTGGACGTGGGATCAGAGCGGAGGGAAATTGTAGCATTTGAGAACAGTCAGAACATGACCATTTTAAGGTAATGTCAAATAATGTCTGGGTCATAAGTATGGTGTGTCCGGAGGGAAAAAAGTCAGATCTATAACTCCCAATTGATCCACAACTAGGCAGTTTTGTGAGTTTTATTTCAGGCTAATTATTACGCATCGTGACAAATTTTATCGTAACTATTACTCGTACTACTTTTATCGTCGTTATTACTAGTTGCCTTGATATTTATACAGTAAAACATGCTCAATGCGGAATCTGAACGGACTAGTATTTTTTAAAAAATATACAATGTAATACTGTAGAATTTACGTTCGCCAGGACCGCTCTTTATGTTGACATTAGACATATTTCCTCATTACAGACGATTCGCATTGAGCAAGTTTTTCTTTATAACACAATCATGTCCAAGTAGCTCTGCAAGCTGCCAGCAATAATGCTGTCTGCATTGCAAGTTGCATCGCTTCTAACAACATTTCGTGATGTAACCAAATTTCGAATAACATTTTGCGTTTGAGACCCCCCCCTCTAGCTTCTTGAAACGGACGAGAGTCCAAACAAAGTGATGTCGTTTAATATCTAAACAAAGCAATGAAAGCTTTGTTGTTTAAAAACGTTATTTATATTAAAAGTAGTAATGGACATTAAAATCCGTAAAATATTTCTATGAATTCAATGTAGAATAATCAACGTGGTGCTAAAAACTTGATTGCGAGTGGTTTCTGTGTACATTCAAACCTGATGGTGTCTACGCATTTTACGGTTCCATGCTTTTACTTCCTATTCCTACTTAGTATCTGAAGTGCACGTAACTTGTGGTTTCTCATCGTTGATCTATTTTAAGACTTGACGCATCGTACTCTACGAAATGAGCGGTGTGCCCCCCCCCCCAGTAAGCAATTATGCTGCAGTCCATTAGCAGGCGGTGGCAACGAACGTGAAAACAAAAGAGCTTATTTTCGAAAAGGGCCAAATGCATTAAATGTACTTAAAGAAAAGGATTGACGTAAATCAACTGTTATGAGGCTATCCAATCCGAAGCTTACACGTCACTACAGTGACGTCACTATGGTGACGATCAACCTCCCGATTGGAGGACACCGTCACAGCTGATTTAGGTCAAGTGCAGCTCTAAATAAATCCAAATATAGTTTGCACGTAATTTTTGGTTGAAATTAATGCTAGTTGTAAAAAGAACGTTTTCTCAAAACGCGCACCAATTTTTTTAAAATTTTTTTTCTAGGAATAAAATGAATGATGGAGGTCTCATTTTCGTTGATCCCTCTGAATTTTCGAAAATTGCGTGTTGGATATATTATATTGAGAGAATTCGATTTTTAAGCGTCGCATCGACTCGAGTTGGGACGTCAGAGCGGCTCCATGGTGTGGAGGTAAGGCACACGGCGAAGGATCTCGGAAGACCGGAGTTCGAGTCTCGATGCTGAAAAAGTATTGGTGGTTAACACGTTTATGTAGTACCATTTTGCGTAGTAGTTACAAATAGTGGTACACAAGATTATATGTATGCCTTAGTGTAGCACCACTAGTTTCAGTTTCCTAGGAAGTTAATATTTCGCGTAACTGAAACTCAATTCAGTAACATTACAAACTATTTTGAAGAAAACCAAACGTGTTATAGTTCGAAAGTCGAACTTGTCAATAATAAATCCGAAATTTAATCTCTTGAAAAAGTTTAAATTAGATCGTTGTGATGTTCATTAATTTTACAAACTTTTTTCAATTTCCTTTGAAAAATGATAATAATATTTATTTATTTAAGTGTGAGGTAATCCATCACTCTACGTGAATAGTGAAACACAAAGTGAAGAAACGACAAGACTTGAAAGAAAATAATAAGTTAGAAAGAAGAAAGAGGTTTTTTTCGGTGAAGATAAATTCAGTAGCAGTGTTTTAGGTGAAGTAAGGCGTTTACGAATCACATAGACGTATGTTTTGAGTAATATTTATTAAAAATTCCTCAATGTTATGTAAAACATTTCTGAAGCAGTAAAATGCTTCCAGTTTGCATGTATAAAATATATTAATTATGATTAATGATGATTAATCACTTTCAATTTACGAAAATATTTAAGAAAACTTTTATTTCTCATATTAGATTCAATGATGTGATAGCTATATATGTTACAATGGAGTTATTTCTTCGTGTAAAAAAGGAATAAGGTCTGGTTTTATACTATTAATCACTGCAATTAAATAGAACTGTGTAATGAGTGATGCAGGTTTTTACCTGAAACCAAAAAAACAAGTAGATGCCAATATTTATTTTTACATTTCAGATTGTTTCGATTGTTCAAACAAATCATTATATAAAAATGTAAATTAATTTTTGAAAGAACCAATGGAAGGAGGTTGGCATTATTTTCACGCAATAAATAACTTTGAAATTACATAAATATGCATTTTTACGATTGGTAAAATCAATTCTCCAATCTTCGCAATTATGGCATTAGTTTTAGCAAAAATATTGGTATTGCAAACGTTTAGTAATGGATTTCTCGGAATAAATGAATGTAATTCACAAACAAGAATTGAAAACTAATCTATTTAGAAACGTAGCCGAAGAATTTTTCGAGGTGGTGGCTAGAAAGTGCCACGTTCAGAGACTATTCCAATACCTTCCAGATGTTGGACGTCAGACACTTTTGGGTATGCACTCACAGCGGAGAAGGCGTGTATCGGCCAGTGCCCCGCGCTGTATCTGCCGTGACTCAGCCGCAGAGCAGATAACTTTCCTTCTGCTGCCACCACTCGTTGTCCTCTTGAACGCGCCCACACATCCGTCTGGAAGTGGACTGCACAGTCTCCTCTGATTCCATTTGTGTTTTGCTTCTTGTTTAATTTCCCCGTACTCAATAACCTCCTCAAAATTAGGCACATTACCGGATGTCCCTCTTGCAAACAGAGTTAATTCTAAGGTCACAGAAATATGGTCATCAGAGCCTGACCCACGAGTCCATCAAAAATTTTATTATTTCGTAAAATTCTTTCGTATATGAACATGTTCTGACGATAGAATTTATTGATTAAAAGCAAATTAATTTTCTTTGGGTTCGCAGAGTCGACTTTTATTATTTGCACACTGCGCTGTAAATAAAGCAAAAGAGACTACATGCGGCATTTAATAGTGACAAAGTAACGTGAGGAACGCGAAGGAAAAAAATCAATAAGTAGTAACGGTACTTTTCCCAAACGCTTTGCCTTCAGAGGCGTTCCTTAGCACAGAAGTGAGGACAAGGATATTCAGTTCTTTCAGGGGTAATACATTATGTTCAGAAAGACTGACTGCGAGAGCTTGTTTCGATTGAGATTGATTGGTCGTTAGTGATTCCAGGCGCGTCAACTACTGAGATCATTAGTGCTGGAGTGATGTTTTTCCTCGGGAGGGGGCGATGCCAAACCAGGTATCTCCCACCAGCGGGGCACCGCCCCAGCCGGGACAAGCTCTAAGCTCCCGACCGGTCTCCCGGCTTATGTGGTTGTTAGTGTGTGTGTGTGTGTGTGTGTGTGTGTAAGTAAGTAAGTAAGTAAGTAAGTAAGTAAGAGGAAGGAAAGATCGCGCGCGGTCGGTGGCCCATTTATTAGGTTACTGCTCCAGCATTCCCCTGATGATGACTGGAGAAAACCCGGAAAACTACCGTGGCTATAAAGCTTGCCAGATAGGTTGAATTCAGTGTCTCGAGAAGAATTCTAGCGGCCGGCTGCTCTGATCGGCAGTTTTTCGTGGTTTCTCCGATCAACACCAGGCGAATGCCGGAGCAGTACCTTCACAAACGGGCCACGAACCGCGCACGATCTTTCCTTCCTCTTCCTTGTCTTATCTTCACCCCTTACTTATACTCACACTAACATCACTCACACTATCACACTTGCCGGGAAACCGGTTGGGGACTTAAAGCTTGTCTCGGGTGGGGCGATGCCCCACTGGTGGGAGATACCTGGTTGGGGAAAACCTTGCTAGCCGACGGTAGGTCGGCACCGGTTCTCGCCATTGAGCGGGAAGAGACCACCGACACCTCCCGAGCAAAAACATACACTACAGTTAGGAGACTAACGACCCTTTTAGTTGACGCGTACATCAGTACGTCAGTTTTCTGTTGCCCAGACTGCGAACGTATTTTTTCACGCTTCCACATACAATTTACTCTAATTGTTAGCAGTTTGGGAGATTGTGGAGTGTTCCCACAAAGTCTCAGAAATGCATTTGGTTTATAGGAATTTAATGAAAGAAATTTGTATTTTTTATTTATAGTTAATGATCGCGCGAAAATCGCTAAAATGATACCAAAAAAATTAATCAAAGTTTGGTTATCAACATGCATCTATCGAAATGTACCAAATATAAAGTGAATAAATACCAAATTCTTCTTAAAAGAACTCGAAGCGCTTTTCTCGAAGTGATATATGAGGTGTTCTTTTCACATTGCAAATCATGTCTTCAGCTGTCATTGTAAAACCTTAATTGCCTTTTTCCCTCCGCACGTATGCACGGTATTTTTCATGCACATGCCGTAAGATATTCTTGGGTGAAGGGTGATTATCGGTTACAATTCTATACTCTATTCAAGCAACATTATAGCTTATTTCGAAATAACAATTAAGTCAAGAGACAGTCATGTTTTGAGGTCAAGAAAAAATATATGACTAACTGACCGGGAGGGACGTGTTAATTTATTTTCATTCATGAAAAGTCAGAAAAATTGTGTTAAAAGCGAAAATACAATATTGGAATCCTATTAGTGAACTTTAAGAAATTAAACGTGTGTTAAATAAGGTTGAATGTACTAGAAATGTACGCTCATTGTAGTTCTTCACGGAGTAATATTGTGAGTGAAGGGGGATGATGCATTTGAAGCGAAATATTCACAGCTACCGGCGACTACATTCACATATACTAACAGCCCACACACTCATTCATACAGAATGACAAGCGGGATCATACATTATAAAACGCAAATCTCCCGCCATCAGTGCCGCGCGATGGCGAAATCGGTAGCTCACCTCCCGTTTCCCAACGCCCAAGTGCCGCCCCTAACCTGCCCCGCGGCGCGGCGCGGAGCTGCCGGGAGGTCGCATGCGGGCGAGCTGGCGTGCGTGCGTGGTGGCGCGTGCGGGCGGCGCGGGGCGAGGGGAGGGGCGGGGCGGAGGAACGCGGGTCGACGTCACGCCGCGTGACGTCGGACGACTTGGCACGTGCCTCTTTCTCCTCCGGCGCCCCGCCTCCTCCTCTGCGTCGCTCCCACGTCGGTGGGCGGGGGGGGCGAGGGCCACGCGGCGCTGGTCGTACGAAGCTGGCGGAGAGCAAGGCAGAGGTGGCGGAGGGGGTGATGGAGGTGGAAGTGGAAGCGGGGGAGGAAGCGAAGCTGGAGGTGGTGACGGAGGCGGAGGTGGAAGTGGAGGTGGAGGCAGAGGTGGAAGTGGAAGCGGAGGAGGAAGCGAAGCTGGAGGTGGTGACGGAGGCGGAGGTGGAAGTGGAGGTGGAGGCAGAGGTGGAAGTGGAAGCGGAGGAGGAAGCGAAGGTGGAGGTGGTGACGGAGGCGGAGGTGGAAGTGGAGGTGGAGGCAGAGGTGGAAGTGGAAGTGGAGGAGGAAGCGAAGCTGGAGGTGGTGACGGAGGCGGAGGTGGAAGTGGCGGTGGAGGCAGAGGTGGAAGTGGAAGCTGGGGAGGAAGCGAAGCTGGAGGTGGTGACGGAGGCGGAGGTGGAAGTGGAGGTGGAGGCAGAGGTGGAAGTGGAAGCGGAGGAGGAAGCGAAGGTGGAGGTGGTGACGGAGGCGGAGGTGGAAGTGGAGGTGGAGGCAGAGGTGGAAGTGGAAGCGGAGGAGGAAGCGAAGGTGGAGGTGGTGACGGAGGCGGAGGTGGAAGTGGAGGTGGAGGCAGAGGTGGAAGTGGAAGCGGAGGAGGAAGCGAAGGTGGAGGTGGTGACGGAGGCGGAGGTGGAAGTGGAGGTGGAGGCAGAGGTGGAAGTGGAAGCGGAGGAGGAAGCGAAGGTGGAGGTGGTGACGGAGGCGGAGGTGGAAGTGGAGGTGGAGGCAGAGGTGGAAGTGGAAGCGGAGGAGGAAGCGAAGGTGGAGGTGGTGACGGAGGCGGAGGTGGAAGTGGAGGTGGAGGCAGAGGTGGAAGTGGAAGCGGAGGAGGAAGCGAAGGTGGAGGTGGTGACGGAGGCGGAGGTGGAAGTGGAGGTGGAGGCAGAGGTGGAAGTGGAAGCGGAGGAGGAAGCGAAGGTGGAGGTGGTGACGGAGGCGGAGGTGGAAGTGGAGGTGGAGGCAGAGGTGGAAGTGGAAGCGGAGGAGGAAGCGAAGGTGGAGGTGGTGACGGAGGCGGAGGTGGAAGTGGAGGTGGAGGCAGAGGTGGAAGTGGAAGCGGAGGAGGAAGCGAAGGTGGAGGTGGTGACGGAGGCGGAGGTGGAAGTGGCGGTGGAGGCAGAGGTGGAAGTGGAAGCGGAGGAGGAAGCGAAGGTGGAGGTGGTGACGGAGGCGGAGGTGGAAGTGGCGGTGGAGGCAGAGGTGGAAGTGGAAGCGGGGGAGGAAGCGAAGCTGGAGGTGGTGACGGAGGCGGAGGTGGAAGTGGAGGTGGAGGCAGAGGTGGAAGTGGAAGCGGAGGAGGAAGCGAAGGTGGAGGTGGTGACGGAGGCGGAGGTGGAAGTGGAGGTGGAGGCAGAGGTGGAAGTGGAAGCGGAGGAGGAAGCGAAGGTGGAGGTGGTGACGGAGGCGGAGGTGGAAGTGGAGGTGGAGGCAGAGGTGGAAGTGGAAGCGGAGGAGGAAGCGAAGGTGGAGGTGGTGACGGAGGCGGAGGTGGAAGTGGAGGTGGAGGCAGAGGTGGAAGTGGAAGCGGAGGAGGAAGCGAAGGTGGAGGTGGTGACGGAGGCGGAGGTGGAAGTGGAGGTGGAGGCAGAGGTGGAAGTGGAAGCGGAGGAGGAAGCGAAGGTGGAGGTGGTGACGGAGGCGGAGGTGGAAGTGGCGGTGGAGGCAGAGGTGGAAGTGGAAGCGGAGGAGGAAGCGAAGGTGGAGGTGGTGACGGAGGCGGAGGTGGAAGTGGCGGTGGAGGCAGAGGTGGAAGTGGAAGCGGGGGAGGAAGCGAAGCTGGAGGTGGTGACGGAGGCGGAGGTGGAAGTGGAGGTGGAGGCAGAGGTGGAAGTGGAAGCGGAGGAGGAAGCGAAGGTGGAGGTGGTGACGGAGGCGGAGGTGGAAGTGGAGGTGGAGGCAGAGGTGGAAGTGGAAGCGGAGGAGGAAGCGAAGGTGGAGGTGGTGACGGAGGCGGAGGTGGAAGTGGAGGTGGAGGCAGAGGTGGAAGTGGAAGCGGAGGAGGAAGCGAAGGTGGAGGTGGTGACGGAGGCGGAGGTGGAAGTGGAGGTGGAGGCAGAGGTGGAAGTGGAAGCGGAGGAGGAAGCGAAGCTGGAGGTGGTGACGGAGGCGGAGGTGGAAGTGGAGGTGGAGGCAGAGGTGGAAGTGGAAGCGGAGGAGGAAGCGAAGGTGGAGGTGGTGACGGAGGCGGAGGTGGAAGTGGCGGTGGAGGCAGAGGTGGAAGTGGAAGCGGGGGAGGAAGCGAAGGTGGAGGTGGTGACGGAGGCGGAGGTGGTAGTGGAGGTGGAGGCAGAGGTGGAAGTGGAAGCGGGGGAGGAAGCGAAGGTGGAGGTGGTGACGGAGGCGGAGGTGGAAGTGGAGGTGGAGGCAGAGGTGGAAGTGGAAGCGGGGGAGGAAGCGAAGGTGGAGGTGGTGACGGAGGCGGAGGTGGAGCGAGAGACGGAAGCCTTGGCGGAGGCGGAGATGAAGAGGCGGAGGCGGTGGTGGAGGCAGAGACGAGGGCTCGTGCAGGTGTGCGCCGCTGTCGGGGCCTATAATTAAACCCGTTACCTGGGGCGCTCACGTGGGCGCCGACCCCGCCGCGCCGCCACCCCACGCGCCCGCGCCCGCGCGCGCGCGCCGCCCGTGGAGAGTTTTCTGCCTCGCGCCGAGTGCGCGGGCGATAGGAAAGGTAAACAAGCGAGCGCAAGCCGTGCTGACAACGCAGCCTCCAAGGAAGCCTGTCGGGTCCAAGTGGGGGTGGGGGAGTAGTAGTCACACAGCTGACACACTTCACTAAAGCCTACTGCGGTCACCCAAGAGAATTGAAACAGTAGTGAAAATATGACACAAACCATTAGCATTACAATGTGGAGGATATGCACCAAGCATTTGCAGCTATTGATGATACTAAAAACTCCAAAGATATTAAAATTTACTGCTCTCTTCCTTTTCATGCGAAATATTGATATTCAGGATCTTATTACTTACAAAAAAAAATAACAACTGCTAACTTCAATGATAAAAACATCCCCTTTCCGGTAAACATTCTTTTTTATATTTTCGCTCATTCAACAACCATTCCAAAGAAATGTACAGTAAATATGTCACACTTGTTCAACCCACGAATTACTTCCAAGACTCCTATCATCACCCTCCTCCCTCTTCCGGATTGTTTCAGTAGTCACAAGGATGGCAGATTCTTCCCGTCTCTCGGCAGCACTGATTAACTCAACTCGCATGAATTACATTGCCATCTTTAAAATCCTTATAAAGAGAACTCGTAGTAGTAATATTTATCGCAATGTCTCCAGGGAATACGTGTTCCCTTGCCACGCTTTCTTCACAATGTTTTCATGGCCGACAACGGAAAGTGGGGCAATAACTGAAAAACCAACATTGGTAGTATCTGGCTGTCCCTAGAGAAATGGAGCCGTCATTTCCTGCACGCAACTTGTTGACGCCCATAGATCGCGTTGATTCAAGTCAATTCTTTCAAACTGTAAATTCGTTAAAGTCAGGCGTGTCGAAGTATTTGTAATTCTTTAACACATTATGAGAGAAAGCAGAGGAGTCAATGAACAATAAAACTATATTACGAACGTGCAATTACTGAACACAAATGCTCTTCGCATGATATGAATAAACGAATCCCACATTATACAAATATTTCGATTCATTAAATTCTTAAAGAATAATTGGCATTCGTACAAAACTGCATGCAAACTATCTCCATCAGATATACAATTTAGTATTCAAGGATCTTACCGGATGTCAAATTATTTGATTAATAAAATACCTATGTTGTGAAAGTTGGTTTATCTTAAATGTAAGGTGTCAACAAGACACCTAGCGTTTGATTAATCGTTTCTGACACTTGTGAACTAAGAGCATTGATATAATTTAATATAATATTCACTCAGAAACGTGATTCTGATCTGAAAGATCTGAAAGAGTTTATTTAACCCAAGGGCACATGTGTGCTCGAAGAAATACTGTCAGGACAGTTTTTTGCGATAATATTGTGTGTGATCGTGAACGTGTCACTCCACACTCACTGACCCAGTCGTTTCACGTTGCTATCACTGTGTGTTATCTCGAAACGTTTTCACGACCTAGCGACCGGTAAAGCCACGCCCCGTTCGCGCGTGTCCGACTTGGCATTCGCTGCGTCTTTGTCAATCCCCCCCCCCTGGCGGCGCTCTCTAGCGGTCCCACCACAATCGCTCCCGTTGTTTCGCTCGCTGAGTGGTCCACTTAGGAAATTGGGAACAGAACAACAAATCTGGAAGAATGGGGCTACCTCAATCAATTTTCCCCTGAGGATTCTTTGACTAAAACTGAAAAATACATCTGTTGAAAATATTTTTACGCTTTACCGACATCGGAAAAAATTCCAAACCCTTTAAAAATTGTTTCACTTGTCGGTAGAAGTGTCTGTGATTTAAACCATAACAACTCTTTTATGAAGATAACTTAGAGTTTGTAATACTACTGACCAAATAGCAATTTACTTGAACGTGTGCGTATTCCTCCCATATACGTCACAGAGATTGAACTTCTTTACTTTTAATAAATAATTTAATAAAACTGTTTCTCAAAGAAAGTTTGCTAGTGAGGCAAAGGGAACGATGCCTGATATGCCTTCTTAAATGAAAGTCTTACTAATGAAATAGACGAATTTGACCTATCCATAGAAGGAATAAAGAAGTTGAGTTGTTCCACATGCTAAGAACACGATATCGACTTTTAAGAAACAATACATCATATTTTCTTTTTCATCGAATGAGTTTACTCCTTGAAATTGATCAGAAAAGAATCATAAAGGTTTTGTAAAGAATCTCCACCCTATAATAGATGTTGAAAAACATAAATATAAAACAATTTAAGAATACAGAATTTATCATACAAATGTTACCAACTTCTTGGGCGTGCAGAGGGGACGGAGGTGGGCAATTTTTGCCCGAGAGCATATAATGGGAAATTTCATACAAGGAAATTACGCACGTTTGCTCTTGGTTAAAAGACAACTCATTAACAGCTCTAAAAGTTCACGAAATCTCTTTGAGTGCGTTAGAACCTGACCTACCAATCACCAGAGAATGAGAAGTTGCCTATCAGGGGCAATTGTCACACCTGTAAATTGGCTACATGGTTTCCCCACCATAGTTTCATTGGTAAAAGTGATCGCTAGGGAACGGATTTCTATGATTTTGCGTATTTTTGTCCGTTGCTTCAGGGTATAGCTAAGTGAAATTTCTTCACATTTCGTTAGAATTGGATGCTGTGTAAATTAATATGTTAGTACACATTTGTCCATATTTGGCGAAATTTTCCTGTTGGTGCATATTCCCGTAAGTATGGGAGCATATTTTGCATATTTCGTTAAAATAGAGAAAGCGTTTCATGTTTTCATAGAATCTATTTGTGAGCGTTCATTGATTAGAGAAAGCTTCTCAAAGTTCGTATTTTTTTCCCTTTCTATAGATGACAAAATAGTTCTGCAAATGAAAAATATTTCTTGATATAATATTTTTTAAACCAGGTAGAAAATATGAAACAAGACATACACTGTACTTTACTAAGGTGAAAAATTTACTTAAATTAATTCTTTCGCGAGGTAACCTAGGTTATATTATGTTTGCACAAAAATATATATTTTCATTTCAAGCATGCTTCTCCTGAATTTTATCAAGAAAGGTTTATACAGGAAATGAAATATTCTTAACTTTAATTGCGTATTAAAGTGTATATTTCAGAATTTTTGCTTCATAATTGCATATATATTAAAATACATATTTAAGAATTTTTAGGTCATAAATGCGTATTTTAAAAAGCATATTTCCAGATTTTTTAGGGCACAAAAATCCGCTCCCTAGTGATCACGTTCGATCTCTTTCGATCATTTTCATGCCCTAAAAGTTTGTGCTACTTATTCTGAGACAGATGTAGTACACATTACATTTGAATCACGGTTCCCTGCGATCGCAATTTGAAGCTGAAAGGTCCTTAGCCCTCCAGGCGGCCCTCAAAATTGCAGTGCACTCGCTGCTCACAAATGACGCTAATGATCTCACGAGTCTACATCAGCGCTTCGAGTCTGAGTAATGAACATAAAGTTTCGGCGATATAGAGGCTGCGATAAAATTGAAAAATTACGAAAAACACTTTGTACGGAAATCTAGGCTTCTGAGACCAAAACGGTAATGGAATTGTTTGTTACTAATATTATGGTAGACACGATGGCGTACATTGGTCCACTTACTCATTCTCTACATCTAGGTTAAAGAGTAAACGATTGTTCAACAAAATTATACAGAATTAATCAGAATTTTGTGAAGTAAAACAGGAAAATACAAAAAAGAATAAAAATAAAACAAAAGTAAAATTAAAACATGACTCGAAAAGTTCCATTTAAGATCATAACCCACATTGTAAAGATTTTAATAAACATAAAAAGATTTTAATTAGGAGAAAAATCATCGCGACTAAGTACAAAATTTTCAAGCAGAACTTTCAATATATAGGAGCATTTTTATAGAATGTATTTACAATCCACTTAAAAAGGCAATAAAAAGGGATTTAAGGTCAAAAACCAATGGAAAATATGAATTTGGATTCTATTATTATTTTAAAAAACGAGGATAACAATGGCAAAACAAGATTCACACATTTTGCAGGCATTAAAATTAAAATATGCTACTAGAGTATTACAATTAAATTTGAGAAAAAAGATGGATGTTTGACTTTTTAAAATAATTTTAATGAACTTTATTTCCCAAGATAATTAGTAACTATTACTTTTCAAAAATTTTCTACATTGCAGACCCTTGTTATTTATTTCACGGCAATGAAACATTAAAGGATGACGTTTGATGGAATGCAAAGGCAGCTACAAGAGCAATGCCTCACTCCGAAACAGCATAATCCCAACAGCAACGGATATCATCTGGTTTCATTTAGGCCATTCTGTCTCGGCGACATCATTTCTGATATTGGGATCGGCAAACTGCCAAACCCTTTCTGTTCAGTCTGGTCGTGTAAGTAATACTTTTGTAAATGTCAATGTCATAAACAACTTCGAGATAACAAACTGTGGTGTAGAAATATTATGATACAGACAGCGTGATCACTTTAAAAATTTACTGAATTGTATTTGATGCGTGTTGTACAAAAGGTCATGTAATGTTCTATCGTTTTATACGTTTTTCAAATTAGGAAAAGTGGAACACTCAAAGGATCTCAATTTGAGATCAACACAAGAAGTCAATTAAATTTCTAGATTTGCTAAAAAATGCTTAAAATATGCTATAATTTCCCTTTTTATACAAAACTGTCGATAAAAACATATCTTCGATGCAAAAACAAGAACAATTGAATACTTCGATTCCAAGAACAATAGAACAGTATTTGTAACAGTATAAACGCACCTTCTGGAAGTGTTCAAAAATTAATGTATCACTTCAATTCTCTGAAATGTATATGTATTTGCTGTTGTATTTGAAGTACGTGAATATTTCTTCCTGTGAGTCATTTGAGACGTTCCAGAAGAAACAACTCGCGAAAAGCAGGTTATAGTGAACTGCGTTGGTTGTTTACTCTGTGACATCTGCCGGGACGGTTCCTGGTGTGTGGCGCCCCCACGAAGATTCCACGAAGTGTTTGGAAGAGGCGAGGAAACGGATGGCACCAAAACTACGTGACGCCGAACATATTGTGAAGATGGTGTTCATTTTTCACCTAATTTAACGAAACTCAGAAGCCGAAAGAAAGGTTCACGTTGCAAGATTTGGGGCAGTAGCATGGGGGAGCAGGCCGAGAAATCTCAGAGGATTGCGATGGGAAAATCGAGAAGACTCGAATATGGATGAAAACGGAAGATTACCAGTAAAAGGCCCCGTTTCAGAATTTCATTTACGTGTATTCGAAATAGCCTTAACAGATATTTCCCACTTTTCATTCATCATTCTCTTCATATCCATGCAATTTCTACTTTATCGTTCATCATCCACATATAGTGAAGAATCAGACACATCGTAATTCGCAGGTCATGATTTCAATTCTGGATCGCGGTTGCTTCGGAGCAATATCGCCAAAGGACCGCGAAAGGAGAAAACGCGCCGAAGTGAGAGCAAAAAGGGGCGATGAAGCGATGGAATTGTTTATTCTGCGGACGGCGGGGGCGGTGACTGCTGAGGAGGCAGGGGCGACGACGGGCGGCGGGCGGCGGGCGGCGGGCGGCGGGCGGCGGGCGGCGGGCGGCGGGCGGCGGGCGGCGGCGGCGGGCGGCGGGCGGCGGGCGGCGGGCGGCGGGCGGCGGGCGGCGGGCGGCGGGCGGCGGGCGGCGGGCGGCGGGCGGCGGGCGGCGGGCGGCGGGCGGCGGGCGGCGGGCGGCGGGCGGCGGGCGGCGGGCGGCGGGCGGCGGGCGGCGGGCGGCGGGCGGCGGGCGGCGGGCGGCGGGCGGCGGGCGGCGGGCGGCGGGCGGCGGGCGGCGGGCGGCGGGCGGCGGGCGGCGGGCGGCGGGCGGCGGGCGGCGGGCGGCGGGCGGCGGGCGGCGGGCGGCGGGCGGCGGGCGGCGGGCGGCGGGCGGCGGGCGGCGGGCGGCGGGCGGCGGGCGGCGGGCGGCGGGCGGCGGGCGGCGGGCGGCGGGCGGCGGGCGGCGGGCGGCGGGCGGCGGGCGGCGGGCGGCGGGCGGCGGGCGGCGGGCGGCGGGCGGCGGGCGGCGGGCGGCGGGCGGCGGGCGGCGGGCGGCGGGCGGCGGGCGGCGGGCGGCGGGCGGCGGGCGGCGGGCGGCGGGCGGCGGGCGGCGGGCGGCGGGCGGCGGGCGGCGGGCGGCGGGCGGCGGGCGGCGGGCGGCGGGCGGCGGGCGGCGGGCGGCGGGCGGCGGGCGGCGGGCGGCGGGCGGGCGGGCGGCGGGCGGCGGGCGGCGGGCGGCGGGCAGAGATGCAGTGGCGCCGACTGCTGGAAATTAAGTCGACGCTTCGCGTAAAACTTATGGACACAAGGAGAAAAGCCAATGGAATCATTTCCTTCCGAAATGGGAGCAACTGTAACAATATTATTATTGTTGTTATTATCGGTCGTTTCTAAAACACGCTTCACATTCTCTTCCGAGATGCAGCCATATTCTATCTCGAAGGGAGATTAACGTGTGTCATTATGGGAATCAGCCTGTTTTGGCTGTATTCCTTGGTAAGACACGGTTGTTAAGCCTAGAATTACGAATAATGAGGTGATAGGATGATGGTGGGTGAAGGAACAAACACTCGACTCTGCAGCCTCCTCGGCACAGACAACGGCTGCCACAACCGTCACTGCCACAGGACTGGATTAAATTATTATTATTATTATTTTTATTATTATTATTATTATTATTATTATTATTCCACTACATCACGACTAAAGATGTTATGAGTGCAAAAAGTTCGTATGTTGCGATTTCTAATTGATTTATCTTAAATCAATGCTTAATCAATGCTTAAAACGTTGTAATTGGAACCATACTGCATGAATTATACTTACATTTGCAATACATTACATTGCGTTTATGTTTTATGTTCACATTCTTTCGGTGTACAAGAGGTGAGTGTTTACAGAATCATCAAAAATCCACGACAAAAGTTCCATGTTGTTGTTCAACATGGGACAAAAGGTCTTAAATCACTTGCTTTGTCTCCTTGATACTAACCACTTGTCTGTACTCGTGTGCCTAGGTATTTTTTGCTGGAAATTCACTCGACATTCTCAGTACCTACCACTACAAGAAAAAAAAAAGCCGTTTGGATGTGATGTCGTGTTCTCTGTAGGCCCCGGCGCGGCGCGGCGGCGGTCGGATGTCGAAACAAGTCGCTTTCGCTTTCTGCGAGGATGTGCTCGGGAGCGTTTTCGGTTGAACACGAAACGCCGGCGTTCCTATTAGCCGATACGTCGCCTCGCGGCGCCGGCCTCATTTGTTTCCCGCGCCGGCGCTCCCGGCGGGGGCGCTTGACGGAGCGGCGCAGCTGCGGTCTGCGGGCGGGGGCCCAGCTCGCTCTTGCGCGCTTTAATAAACTAGTGCTCCTACAACAGCACGTACTTTCTCAACTCAACGATATTATAATTAATTCGGTTAATTACAATACCGAAATGTTTGTCCTCATTGGTACATCTCAGCCATCATTTGTAACACACTGTACCAATCCAGAGAATTCATTTCATTTAACCCTCTGATGGCAAATATATCAACACTATTTCGACAATCCAAAACTCAGTTAATATACACTCAGAAACGCCGCCAAATAATGAGAAGTAATTCTGAGTATTTCAATCTGAATTTCGCCGAGTCATGGCGTTCCCATTGTTGTTTTACAATATGAGAACTCCTGAAAGATTCCAGCAAACGTAGTGCGGGAAATTCGAATTTGCAAACTCGAAAACTTGCAAAATTACACTTCACAATTCACAATTTAAAAACATTGTATATGACCTTTTTAAAGAGCTGATTTTTTAGAACACATTTCATTTAAGACAAAGACATCGATATTGTGCTTTAGAAAACGAAGAAACCACGGAGACCAGAGCAGCCGGCTGCTAGAACTCTGTCCAAGCAGCGAGCGGTTGAATTCGATCAAGCTGTGTGGCGAGTGTCGAAAACGCGCCACCGTCGGGAACTCTGGAACATCCCGAATAGAGACGCTCATTAGACTGCGGCAACGCTTGCTCCGAGCTGAACTAACCCAGCAGAAGGTGGCATTCGAGATGTACAATGGGCCGAATTCGTAGTCGGTCATTGTGACATTCACTGCGTTGCAATGAAGCTTCAAACTTCAAGGGTAAGAGGGTGTGTTGAACATTTTTGGCCGTTGGGGACAAAGAATGCAGAGAGCAGAATATGCATGTTTTCAAGCATTTTCTAAGCAGAAATGTTGGAGTCCGAGCTAGCGACGAGCCTACCTTCAATGCCTTACGGTTGACCTTGATAAGTGGGAGGTCGTGGGTTCAATCCCGGCAAATTGCCAAGAATTTGCTTGATGTGTTGAAAATCATTGTGTGTGAGTGTGTGGTATATGGGGGAATGGAATTAATAAGCCGACTTTTGTGATTAGTCGCTTACATGATAACTTCAGGCGAATGCCTGTGCGTGATATTTTCTGCTCATGATCATCTTCCCTACACCAGGATCGGGCGCCAAGACGAAGTTGATTCTGTCCTTCCAGTGCATAATTCACTGGGAAGAAGAATTTGCCAATAAACGAACGCAAATATAATATAATATAACAACAACAATAATAATAATAATAATAATAATAATAATAATAATAATAATAAAAATGACACAAGCAGGCTAATGGTAGTTGAGAAGCTAAAAACCAGAAAACTGCTAACAATGCATCATGTCGCCCACCCTCGAGCTGATGTACATAGACTTTATGTGTCACGTAAGGAAGGAGGAAGAGGCCTCAGACAAATTGAAGCCTCCTGGCACAATGCAATAGTTGGAATGGGAAAGAATGTAGTCAGTCATCGAGATGACCCTCTAATGAGGCAGGTCATGAAATGTGACCAAAGAATGGGAAACAGAGGCATTGTTAGTGTAGCAAAAAGCGTTGCAAAGAAAACTATGCAAGACACATCAAATAACACAGACACTGAACTTCAGGTACTAATAAACATGAAATGTGAGACACAAAAAAATGTTAAAGAAGTCGTGGAGGGACAAACCCCTCCATGGACAATATCTAAAAAGAATGGACAAGATGCAGATCAATAAAGATCAATCATTAATGTGGCTTAAAAGGGGAAGAATCAAGCCAGAATCGGAAGCAGTGCTAGTAGCTGCTCAAGATCAGGCGTTGAGAACACGACATTATGATAAAGCGGTTCTCAAAATTTCCCAAGATGACAAATGCCGAATTTGCCAGGAGCAAGTAAAAACCATTGATCATATTGTCTCAGCTTGTCCAATTCTAGCAAAGACCGAATACTTAAAAAGACACGACAGGGTGTGTAGTTACCTCCACTGGCAGATCTGTACCGCCCTCGAAGTTCCAAACACATGCCCCAAGTGGTACGAACACTCACCAAAACCGGTGACATCGGTTGAATTGTGTACAATATTGTACGACCAACAAATTCAAACGGATCGCACGATAGAAGCAAACAAACCGGATATTGTTATCCGGGATTTTGAGAAAAAATCGTGTCTACTTGTGGATGTTGCTGTGCCTTGCGATCAAAATGTCGTAACCAAGTAGGCAGAGAAACGTCTTAAATACAAGAGTTTGGAAATTGAGATCAGCCGAATGTGGGGCGTAAAAGCACAGGTCGTACCAATAGTTATCGGAGCTCTGGGATTTGTTTCGCAAAATTTGTGTAAGAACTTGGCTAAACTTCCAGGTCATTCAAAAGACTGGGAAGTGCAAGAAATTGCTTTATTTGGCACAGCTCACATTTTGCGCAAAGTATTGTAGAGGCACCGACAGCCCCTAGATCTACTCCTTAGATAGCTGGTTGCAACCTGGAGTGAATTTTATACTCAGCCGAATCATAACATCTGTAGTCGTGATATGGAGCAATAATAATAATAACAATAATAATAATAATAATAGTAATAAATACAATTGATTTTGTGTAAAACCATTTACACGTTTTTCCGATGGTGCAAAAAGACTAGAAAAATCAATCACTCAATTGTATTTTCCTATTTTCAACTCTTACTGTTTGGTAAAGGTGCATTTTATACATTTCACATCGCAACTCACTTTAGGCTTATTGCAATATCCATATATCTGTGTGTTTTTTTATTTGTCATCGCTGTATGCCAATGAATTATGCTAGTTTTTGCTGCTTTGTATAATTTCTTTTTGAATAGGTTGTCAGGATTTAAATATGTAAGCAGGGAGCCAACAGAAAGTTGAATTAGTGATATTTCACAATTTTTGGATGTACGTGTATTGTGCCTTTGTATTATGTCTTTGTATTATTCCATGTTTAATTTGAAAATAAATATTAAAATGTGAAATCACTTTCGTTTATTTTGCATGTTTATCCTAGAGTTCTTTCCCTGCCTTCAAATTCCTAAATCGTGTAACATTTATTTTGTTCTTAATTCATCTGTAAATCATATGTACTTATAAATAAATTCAAAAGTCAATATAAATAATATTGGAAGTGAAACCGGGCTGTACTCTGACACCGGGGTCCTCTTCATTACTCGTTTTGAGTGGTCAACGTGATTGGCTGATTCGTATTCTCGGCATATTTTTAAAATTACAACGCTATTGGGGCCCGGGAATGGCGGCGTCCCCCACTCTCTGTCGGTTCCCCCCAACCAAGTCAAATAAGAGCTGACCAATATACATTGAGTGCCATCTCTGATATATACTCTCTGATTTGGGGCATGTGTTTGGAACTTGGAGGGCTGTACAGATCTGCCAGTGGAGGTAGCTACACACCCTACCCTGTCTTTTCAAGTATTCGGTCTTTGCTAGGATTGGACAAGCTGAGACAATATGATCAATGGTTTCTACGTGTTCCTGGCAAATGCGGCATTTATCATTCCTGGGAAATTTTGAGAACCGCTTTATCATAATGTGTTCTCAAGGCCTGATCTTGGGCGGCTATTACAAGTGCTTCCGATTCTCGCTTCATTCTTCCCCTTTTGAGCCTTCATCTTTATTGATCTGTGCTCTGTTCATTCGTTTCAAATATTGTCCGTGGAGTGGTTTGTCTCTCCACGATTTAACTTTTTTTGTCTCTCTTGTTAGAATTGTTGTTGTTATTACTATTATTATTATTATAATTATTATTGTGGTTATTTAAGGTCGCATCAACTTCTCGGCCGTTAACGACCACTATTTACTTTTAACGTTATGGTATGAGGATGAATCGATATGGGGATGATTGGGGGTGAAAGGACGTACACATGCAACCATGCCCAAGGCGGCACTCGAACCCGTGACCCTTCCGTCCGAGATCTCTACGGCACTACTGCCTTAACGATCTCGGCCACCGGGCCGGCTGTATTTATAATTTGTATCAATGAAGTTATTTCTTTCTTCTTGCTTTTTACTTACTTTCTACTAAAATATATAATGTGAAAAGAAAAAACTTTCGGGAGAAAAGGGTTTAAGAAATGTAATTGACCTATCGATAGCAAAAAACATCGATCCTTTTAAAACATTGACATTTTCGACCAGTAACATCGATTTATTAACATCAATGTTTTGTGATCGATGTTTTTTCACATCGATATATTTTTTCCAGAAACATCGATGTAATCAAAACAAATTTTCTCATGGCCAAATTTTCAGTAGGTAACAATTTGTTTTGAGAATTGCTCGACATCAACATCCTCCAACATCCATCATTTTTGTCGATGCCTGGACGGCACGAAACACTTTACTATTCACAACGTTTCTCCAGTGTTCCAAGGGTTAAGGTATTTCATTTGGATATTTATTCCCTATTATGTGGTGAATTGGGTAAATTGGGGCAGGGTGAATGGAGAGATATATTTATGTTTTTTTGGGGTGTTTGTCGAGGAAGTCTCACTTTCGTATAATTTTAACAAAATATTTTTTATTGTTCACGCGAAAAGAAAGCGATTCACGAAACTGAATAAACTGGTTCAATATCTGCTGCAGATTATTTAAGATGTACAGAGATAAAGACGAGACTAATTGTTTAAAGTAAAATTTTACTAACAACGAACAACATCTGACTCATCGAAAAGAAAATCTTGACCAAACTATTTCATTGTAACATTATATTTTCGAAACGTATAAAATTACCACGAGGTTGCCATATGTTTACCATACGAGGGAAATATTCATTATTTAAATTCATGGCTTAAGTACTTTAAAAAATGAAAATAGTGAACGTGTAAATATATCTTAATCAAATAAAATAAATAATTCTGCGTTTTTATGTCTAGTATTTAATCACGATTATAGCAGAGTTTTTGCAATAAGAAATAGACTCGAAATCTTCTAAAATTATTAGAAATATGTGCTTCGATCCCGGTTTTTAATGCATTTAGCATCATGAAAAATATTCGGAATAATGAACTGACTGAATGGAGGTTGAGTCAATGACAAGGAAGCGGTGCATTTTCTTTAATATGCAGTGCAGGTGTAGGTATGTTAAAGAATCATTTGGGAAGTAAAAACTGTTCTCCCCCCCCAGTAACCACCCCAGCCAACGCTTTATTATGTATCATGCTTTTCAGTAATTGAAGATTGTGAAATAAAAAACGATGTAAGTGCCATTTTCGAATTTCGAGAAAAATGAGTTTATACAGGTTTCCGGGGAGGAAACGTCGAAACTTCGAAAATAAGCTCTTAAGACAATTCTAAGCATAATTTGTCTAATAAACCATGTGGATATTCCGAATGGTTGGGCCGTAATAAGCACTCAAAAGTTGGTTTGAAAAATTGATTTCTAGGAAAAAGTTTGCATTATAGAAGGATAGAAACACTCCAGAAACATGTAAATTGTGTTGTAATTGTAATGTAAACATGTTGTTTATTATTTACAAAAGAAATCAATATATTTTTCTGTCTGAGCAAATATATTCATTTCTTTTGTAAATAATAAACAATTTACATGTTTCTCGAGTGTTTCTATGCTTCCATAATGCAAATTTTTGCCTAGAAATGATTTTTTCAAACCAAATTTTGAGTGCTCATTGCGGCCCAACCATTTGCAATATACACGTAGTTTATTAGACAAAATATGCTTAGAATTGTCTTAGGGGCTTATTTTTGAAGTTTCGACGTTTCCTCCCCGGACAACCTGTATATACGGTAAACCTATTGGCCCACAACTACTTCCATTTATAATTACCCCGTAACGCTATGAAGAAATGTGTCTGGACTTTGTTATTTACATTATAACGCCTTATTCACCATTGTTCGGTAAAAAGGTAAATTTAACACATATCCTTTTTTATTTCAAGTCTTAAATTATGTTTGTTATCTTTTTCGATGATTTTGTACGTGGCAGTATAGCTGAACTGCATCTTCATCGTTGTCTATATAGAATATTGATTAAAAATTAAGATGACGATGTGATTTAACGCAGAATATACTTAAAACTAATATTTACGTATTATGTATCACATTAGATCCAGGACATAATTCTTCGACGATTTATGAATGAAAGTGAATAAATGGACAAATAGCAAAACACATGTTCTTTATTTGTATTGACTTCTTTACATTGGATAAAGATTTTTTTAACATTATTTATATGTGGCCAAGCAATAAAATATAATTCATTTAAGTACTATAAAGTGGAAATTGGATGGAAAAATACCACCTGTTTTTATCAGATTTAAAACATTGATGTTTTCATCGTCGTCGAAACTCTTTTGGTGATGCATCGCAATATCGATATTTGGGGAAAATGTGCCATCACTAAGTTGCCCCCTCTTGTTGCGCGCGCTGCTCGCGCCTGACGCAAAAACCTGAACGCCACCAAAAAGCAAAGAAAGCACTGTGCATTTCCTTCCGGTGCACCATTGTCCCGTTATCTGCTCCTCTGAGAAACCTCGCCTTTGTTACGGTTTGGTCTTTTCCCATCGTTCATCCCGGGAGAAAGTGAACGCGTGAGAACGCCCGGCGAGGCGGCGCGTGGGCGTGCGTGCGGTGCGGGCGACGCGGGGCGGCGCGGCGCTGCGCTAGCAGGCGGGCAGGCGTGGGGCTGGCTTGCGCCGGGCGGGCGGGCGGGCGGGCGGCCTTGCGCCCAGACGATTCCGCGGCCTTCGCGCCTCGCGAGGGAGGCCAGCGCGAGGACGCAGGCACGCCACGCCACGCCACGCCACGCCACGGCCCTTGACACTTCAGGCACCGACGGGGACAGTTACCCAGTGGCGGCGCTTTTAGGGGCGGCAAAATTTCACAATTATTAACAACAACAACAACAACAATAATAATAATAATAATAATAATAATAATAATAATAGGGGCTGCCCATAAATTATGTAACACAAATTTTGAGTATTTTCAATACCCCCTTCCCCCTTTGAACATCTCAACTATGACAGAGACTGTCACCGAGCGAAGTAAGAGGCATCAGACGAAACTAAGCTATCACCTGAATCAACAATCAGTGAACATGTGATAGACTAACATGTAAACATATTCTAGATTTACCCTTTAGATTCTGTTAATTGTTACTTAGACCTTGTATACCATTTACTAATTGTTTCAAGCGAATAGATTGTAAATTCTCAGTATAGAAAAAAAAGTCATGCAGTGACGTAAATTTATATTTGAGTTATTACCTTGATTCTTTTCGTACGTGTTTTCATATTGTGATTTGAGAGTACGTGAACAGCAGGAGCGTGTGAGCGTATTGTTGTGAACTCGCCTACGAAGTAGTACAATACTGACTTTCTGATTAGCAGTTGGTCTGATAAATAACACTGGGTAGTAGGTTTCTTCAAAGCCAGTATAAAAATAATCCCATTTAATGTATCAGTTCATTGTTATTCCTTCGGAGTTATTTCTTCTATGGATGAATGATAACGAGATACATCACTAGTTACGATTCATTTGCTCATTGGGATGACGTTCAGTGAACATTTTGGAACTAGATTGCACGAAATTTTGCGTAAAATAGTCTCAGGTCTTAGAAATGTTCATTCAAGCTCCTCCCGCAAGGATGTTCTCGTTAAGGAATTATTTGGCGATAGATTTGGTAGAATTTCAGAAAGCTAATTTTTCAAGTCCTCAGATTATACTTCAAACGAACGAGACGAAAAAAGAAAATTAAAATAACCCTTAATTAACAAATAACTCTAATTCTAAAAATCTTCGAAGACTATTAATTCTTTTGAGAAGTAATAATTGAGTATGCAAATGCGGAAGCCTATGTCACGGATATGTAGACTCTAATCATAATGTTTGATTTTAGAGTGAATAAAATATAGTTGATTTAAACGATTCCTTTTTGTGAATATTTAAAGGTTATTTTACAGTGTGTATTTGAACTTAATATTTTGTCGAAATTGTACCTTTCTTACTAATTTCCAGAACGCATTTTGGTATCAATTGCAGAATAGTCCGCTATTATTCTAATGATACGACTTTTATTGCATCCAAACGTACATTGCAGAAAGAAGATTGATGCAATCAAAAGTTATATTCACACGAACACTAAGCCTGCCAAATGCCGTGCATCGTAGAATTGCGTCATTCTGCTGACTAACCCTCACCCCCGCTCTCCGCCATTGCATGCTCAGACCGGTCATCTCAGGTTGGGACATCACTTATAGTGCAATTTTTCTAACTCTGCCTTTCAAGCCCCCATGGTCACGATGGAATATCATACGGCATTTCGCGTCTTTCTCGGTCGTGTCGCATGATCGCAAGCACTGCTTGATACGGTCGCGACGATACGGATGCGATATCTAGTGGCAAGACTGAGAAAGACGCGAAATACCGTGACATCGTGAAGATGGGCCTTGAGAGGCAAAGTTAGAAATATCGCAGTATACCCGGTATCGATTTTTGTTTGTTACAAGTGTAATATTGTAAGACCAAATGCTACCATTTTTGTCACAATGATAGTAGCATTAAAAAAATGCTTGTTCATGTTTGCTTACACTCCTCTTCTACGTCTTCCTACTTTAATGAAACGACGTTTATCGCACGAGGTTGATTCACCAGCATGGATAGTTGCGTCATGTACTAAAGGTCTTGCACAAGATAACGCAACTGAAGGCTGGCTTCGAACCTCGATGATGGCAAATTTCCAACTTTTGCATATTTAGTCTCAATTATTGAGATACTCTCTGGACTTTTTTGGATGTCAGCTGCTGTGACCAAACCCTTTGGTTTGAATGTAGGTACTGAAGCAGAACTTCATCCATAGAGTAGGGAATACGCACCAATCTTGCACCATTCCATTTCCTCTTGTGTCTTCGGAGCAGGACAGTAATCTAATTGCCCACTCTGCATGATTCGTACTTCTTTAACACAAACTCAGGATGAATACTTGTTCTTCATATTCTATTACAGAGATTTTTTGTGTACACTTAAAACGTTCGACTATTTCAGGCTAATTGTGTTAATTGGAATTACCAAACAACTTCTCTCCAAAAATAGATGGGCACAAAATAATTTTATATTTTTTACTTATGAATTGAAATTGTATTTCATGGTACAAACGTCAGTACAGTCTCCTCCTCGATTTTATGGCTCCTGATGCGTACTCTTTACTATTTGCAAAAGAGATAGCTGTATAACTGTTTTCAATATTCATTCTAATGGCCTTTACACCAAGTGTTTTTATTATTGATTTATATTACATAATAAAACATATTATATTATACACTACATATTATTTTGAATTGATTATTGATTTCATTACCTAGCAATCAACTTCAGTTGTTGTCGAGAAACGCACTAAAACTGTGTCGCATCCTTGCGTTTTATGGAAATATTATTGCTAAGAAACTCCTGTTGAAGAATGTAGTTAGGGGAGAATAGATGATATTCTTTAGCTACTATGTCTGCGTCTAATTTCACACAAATCAGTCTTTGGTAAATGGTAAAGGTACATGTACCTAAATACATATGTCAGTTTTTGACTATTAATGCACGAATAGTTGACATAATGAAGAACGAGAACTGAAATTTGACTTGTTTGAATAACGCAGCTGCGATTTTACTGTGGGACAAATCAGCGTTTTCCTGGACTTCGACCTCGCTCCCTTCCATAATTCCGCCTTGATTGTTCCCTGAATCTCTCAGCATTTCTTGCGGAGAATTTGCATTCTGCTGAGCACCAGATGGGAAACGCTGGTCTACACGCGTGCAAAGTCGTAAATTTCTCCGCGTAATGTGAACACCGTTTGTGAGAAACACACTCCTCGCTATCACCATGGCACGGAGTTCGGTTCACGGAGTAAAGAAGGAAATTTCCTCATGAGAAAGTTGGCGTTCTGGAATAATCACTGCAGCTGAATTAACTTATACGCCAGGGGGTGCAAGCACATAACTTTAGTTATGCTGAGAGTGGTGCAACAGGTGCGTGATAGACGATGCAAATGAAAGAGCTTTCGCGTAATACCAATTTTACGCTTGTGAGTGGTAACAAGAGTGAACGATTGAGCAATTAACAGTTCGTGGAATAAACAGTTAAATTAAGCGGATGAAAAGCTTAAATGAATGTACGTTAAAACAATTTTTTGGTTGGGCGAGATACAAAAGAGATGCGTTCTTCAAACCATTTCGAAACATGTTCATCAATTTTTAAAACTAAATTAAGTTGACCGGAATGCATTTTCTAAAATAAATTATTTACCGAAAACATACGGTGTTACTTAAACTCTTATTTAAATCAGGCCCATTTTCGTACCTTTCAAATTATTTCATTGGAGATACGAATAAGCAATTAAAACTTCATTTGTAGGTTTTTGCTAGTACATAATACTATTTATGATACGAGTGGTAAAAGTGACATTTTATTTTGCGAGTACAAACGGTTTCGATACGAGACTGATGGGCCGAGATGCGCAATCCTAAGAGCAAAATTAAATCGCATTGACAATGTGTGTCGTACACTGTATTTTAGACAGCCTTACAGACTTTCATTTTATTTTTATTGAAGTCTACAAATCACTAAATAATATGTTAAGGTCAGTAGTCGATGATGCGGTCAGACGTCAGTATTTTGTTTTCTTTGTTGCATTCCATGTTCGTCTGAACACTTGAACGTTGTTTCAATTTTAGCATTAGTGCTAAGAATTGAACTTTTACCATGCTCTGCGCCTTGAAAGAACCGCTTTTACTAGTGGCTACCGATTTTTTTCTATACTCATTTCTGAGCGTAAGCGATAAAGGAGGCTTACACTTTCGTGTCCTCCACCTTCCTGCATGAGCACGTAATAACAGTACTGAATTGCTTGTCCGTCAGGGCAAACTCTGTAATCCAAGGATGGTAAATGGATCATGCAAAGGGAATGAAAACGACGTGTAACTCGAATGATATTATATTAAAATGGGATATTTGGAAGTATCGGCAAACTAAGCAAGCTACAACCATGTGGTGAAAGCGCCCGTGACTTACGCGAGACTTCAACCAGCAATCTTCGTCGGCACGTACTTGGACGTAAGTAGCTCCAAACCCATGCTCCAGAGGCCGGCCACGCTCCTTTGTAACTCAAAATCCTCGCATATTTATTTTATTCCCAGATGAAAACCAGTAAAATTTCATTCAATAAGAGTGTTTGTTACTTATCAAACAACATAGTATAGTATACTATTTGAGTTATTTATCAAAACTTATGCGAGTGTCTGTGCGTGCGTGCGTTCGTACGTCACTCACGGTTAGACTTCTCGTGCATCAATCGAAACATACGAAGTGTCATTCGACGCGTCTCGGCCTCCTGATGGGAAACTGATATTTTGTTTTTAGATCCGTCCAGAAGATTCTAAGAAATTTCCAAAAACGTGAATTTGCATGTTTTAGTGCTGCGATCTTAATGAATTTGCCGGGAAGTAAATCAACGCCATCTAAATGGATCTATGTAGGTGGCGTCGATTAAACCCTAATATCGAAAAGCAATTTTCGCTCCACGACGCCATAATTTTCTTCCACAAAGATGGCAACACTGATTGTTGCCATCTCAAATAAGTGCAAAGAGTTAATCGCGTGGGACAACTATCAACAGAGATGCTACTTTGAAGTGTTTCATCGGTAATATCATACTTTTAATAATAAATTTGCAAAAACCTACGTACAGTATTATCTTGTAACTTATTATTTGAAGAATGTCAAGTGAATTGCGAGAAAACCAGAACTGTGAGTAATGCAAGAGAAAGAAAGCACATTTACGTTCTTACATTCGACTTCTCACAAATGTTCTTAAGCGTGCAAATAGGTACCGATTTTCAAATGAATGTAACTAAGAACGTATTCTTATTAAACTCAATTATTCACATAAACATACAAAACAGTTTTCTTTTAATGTTTGTACAGATTCACCTAAAAACGATTACTAGAGCAATCGCATAAGTAGAAGTGAAAATAAATTAGACTGAGTTTGGAGATTTAACCTCTTCAAAAATTAGGGTACAAAAATATGGAAGTGTTAAGCAAAAACGAGGAAGAATAAAATGTAGTTGTAGAAGATTTTGCTACACATTTTTCGGAACTAGTTGAGAATGATCTTATATTATGATTTGACAATAACGGGAAGAACAACTTACAGATGATCTTTTATAAACATTTTTGTCCATATTAGCAAAAAAGCGCACAAAATGTAGCTGTACGTAATTCGAACTATTCGCGTCATTCACACCTGCAAGTATTTTTTACGGCGATAACAATTGCGATATTACCAGTTCATATCCCGTACGTAGGTAGCATACAAGGCCATTGGGTGTTGGGGTTTTTGAACGCGAGTATAACATTATCAGCTATTACGAATCATTGGTATGTCCAATGCCAGATATTGTAAGAACTTATTTGAACAAAGCTATGCATGACCTATAAACATTTTCAGCACATCAAAATACTTTTAAAACAGTTTAGAGCGTCGGCGACGCCACATTCAGCTAGTTTTATGGTACCTTACCTGGTAATTTTCTTTAGTAACAATGCGCATATCAACCAATGTTTCGATCGTAGCCAAGTTTAAAGGACAAATAATTTCTTCGTTACAATTCTGCATTTACCCGTTACTAATGCATTGAGGCGCTCGCGAACATAAAAGAGGAATTCCGACTTGAAAAAGCAAACAATGTTTCTTAATACTATTGGAATAGCATAGCAGACATTTAGAATCTCATTGGGTTAGAAATTTCTAAATGCATTTATGTTGTATTTTTCCGAGGGCGACTAAAATTATCTGACACATGGTTACAGTTCTTTCAGTGTTTGCTTAAAGTCAAAATCAGATAATGACATTTATACGTACATGGAATTTTCTGTCTTCACTTCTTCTTCTTCTACTTCTTCTTCTTCTCCTCCTCCTCCTCCTCCTCCTCCTCTTTCTACCACGTTCCGCGCTTTTAGAAACTCAATGTAGTTTGTGTTCAGCATTGAATAGTGCAAGACATTTGTTCAGTGGCCATCAACGAGTTCGAAATTCAAGCCGTTATTCTTTCTGTCTTTTTTTTCGTGAAGCAAAGTTTTTGACTTGTGCCTGAAATGTCGCAGGTTCGAATCCCTTCCGGGGCATGGATATTTGTGTGTGTTTGTATACCGTTACCGACAATATTACTTACAGTGGCTGCTACATCATCTTAGTAGTTGAAAAGCGACCATAATTAAGTAGAAGAAGCATTGCCGTTTCTCTCAAAAGTGATTATGATAGTGTGAAATAACATATTATAAATGTCGTCATTGTTGCCCTGCAGTGCCCTGCATTGCCCTGCAATGCATTTGAGAATCTCTTTGAAGATATATGTCTAATGGACCCCACGTTGAACATTTCCAAATTAACAAAATTAATACTGGTAAAAATTGGACTACACAAAGTGATAGACGATGACATGAGTACTTGTATAGTATTTATAAATGTTGTGTAAAATGTTTTAGAAGAAAACTATTTTGTAAGTTCTAGAACATTTTGGTGGATGACATTAATTCTCTGTAACTTCACCTCCAAAATGTACTGAAATTCAATAAACTGGTTTATAAAACCGTTCTTGGAATGAATTTAATAAAATTCAAATTTTAAGAAAATCCCTAAGAAATAAATAGACGTATTGACATATTTACCTTCACTTTGTAATTAATGTTTTCTAAGAACAGCTTCCTTTGCGACTCGTAGAATACAAGCACCGAGATGGCGTGTAGGATGTTCTTGCTGCTCACAATCCGCTACGTCGAAAGAAAGAAGAAAAAGAAGCGTGGAGTTCTTCATTGTCAGAATTGCAATTCGACCTCCCACAGCCCCACTGAGTACGAACCTCCGCGTGTCTCTCTGGCCCGAACGGTAGCCGCAGCCAAGGCAGGCTGGGCGAGGCGGGGCTGGGGGCGACTGGGGAACACGGGACACAGCGCACCACCACTGAACTGAGGTCTCGGCACCAGCGGCGGCCGGAGGGGTGCGCATTGGTAGGGGCGGCATGTCACACACATTTTACCTCTTCAAAACATTTCTTGAACGAGGAGAACTATGGCACGTTGAGTGCAAGCGATTTGCACGTATCTGGAATTCACTCCTTGTCTAAGACAACTTATTGGAAAATTCATTTGTGCTCAGGCGAAAATAAGAGAATTAAAATAAAATGTCCAGCAAATGAAACAGTAATTTATGAAATCATATGAAAGGGTCGGTATTCATAGCGTTAATAGCCGCAGACTCTGCCGAACAAAACCCTAGGGGCACGTTGCCTCCCCCTCCCCTAACTTTCAGTACCCCCACTCTTCATCAAGCTTCCATTGCCTCGCATGCACCAGCTAAGGACGGACTCCCGATAACCCACGATGCTACCCATTCCAAAAACATTTATCTTTCGCATAATCGGGCGCTTAAAACCAATTCGTCCTCAAAAAGTGCGCTGGTGGTATACACAAATTAAACGAGTCGATTTGTTGCAAGCTAAATACTTTCTGAAGCTTTTCCTGAGGTTACTTCTTCCGTGGAGGGCGCCGCCCCAGAGCCCTTAAGGAGCAGCCGCCCCTGGCCGGCACGTGACGGGAAGAGCGACCAGCCGAACGATGTCGGCTGCGAAGCGCTGGCAATTCTGAAAGCCCATGGAAACAAACGCCAGAGAACGACAGGGAAATAAGTTCCCTCAGTGCAACGATTTTACGTTCAGCAGAATGGTGCTTGTCGCAGTTTTCATTTAATTCATTAGATTTTGAGCATATATGAACTAAAATGGCGAATTTTCAAAAATGTTGAAATCATATTTTCTCAAAAACAGCTGCGTATTTTTCCCAAACAGAGTTTACTTTATTCAGTTCTCACTTCAAAATTTCGAAGCCTGATATCGATCAAGATATTGGGGAGTTCGACACTTTAAAAAATATTGAAAATATGTAAAAATATGGAATGTACAGAAACGAAAAGTAAATCTTGCCAATAAATGAAATTTTCTCTAAATATTGTCTCATAACATTTCACGGAAGTTTTTAAATTTTAAGGAAAAATTGTTGTGTATTCGTACTCTTATGAATGGGGAAATGAGATGGCCAGAAATTGCTTATCATACCAAAAAAGTCTGGAAAAACAATGTGTTTATTAACTACAATCCACATACCTGATTAAAATACACCAAATATATCCTATTGAAATATATAAACTTAGCAGCCAAAGAAGCCAAAGTTACAGAGATGCTATGTAGTGAATATATTGGTAGAAGGTTTGTAATATTGAAAGTACTATAGAATGATACATTGGTCCTCCTAGTTTATTTCTTACGCAGTGATTGTATTTCACGTATATAAATTAGAATCGTTTCCTAAGATATGGGTTCGTATTATGTACCTGTCCTGTTCCTGGCAAAACAAAATATTGCAGTGCATCTTATACATAATTGTTTAAATGAACTGAAGAGAAAATGTTAAGAGGTAAAAGATAAATATATCGTTCGTGGGTTGTAATTGTGGCACAACACAAAAAATCTGGTGTTGAGATAAACGAGTTGAAAGTTTTCAACTTGAATTGAAATGCATGATTCTTGCATCAACACTTCTGCCATTTGTTGGTAAAATACTGTACAGCAAGATATTCTGCTGTTGCTTCTGAAAAGTATACCAATTTGCAATTCTGGAGAATGCATTAAATTAAATTTCGTATTTTTTGAGTTGTGCCATTATTGCAGCCCACATGCAGCTTCACAGCGAATCTATGTTTTCTTTCACGTTCAATCGTTCGTTGTTAAATGTGATTAGTAAAGGCATTTTTCTTGAACGTAAACACGTCTTCTTCAACATAAACAAGTATGACCATAAGCATGTTGGTTTAACGCTAGCTGATTAATGAAATAGCATAAAATATTTAACAAGAATAAATGTGTTCCGTGTAATTTTTTTTTCTTTGTGGGCCTCAAGAAAATGTTCGCAGATAATCTCCTCCCCCATACATCACTTACAGTTTTTACTGTTTTTTGAGCAAATAAATCACATTAAAACAAACATTTGGTCTTAGCATATTACAAATATAGAAAATATAAACGTCAGTTGTATTTTCCCGCTTTGAAAAGTTTGCCAGTATACTTCTAACTGAACTGAATCGTCTTTCTCCTTTCCAACCTAAACACATGTTCTCTCAAACATGCCCTTACTTTTTGTGCATTACTTCCCACAAAACGTAAGGGCATGCAAGGCTTTGTCATCATGTTCTAATATTTCATTCGGAATATGTTAAATATCTTCCATTTTCAAACGCAACTTATTTCTTAATCCAAACGTTATTCTCTAAGAAACCACTGTGATCGTAAGTATACACTGCAAGGCCTGCTGAACAAGTCTTGTTCAGAACCAATAAGACGTCATCGAATAGAAGCCTTAAATGGTAAAGACATGCTTGAATTGTGTGTCTTTGCAATTGAGCGAGTTGTAAGCCCTGGGAAATGAAGTTATTTTATGGGGTGAAGGGTGTAAAAGTTTGGACAATTACAGTACATTGTTAAACAAGAAAATAGTGGTAGAGGTGGTGATTTTGAGACAGTTGGTCAAGCAGTGCTAACGCTGACCGAGTAATCTTTTTAACAGTGGTAAGCACATTTCTGAAGCCACGGGTCCCGTTGAGGAGGACGTTCGCGAATTAATTTGAAATATTCATTTTGTAAGGCAGGAGGTTTGCCAATGGCCTGAGGTCATGAAGGCCACTACAGAAAAATCGAAGTACAGTTAAGGCTCGAGAAATGGAGGTGTACGGACGTAGCTCGAATGAATCAAAACTAGAATGATCGAAAATGATAAATTTATTAAAATAGAAATATAAAAAAGTTGCCGAATACCGTATATTTTTTTCCACTTGTCAAACCAGTCTACACTAGCAGTGAAATTTTTCATATCTCCCTCTTCAAATCCTTTTGAAACACCAAAGCTTTTTCTTGAAGAATCGGGCCTGAAAGAGGGCACCCTCTTTGCCTTTGTTTGGTAAACCACATAAAAAGTGCCTCACCAGGTTTTGAATAATCAAATTTTTTCAAAGATTTTCTGTCCAATGATAAGTCTGAGCACTTGTTACCGGAAAAAGCTTCTAATTTGCTTCTGTTTGAACGCCAATCACCAACCGTAACTTCACCTACGTCATACTCGACTGGAAGTTTTTTAAGCGTTTCCCCCTTATCCAATCTTTTTAATACTTCTAATTTCAGTGCTATTGGAAGAAATTTCCTTTTCTTTTTTGTGGAATCCATCATGGAAAAACAATGATTCTATAACTAAATTAAAAGAATCTTTCAAAGGTGACAAATTGCGCGTGCTAGTACCGCACTAAATGAACTTCAATCTGCACCACTAAACTAATAGTTGTTTGACCGATCAAGCGTAACAACAATGCTACCGCACCGTTCCAAGAACAAGGATCCGAACCGACCATACAAAAATAAAAAACAGATGTGAATTTTTCATGTTTTTTTTCGGGAATAAATCTATTTCTTTTTATTTATTTATTTTAATTAATTTTTTGGTAAGTTTGATTTAACTCGGATTTATGGGAAACTCGAACAATTGACACTCGAATTATAGAGATTCTACTGTACAGATCAAGGCTGCCCAACAGGCGACCCGCGGTGCCCTTTATTGTGGCCCGCGAAAGGTTGTTAGTCAAAGTGGAAGTCCCTTGCATCCATGTAGAGCGAGAACATTGTGCGCCTAGCTCTCGCGCCCTAGCGCGATTAACACCCCTTTAAATTAAAAATAGGGTAAGTTTAGATTTAAGAATTTTTTTCTAGTAAATCCAGAAATTCAAAATCATCCCAATATGTTGTAGTTATGCTGAGTAGGCAGAGGTGTTTCTAGGTATTCAGGCGCCCTGGGCAAGAATAGAATTCGCGCCCCTGTCAGGTTACTTCAAATTAGGGTTGTTGTTGTTTCTTTCAGCGGGTATATTCTAAACCAGTGGTGTCAGTGGCACGCGTTGTGGCATCGTGCCATGCCACGAGCTTCTCTGCGCAACAAGCGTCGGGAAAGGGAACTATTAGTAACCCCGCCGTTTTACAATAGGGACGGGCGTTGTCTCTGGTGGCGGAGTAATGAACTGCGTGGAGGGGCAGTTTCGTCGTGGCACTCGTGCCACGGACTCCCGCTTGGTGGCATCCACCTTGACAACACTGCTCTAAACAGCGCCCATGGCACATGCTCTGTCTGCCATGACGTAATAGCCTCTGATAGTACGTCGTGATATCACGCATGGCTCCATCCCTCCCCCCCCCCCCGCGTTTCAGAGCAGCCCGGGGAAAAGCCAAAATCAACAATACGGGGAAGTCAGGTGTGGATTGCCCAGTGGCGTATCTACGGTTTGGCAGGCATGGCACGTGCTACGGGCGCCACTCACAAGGGGCTCTATTTACTGTATACCCATTGAAACAATAACAACCTTAATTTCAAGCATCCCCACAGGGGCAAATTCTATGCTTGCCGTGGGCGCCTGAATGCCTAGATACGCCGCAGGGATCGCCCAAATAATGCAAATGTGTCCCGCAACTGTATTGAATGCCCTCGCGGCCTTGAATGTTGGACAGCGCATGTCTATACTGCGATTTTCGTAACTTTGTCTCTGACAGGAATCAGCTGTTTCGCTGCCATCCAATCGGGAGCTTATATTTCGCGACTGACGTCACTATGGTGACGTTCAAGCTCCCGATTGGATGAAACCGTGAACAGCTTATTCCTGTCAGGGGCGAAAATCGCAGTATATAGACGCATGCCTGTATCGTGGGCGAGGGCTGTGGCGGGTGTGTGCCCGCGGTGGCGTCGGCGTGTGAGTCACTGGGGGTGGCGGGGGCGGCGGCGGCGTACGCGGCGCGGCGGCGCGTGGCGCGTGGCTCCGCCGTGCGCGTATCGATTACGTGGGAAGCGCCGCCGCCGCCGCCGCCGCCTCCGACCGGACGCTCGCTGACAAACCAGCCGCGCCGCGCCAGCGCACCCAAACTGGCGAGACGTCCTCCGCCAATGTTGTGGAATGCAGAACCACACTCTGCCACGGGTTACGGGGACATGGATTATACTGTGTGATAATTAGGGGGCGGACTTTTTTTAAAAATTTATTTGCATTCAGGTGCACAGCCGCTTATGCAATGGGTTTGAATATATTTGACACAGAGTTACAGATATTTGACACTGTTACAGAGTTGAGATAAACTTAGTTTCCATATTTTTTGACTTAGAAATATTTAGGAGGGTTTTATGTATTAGGGGTTTAAGATGGGTCAAAAAAGTGTCTAAAAGTGACCTAAAACATCGACAAAAATGATCAATAAATTGCTGTCAAAAGGTGTTTAGAGTTCCCTAAAAGCAAAGAAAAATGACGTGACCAATTCAGATGAACAACTCGAGCTGTTGGATATGTTAATGATGGAATCGAGACTGCTTCCTTTCGTTCAAGTAAACTCTGTTTGCAAACTTTTTGTTTGGACTGTGCTTTACCTGCAAATCTCTCTCTTTAGTTATCGCGAAATCGGTCGGACTGACAATGGCGCTGATAGGCGTCACATATAGCGGCTTTGATTACGTGTAGCGGCTAACATTACAATTTCTAAGCGAACAAATCGCAATGGGCTAGTCAAAATTTCTGTGGAGAACATTTGTTGCATATAGTAAATATTATTTGAAGCAAGTACCATTAAAATGATATTAAATTCAATGGAATCAACAACAAATGCTTGAAAATCACGGGAAAAGGTAAAAAATGACTTGTTAGACGAAATCGACGAAAAACGCAAATTTTTCATTGATTCATAACATACAAAAATGGATCATTTCCTTTTGTCATACCATAAAAATGTGAGAATGTCTTTACTAAAAGGCATTGTTCTAAAGTGAAAAGAAAAAATAACATTCCATTAAAATCCGCCCCCTAGTGATAATAGTCTCATCTGTTTTTTTTTCACATTTAATTCTCAAAACCACAAATCTCAATTTTTGGAGTATCCTTTGATAAGTTATTGTAAGGGGTGAGAAAAAAAGGTTAAAACATGACAATTGGACTTTCCGTCGTTTTATTTCCCTCATCTTAAGTCACTTATTTTATACTACATGTTAGTTCCACCAATCACGAAACGATTAACGTGATTTCAATTTGCATTTAGTACAAATCAAAGAAACATCCAATTCCTTTTAGTGATATTTTGCATTGTTTATTTGATATGATGTATGGATATGATTTTTTATCAAGTGGCAGAATAACTTTCTGAATAGGATTTTTCAAAGGGATATTATTCTTTAAACCCTTCGATAATGATTTTTAAAATGTCAGGAGAGATAAATACCTGTGTTTGATGAACAAATTAATAGTAAATGAAAAGAAAACTGTTTCAATGCAGTTTTCCGTTTCAAATAAAAAATTCTGTACTCCATTGAAAATGAACGGTGTGCCATTGACTGATGTTAATGTAACAAAATTTTTAGGTCATTATCAATTCAGTCAAACCTCAAATGGAATGCCCACTTAAATGAATTGAACACAAAATTAAGTTCATTATGCTACGCAGAATTCTTACAAATTCCGTCAGCCTTCATACAGCTCGTTGTGTATATTTTGTCAATGTTCACTCCCGCCTGAGATATGGCATAATATTTTGGGGAAACACATAGCTCACAGACTTTCAGATTACAAAAAAGAATTGTAAGCAAATCCAACCCACGTGATTCTTGTAAGTCTCTCTTTATTAACCTAGGAATTTTACCATTACCTTGTCTCCTGATTTACGAATCAGTAGTTTTTGTCAAAAATGACTTACTTAAGGGCGGGAATATGTTTTCAGCAAACGCCGATGTCTATAAGTATAACACACGACGTAGTAATCATATTCACCAGGTGGCAGTATTAACAACTCACTACAAAAAATTCACATACAATTCATGTACATTACTCTACAACACTTTGCCAGAAGACATTAAACGATTAAATTCCATAGAAAAGTTCAAGTCCCAAGTAAAATCTTTTCTGTTGCGTAACTGTTTCTATACAATTCGAGACTATACCGAGCATCAAAAAGGAAAGTAGCATTAATTATAATAATGATAGTTAATGTATTTATCATTTGCACTGTATAATTCTAAAGAACCTGTAACAAGTATTGTACCACAGTTTCTGGGTTGATGGCCCCCATCTCGTTCAGGTTTTTCGTCCAGTTTCCCTGATCCTTGAGCAAATGCTGAGATGATCCCTTGTTTTGCTTCTGGACATAAATGTAACTTCATTATTTGTGCACGTCTTCTGAATTTTCAGTGGGAAATATAGTTATTCAAATCATCGTTTTCCATATTATCGCGGCAAAAGTATTATTCTTTCATAAAGAACATGAGGGTTCAGGGCAGGAATTTATAGCTAATTTACTTGTGAAAATATATTTTATTATATAGGAGCGAATATTTTGTCAACAAAACTCGAAAAAACCGCTCTTTTCTGTATTCAAAATTCGACTTGAATATGGTTTAGGATAGAGATCACAGAATTATGAAAACGTGCACAAAATTCACTTCTCCCCATAGCTCGTCACACACAGTTTTTAACTGTTTTTGACGTAAATAAATAAAAACAAGTACTAAACATTTCAAATTTTTTTGGCATTCTGGAAATCAAGTAAAATCAATTTTTTGACGTTTCTGTGAAAATGCTCGTGGTCCGAATGACGAACTCTCATTGTTTTTTACTAAATTACATGTTTCCTTGTGATAAAAACATTCCTTTTAATAAACATTCGTTGGAAAGGTACATTCTGTATCGACTAATAGAAAAATGAATTAAGCAATGTGGTGTGATTAAGATATTCAATTTTCACAAAACATGAATCTAATCCAAAGAAAAGAAACATTCGGCAAAATAATCAAATATTTAAAAATATATTGCAACTATTATTTAACAAATTTTATCGAAGAAACTATTTTCTTGAATACTAAAGGTGATGAATACTAATTAAGATTTTGTTCATTACTCTAATATTTTGTAATACTCATTTTTCATCCTGCATTCTCCCTTTCTATATTAAAGCATTACTTCAACAATACACTCAAAGAACCATGATTCATCCTAAGACTGAGAGTCTGCCTGTGTCCCTACTTGCGTCAGAAAGAGAAATGTATTACTTTTGTAACAGTGGCGATGTGTTTTTACTCTGCGTATTTTACCATTGAATCCAGCACATTCATCAGAGTTTGTTTTCGCGATAACATTTATCTTCTTTCTGAAAACAGGATACTTCTGGGACTAAAAAAATATTAACTACCAATTATCTGAATTCTAAGCCAATCACTCATAGACCCTGACATATATTTCTCAGATCATTGTGCAATGAGCCTAGTAGTTTTCCTCTCTTACCAACATCATCTAATTATGCTGCTCTTTTCCTTGTGCTGCTCTTCTAGCCTTCTTTGTTTTGAAAAGGAACCAGATGGCAGAATAACCCATTGCATATCCAAACAACAGATCGCAATCGAAGTGTTTAGCGCCCAATTTCGTACTTTCAAATCGGACCTCGGAAAATTATCGCTTAGGGAAAATTCAACACCGATAGGGACGTTTTAGACTCCTGTTGCAAAGTGGAACGTGCGAAGAATGTACTGCGTACTAAAGAAAGTATCGTATCGTTCACAATTCACTGTAATTTTCATCTATTACCTTCAACATTTCTCTATTGGGCCGGTCCGCCCGCGGACACGCCACATACATTTACTCATTAATTGAACAGATCTCTTACATGAGATGACGATGATGAAGCTCGACTCTCAAGAGATAAACGATCACATTTCAGTTCTTTGTCGGTTCAGAACGAACTTCTCTGCGACACAGAAAGGCTTTGTTAAACATTTCCATACATAACTCACCTCTCCGTTTCATTCCCGTATATTTGCTAAAACTTTAAACTTGTTCAGGCCGCCCGCCAGCGGTCCCATCGTCTGCGTTCCACCTGTGAGTATCGCGGTTCAACTATTGTTCGATCTATGGGGAATTTGTGATGGGTAAACAAATATGCAACGGTTTCCCCGGCCTCCCCATCACACATCAATCAAGCCTTCCATCCACGGCAAGAACAAAAGGCTACGTGCTGTAACGATCCAGATGGACTCACAAAAAACATTAATTTCAATCTATTTTAATAAATCCAAAAGCGACATGTTTGCATAAACAAATGACGAAATTCGGAAAGAGTGTTGTTTATTTAACACGCCGGAACTAAGAAAGTGTGGAACAACACGCAGACCGGAATAAGTAAAGAAGGGGGGTTTAGGGTGGCGAATATTAATACAATTTTTTAAGAACATCGAAAGGAATTACAATTTTCGGAAAACAATCGAACAGCACGAAACGAAAAATCCTGATGTAAGTAACGGTGTCAATGTAGACTGAACGGGACTTAAAAATAACACTTCGGAACAATTTCCAACTCCAGGATCAAAGTAGGTGATTTTGAAGGAAACGCCAAGTTCAAAAGATGTAAACATATTTAGTATTTGAAACAAACAAAATCCTATACTAATTTCTACATTGTTACTCGGGTTATATTTCTACAAAATTTTATGAGCATGCTTCATATGATGTTTATACAAGTTAAAAATGGAATACGCATATTCATGCAATAATATGCAGACATTAAAATGATTTGTTGGTATTCTCCACAATATTTGTTGAACGATTAACAATTATTTGAGTTTTCCAAACAACTACAATCTAAGGTTCGTTGTATAGGTGATGCAACACTGCAATTTAAATGCATTTGCATTAATACCAAAATACCGTGTGATGTGGTATAAAGATACGGAATATTTAAAAACTGTGATGTGATATGACTTTTTAATTGTGATATTCGTAATCTACGTATAAGATTGAGTATGTTGCACACTCTAACTTCCTGGAAGTAAAAATCTTGTTCCCTAGTGTAATCAAATGGAGAAGTAACAACCAAAATAATATTTTATCAAAATCAATCAAATATTAAATCAATTTTTTTATGGAGAAAGAAACGGAATTGTGTCGGTAAATGCGGCATCCCGTTGCCCGTGGGCTTCGCGAAATCACACCCGCAAACAAATTTTACTGAAAACGGCGGATTAGTTTTAAGGCGTAGGTAATTATTATTGCTATTTCTTTTTGCTCTACATCACGACTAAAGATGTTATGAGTCTGCTGAATATAAAATCGACTCCAGGTTGCAACCAGCTATCTAAGGAGCAGATCTAGGGACTGTCGGTACCTCTACTATTAACTCTGTTTATTATTAATATTATTAACTATATTATTATTATTATTATTATTACAACTCAGATAACGAAAACAGTAACATTTGAAAGTAAATATTAATAACGTGAACTAAATAGAACCGTTACAGTAGGCCGCCAAGCATGTGGCAAAAGAGAAATGTTCTTTATTTATTAACAAAACCCCGTGAACTACTTCTAGAACGTTACAGTTGGCATTCCCAGCATTGGCGTGAAGTATTTATTTTATTAAATTAATTATGTGAGAGGTAATAGTGCCGTTACAGTACTCAGGAACAAAATAAAGATTGTAGACGTCATTTACAAATGCTTGAGTGAATGTGCAGGAGCGGATCCAGCCCATCATTTTGGAGGGGCTCTCGTACATTTGTGTTAAATAATAAGCATATTTGTTATTATAGTGTATGTTATTTATGTACTATAGATATGATACCATACAAGACTATTGCTTAAATAATTACAAAATTCTATCGTAAATAAATATTTAAATTAATTTTGCGAAATGAAAGAAGGTAATAAACGAAAAGTCTAGGTCTTTTTTTTGGGGGGGGAATGGTCCCCATGCCCCTCTGGATCCGCCAGTGTGAATGTGGCTGTCTTCCTCCCACCTCCAACCTACTTCATTACCGTCACCTGAAAAGAATTTGGGTTCACTCTTTTAGTGAACAGATCTCTTGTATCGGATGACGATGAAACTTGACGACCGATGGATAAACGATCACATTTCAGTTGCTCGTCGGTTCAGAACGAACTTCTCAGAAAACATTTAGAAAATATTTCAACATATAAAACTCTTCCGTTTCATTCCCACAGAAAATCTCCCAAATATGTCATTCTTTCTTGGTTAAATGCCGACGTCTAGGTCCTTTATTGGACATTCATTCATTCTGCCCTTTATTGGACAGAAAAACCTGATATTGAATCAATTTATTCACAGGCAAACCGGTACTGGTCATCGTTCTAATTTACATCTTTAAGATTACAATTTTTTTTATAATAGTGAGTTTGGTAATTGCGTGACCTTGTATGGAAACTACGAATCCTTTCGTTTCCGGGAATATCTTCTTGAAATCACCCAGAAGGTTCACGCTTGTGTCGATTAGCGGTTAGGTGATTTCGTTTGAACGTCTTCAGTGAATGAGTTTTGCCATCCCGATTTCGAGATTTTACTGCAAGGGTACCAAGTGTCGAAAGACAGACTTTTGGCTGGCAGAATTTAAATAGTGTCCATTTTGTCCATTGTACAAGCTGCAGCGTGAAGTTTGGAAACTAGATTTCGCTTGGTAGACGTTTATGAGACTCTCGAGCTTACAAATAATATTGTTAATGATAATATTATGATTTTGAATTATTACATTTTCAATTTACAGGAAGATTTGCTTCTCAAATATCAACGGCTTTTTTTGCCAAGTATGTTCTTTGCTACTAATTTAATTAATTATCTGATTGTATAAAGTTTCGGACAATGCGAAACGTATTCAAGAAAACAGTTCTATATCAACTTTAAGTGACTTGGAGGGGTATCTATTTTCTGAAGATTTTTTTCAGTGAATGCCTTTTGCATGTTCTTGTTAGATGATTCCGCAACATCAATAAGAAACGTACTTTTTGGCTACTTGAGAGTTATTATAAGATCTAATATTTTATATTCCACAGTTTTGTGTCAAAATTGTGTGATTTAAATAAGTTCTGATTTGTCAACATACGTTCAGGTTTGTTTGTGTAGTAGGAGAAGGCATAGTAATCACTAAAATTATTGTTGACTCCAATTTGTGGGTGTATAATAGAAGCGGTCATGTTAGGAGGCATTATACAGAACGGGCCGCGTAAGTTGTCCACAGCAAATATCTTGAAAACGGTTTAAGGTATCGAGGTGCTATTTGCGCCATGTTGTTGCATTTGATAACATATTTCGATGGGCAAATAACAAATTTTGTTTTCTTGTTTCTAGCGTATGTACGTTTAGAGATATTAACACAACTTTTTTTAATGGAAGTATATTTTTTCTACATCATTCTAAAGTTATTTAAAAATGAAATACAATGATATAAATATTGGTCATATTCTAAAAGTATTTTTTATAAAAACAGTGAATTAGGACTTGGTAAACGCCATGCTGTAGTGCGCAACGAGTGTTGATCTCGCGCTGTTTACGAATGTGCATGGCGATCGACGGGAAACACATAGAGCCATGACCCTAAAATAGTGAATTTATTGCGCGCTGCCATTTTTAGAAACGCGTTTAATAAAAGCATGTTATTTTGAATATTGATATCCTCATTATTTTTCAATTTCTCATCTTGTTTTTATTTTGTTCGTTACGAATATCTTGATTCATGTTTTCTTCTGTTTTGAATTATTTCAACTTGCAACTTTGCAGTAAAATTGTTACAATATTATTAAATAAATGTAAATAAATGTATTGTGATTTCTTCTCAGTGTACACGTGGTTTTTTCTTTTTCCCCGGAATACAATAGGCTCCTCAAATGTGAATCTAATAAAGGTATTTAGATACACTTCTCCGCTGAAATCAATGTGTTTTGGAACACCCATCGTCTTTGCGCATGTAGAACTTGTGAAAGTCCAAGCCCAAGCCGAGGTCATGAGCAGTGCCAGTAAGAGCAAGGAGAAGTTTTAATTCCTGAGATCAACCTAGATTGATCCTATATGGTCCAAAGATTAAAAGCTTACCATATACGCATCTACAATATTAATACTACACTTATTACTATTATTATTATTATTATTATTATTATTATTATTATTATTATTGCAGAAACTTTCTCATTTGTTCAGTTACATCGCTGAAGTACAAAATTTCGACGTAGTCAGTCAATAGTAAGTTTCGTGTCCAACAATGCTAACCTGCGCGTGCCACGCGACTGCCGGCGGCTGCACGCGCGTGACGACAGCTTTCTCCTCTGCCGCTCCGCGCCACGCCGCTCCGCGCCGCGCGCCCGTGAGATCAGCGCAAGCGCCGCTGGACCCCTCGCGGGGCCGCTGCGGCCGGCTCGTGACGTCACGGAATCGCCGTGCGGTGACGCAGCGCGGGCGTGGCGCGGCGTGGCGGGGCGCGGCGCGGCGCGGCGCGGCGCGTACGCGAGCCGGCGGGTGGCGGCCCCGCGGCCCACGCAGCAGCGAGGCCGCCGCGCCGGTGCAGTCGCACGCACGCACGCGAGCGCATCGGAGGCGGATGCCTGGCCCTGGGCGTCAGTGCGGGGGCGGATGCAGTTTTCCTTTGTTACCTTTTTGTATTTGGCAAAATTGATTTAAATATTTGTGTTAGGAGTATGTCATTATTTAATAAATTATATTTATAATGCGCACTTCAAAAATATTATACAACATAATGCTACATGTTTATTATCTAATAAGAATCAATGATGGCCCCTCCAAAACGCTCGCCTAGATCCGCTCCTGTGTCAGTGTGAGTTGCTGCTTGGATTTCATTTGATGCAACTTGCGCCGTTTATCTTTTTTCTGTAACGTTCATTGCACGTGACGCATTGAACGAGCAAACCACGAAGGAGGACAATTGTTCACTACGGGCGTTATCTCTCTTTCTCTCTGACTCTTCAGACTAGTTTCTTCGTGATTTCTGAGAACAGAACTGTTTTCGCCTCTAAGACTGATTATTAGAGCCCGGATTTTGATGACCTTGAGCACTGTATGCGATGTAGCGGCCGAAATCGGAGGAACAACAGTCTGAAAGCCTTTGGCCAAAAAGCTATTAACAGAAGAAATTCGTCGGCCAGGGTTCATTAAAATCTAATAACTTCCTGATTCAATTATATATTATTTTCGACAAATTATTTAAAATTGCACTTCATCAAAAATTCATTTGAATCTTGTTTCAAATGATTTCAAAGCGTATATGTTCTTTTGTTTACATTATGGCGCCTCTTTATAATGTCTCTATGCTTTATGTACTTCGTATATAAATTGTGAATATAAAAGAAGAATAAAAGTTTCGTATAAAGTATGACTAAAAATTATCTATAAAATGACGAGAAAAAATAACATGATGAGCAAAATTATTTCATATGGAGAAACTAAATTCATGGCGCAAAACTAACAATGCAACATAATTAATAATAACGTTTTAATTAATAACGTAGAGACGTTTCATGGTCTTACCGCCTGTGGAAGGGCAGAAATCGCTGCTCGTTGCTGGTTCTGCGGCCGTTCCTCTCACACCGCGCTGCCACTATCGGCGGCGAGCAGCGATTTCCGCCCTTCCACAGGCGGTAAGGTCATGAAAGATCTCAAAACTAATTGTCGCAAAAACACTACTTGCAATGCTTCGTAGCACGTAAAAGTTTGTATGCACAGGTTTTGGAAGGTGCTGAACAAGCTGGTAAAATTTCATGTCCATCCGAGTATCCTGCACGGTGAGTGTTGCGAGTTAGTAGCTACGTCCAACGAAAAGAAATCGTCACCTCGAGGGAAAAGAAGCAAAATGTAGCAGGAGGCAACGTATACAGCGATTTTCGTAACTTTGTCCCTCCCAGCTGTTGACGGTTTTGTCCAATCGGGAGCTTGAACGTCACCATAGTGACGTCACTATCGCGAAATATAAGCTCCTGATTGGATGGCAACGAAACAGCTGATTTCTGTCAGGGACAAAGTTGCGAAAATCGCAGTATGGAGGAGATGATGAAGCCGAGGTCGCGTTGCGAACGCCGAGGCCTCCGCGGTGCCTGAGGGGCGCGGCCGCGGAGGCAAACGCAACATCGGCCCCCACGGGCCTTGGCCGAATGCCTGGAGCGTCCTTAAGGCAAGACGGCGAATGGAAATGGTAACGGTTATCAGTCTCAAAGATTCCGGAACTCATTTTCCAGTTCGGCTACGTGGAATGTCATTGTCACTCGAAAAAAAAAAATACAACTATCAATTAAGAAACTACTTAACTGCTATTTCTTTTGACTTATAGTAATGTTTCACTTCACGCATTCCACACAAATTATTACTGAAAGACATGTAGATATTCAACATAAAGTACTTCTGAGCAGGTTCTGAATGTTGGGAGATATTAAAAATGATTACTGTGCCGGTCAACTGATGTCACTGCAGTCCCTCTGACCGGTAAGTCTTAGGCTCGAGTCCCGACTGCGTCAAGACTGACTGCTCTGATCAGTAGTTTCCCGTGGTTTCTCCGATCAACACCAGGCGACTGTCGGACCAGTACCCTAACAAACGGGCCAGGACCGCGCGCGATCTTTCCTTCCCCTTCCTTGTCCTATTCTTACCTCTTTCTTATACTGACATACAGTACACCATGACACATGCCGGGAGACCGTTCGAGAGCTTAGAGCTTGTCCCGGCTGGGGCGGTGCCCCGCTGGTGGGAGATATCTGGTTTGGGAAAACCCCGCTAGTCGACCGTAGGTCGGCGCCCGAACTCGCCATCTAGCGGGGGAAGACCACCGCCGCCGCTCGAGCAAAAACATGCACTACACCTCCTATCCCTAGTAGTTGATGCCCTAGGAATCACTAACAATAAACCATCAAGGATGCCGGTAACATCGAATTTCTAGTATCTTAACCTGAGAGAATCAGATTCTCCTACTGTTAGTCGTGTTGATTTGATTAGTCATGGCGTTGTCGATGATTGAGATGTTCTGGTCGGTCGGAAATATGAAAAAAAATATTCGCATCGTACACTCACTTGACAGCAGCCTTATCAATTAATCTTTGAAGACTGGTTATCTGACTTCTTGATGACGGTATCCCCTACTATAACATCACTACACTGGAAAGTTCTCCTTACCAAGGAGGGCTTTATCATGTGGTTGTTCCTTCGTTCAGTTTCAGATTGAGGAAATGATTGGGAAATTGATTAATAACGGTCTTGGGAAGAATTCCCGCGATTGTATTGAACAAAAATCCTACGTGCGATGGCCGGGAATCGAACCCGGATCAACTGCTTGGAAGGCAACTATGCTGACCATTACACCACCATCGCCCCTAGGTAATCAATTTTCAGCTTAAATTCTATATAATTGGGAAAAAGTATAGTAATGGTGGTATAGTAAAGTAATGGGAAGTAAATTATAGGATAGTAAAGTAATGATAAGTAAAGTATGGTATAGTAAAGTATGGTAAGTAAAGTAATGGATGGTAAAAGTAAAGTAATGGTAAAAAATAAAGATATGAATGTCGCAAAATCGTTCAGAAAAACAGTGTAGTCAAATGTGCGGAATTTCATAAACGTCTCTGGCATGGAAAATGGAGGGGAGGCAGGTATCCAAAGAAGTGTTTCCACGGAAATAATGAAATCTAAAAATTAAGATTCCTTATCCTAAAGAACCGTCACAAACCGCTAACTCAAAATAAATTATAGAAATTAATAATTCATACGTAAACAATAAATGAATAAAAAGAAAATAATACTGTATGTTCTAAACAGTTTGAATGTCTTATACCAGCTAACTATTAGGGGATCATCAAAATTGGGAAAATGTGAAAAATGCGCGTGATTTTAAGTATAACTTTACATCTTCAATACATGTAGTGTGTATGCATAGGGACTATTCCATTCGTGAAATTAAAACCAATAATATATAACTATACATACAAAATGCCCCAATCAGAGCGGTGTGTCTCGGTCCGACGAGCTTTTTCTATCTGATTTTTCTTACCGCTTCTCCCTACTGGCGAATCTTAACCCTCCGGCGGGCGCGTCCCATCATTTCCCGCCAGCAGGCGCGTGCGACACTCCGTACCGCATTTACCATCTATTTTCGCGTCAATAATCTCACTTTTGTTACGGAATATGAAGGAAATATTCCATATTTATGTTTTTTTTCATTTTATTTCATAATAACTAACTAAATACCAACCGAAATAACAATATTAATAAGAGTCTGATCCATCAATCGCTTCCTTCGTGTCTTGGCATGTGTCACATGTCGGGGAATGAATACGGTGCAAACGGGCCTTCTAACGTTTCTTCGGAAACAACGCATTTAAATTTGAACTAGTATTTAGTACACCAAAATCTGTGTTATAAAGCTCAATAACAAAACAGCAGTAAAAATTCTAATGGATAAAATAAAGCAAATATTATATTTACATGACAAGGCGCGTGCGGTTCCACTAAAAAAAACAAATCATTTTATATCTTCGTAGTAAAAAATAGTGTAAAGACGAGATATGCTGTAATCAAGAGGCCTCTGTTTATGCAATCGGCTGTCCAAACGGCATCTTCGTAATTTGACCCGTTGAGGATATACAAGGGGTGTTAACACTTATTTGCTCCACCCAATACACGTACGGCCAGTATTATTCACACTATATATAAATAATATATTTATTTTATGCCATGTGACGAAAACATGTCGTCTGCAGATGATACAGCATTAATCATTGAAGACCTTACAAGGGAAAAAGTTATTGATTCATCTGAAAGATAAATTAATTTAATTGGAAAATGGTTAAATCAAAATGATCTTACATTAAGTATTAAAGAAAACAACATATACTTAATAAGTTACGAAGATAGCATCCCAAGTCTTTGTAACATTACAACACAGCTGCACTAATGAAAATTGTAACTGTTCAACAATAACTAGAAAATAAGGTTATAAATAACTGAGGTATATATTGGTCAATATTTAAAATAGAATGAGCGTATAACTAACAGTTAAGAAAAGAAGGTACTACATTTATTTATTTTATAAAATTATATCATTTTTAGTTCTAGCCAATTAATGACTGTGTATTGCGCACTATTTTGGTCAGTGGCTACTTACAATTAATTATTTGGGGTGAAGCGTACAAAAAAAATTGCACCAATTAGGCATTATACAAGCTAAAATTTAAAAAAAAAAAGTTCTTTGATTTATCAACAACGAAATTTAAAAATTCAAGCATGCTAACGAATGTAAATATTAAGTACAATGGTAGTGTGATCTTTATTATAGTTTTATTTCACGACAAATAAATACTGTGACGTCGTAATGACGTGAATGAACAGACAGGCATTTTTATGTACAGATTTATGTATATTTACTATATAATATTAAACTCCTACGGAAACTACCGCTGCCCTCCACAGCACTGCAAATCCCCGAGGCAAGTCGCCCCAGCCTGGCACAGAGTACCCCAGCGTGCTAAATCTCAGCGCCGCCCCTGGCCCCTCGCCCCGTGGCGAAAGCCGCTCTTCGCAAGTCCCGTGTGCGATGACCCGCTCACGGGCGACAAGTACCTCCGCTCCGCGATTCCTCCGAAAACCGAACGCCCGGCACCAGCCTCCCTCGCAAGGCATCACGTGGCAGGCCTCCCACGCTGTCGCCCCGCGGCCCGCCCCCTCTCATCTCGTTAGCGCGTTTTGGGCCCGGGCGCAGAGGAGGGCCCGCCGGCAGCAGCCAAACGCTTCACCCCCCTGCGCGAGCTGACCCGCCCCCGCGCGCTCGCGGAACCCACCTCGAGCGCGATTTTAAAACTTTGCCTCTCAAGCGCCTAGGGCCACGATGCAATATCACACGGCATTTCGCGTCTTTCTCCCTCGTGCCGCACCATCGCAAGCACTGCTTGATACGGTCGCGATCGTGCGATGTTTAGCGGCGCGACTGAGAAAGACGCGAAATACCGTGACATATTCCATCGTGAAGACGGGCCTTGAGGGGAAAAGTTACAAAAATCGCACTATAAGCGTCGAACTCTGGCTGCACCGCCCGCTTGGCGCCTTGGATCAACCTCTCCCGTCGCCGGCCGAGCGCCTTGTTCGGGCCGACGAGCAAAATGCTATGACGTTGCAGCACTTACAAAATCGGTCTTCGAACCTTATGAGTCAGACGTATATGAGTTCACAGGAGCGACTTCTATTTTGTAGAAGCGAAAGATTTGTATACAGTCCCTTAAGCTAGAGCGCGTTCGATACACATGTTCACACATTTTATTTGTTGTATAGTTTTATTCTGAGTAGTAAATTGAAAATTAATGGCTGTTAGGGAAAAAAAATGGCTGTGAAATGTGAAAGTAAATTTTAGGCCATTTGCTTCTTAAAAACAATTCGAAATCTACATTACAACTAATTGCACTGAAAATATTCTTCACAAAATACTCAAGCGTTACTTTCCTGTAATAGAAACTATGAAACATTATTAGTACAAGTTCCTTCCACATATGTTTTGCAATATATGTGCAAGCCATGGCAAAATTGGAATATTTAAAAGCAACAAATGTTTATCCACAGGATATTGAATTTAATACATTTTATTCTTTCTCGTTAGATCAAACCCGAACGGATTGAGGTTAACTGCGATGATAAACGTATTGCATGTAGTACCTAAAAAATATTCAGTTCCAGCATCAGAATTTTCGAGTGAGGAAAAACAGCGATCGAGCTCTAAAAATTCTCTAGAGCACAGAAACTAACACATCATTTAATTTTCTTCTTGTAAAATATAAAAAGCTACCTTGAAAACGAACAGAGCCAGTCAATTTCTTTAAATGCCTTTAACGAAATTTGACTATATTCATGAATGAAAAAATTGAAAACCGCTGTCGCCCTAAATCTGGATGTATGTGTTCTACATCTTTTGCACAACGATGATGAAGTCCTACGAAATTTTAAACGAATTTCGAAAGGCAAACTCTTTATATTTAATGGCGAGTAATCCATCCACTCGGCGAGTGCAGAGCGACCGCTCGCGGAATCCCGAGTAAGTGTGGCTGAGCTGCTCGCTATTTGCCGAGTACCGAATATTCTGTGATACCATTGCCAGCAGCGTGTCTGCCTTTTATTTAAAAAAATATTTCCCCTCCACAGTACCCCTGAGGAGGCGGGAATTTATTTTCTTAACTGGTACTCACGTAAACTGGCACCTTGCGGTTTAAGCAGCTGAGAGGGAGGGATTTTTTTCTTCTTCTAACTAATATTAACTAAAACTAACTTAATTTTAGCTTAAATCTAATTTTCTAGTTAATAATGTAGCACTTGGTGATACCTAACTTGAACGAAAATTTTTATTATTTTATTTTTCTTAATCCTAAGTAAAATTATTCTAGAAATGTTGATGAAATGTTCTGTGAAATGTTCTTTTTGTTTATTTCCATTCACGCATCATTCATTTTTGTTTCATTATATACATAGCCATTCATTCTACTCAATCACACCCACTGCACTTCACTAGTCTTCTGTTCGCCACGACACTGACTTGACTCGTAGTGTCCGTGGCGCCCAGGCCCATTTGGAGGCGTGGCAGGTGGGGCGCGGCGTCGCGTTCCCCGCGCGTCCCACGGCCGATGGCGAGTCTTCCCCGCCGCGTTCGGCTGCCTCTGCTTGCTCGCACAGGGTAGCAGGCGTGCTGTTGTAGATAAAAAGTCTTTCTATATTTCATTAGTTTATTGTAATGAAAAACTTCTATACATCGTAAGTTCTATCATTATGAAAGTATACGATAACTTATTCGACTCACAGAAACAATTGTACATCGTCAACTAACACTCAACATACGTTGCTTCGTAACACGTTTTATTCACACGAGTATCATGAATTCCATCACGTGTCATGAGGCAGCGCGGTCTTTTCGACTCATAAAAAGAAGCGAACTGTCGCCGAGCGCCTCGTCAACTCGGAATTGGGCGAGCAGTCGCTTCTCCACGCCGAATCTGCGCAGCCGCCTCTAGACGAAGAGATGCGTGGGCAGCAATTCGCCGAGCCAAAACATCTCATATTCAGATTCACCATTCATTCAGAGGATTCATGGAAGTAGTGGGGATGAAGGAAATAAGATGATTGGATGGAGGAGGAGAACTTCAGACTAAAGAAGCGATATCGATGCCGAAGTTTTCAAAACATTGATGTTTCTATTCCCTTTGCGTGGTTCACGGGTATCGGTCAAAATAATGAGATTTGTCAGTTAGCCGACGTTTCGGAGTTTTTATTACTCCATCCTCAGGGATTGCTGTGAGTAGGGAATTACATAAATATCATCATGATTGTTCAAATAATGAGCATACTGTTAATGAGCAAACTCCGAAACGTCGGCTAACTGACTCATTATTTTGACCAATACCTGTGAACCACGCAAATGGAATCGTCTACAGATGGTCCTGAAATACATCAGACTGATGTTTCTATAAAAATATCGATGTTTTAAACATCGATGTATTGAAACCGAAGTTTTTTGAACATCAATGTTTTGGGTTCGATGTTTTTACATTGCCAATGTTTCGTGAATGAAAGATGCCCATAATGACAATTTTGTAAAAGTTAAAATTAGAAACAATAACTGATGGTACCAATATTTGTTTATATTCGATCCAAACGAACGTAGTTTGTTCTGTCTTCATCGAGCAGAATATCATCCCTTGCTCGAGATGATCCTGATGGCCTGGTATTTCCTTCGACTTTCCTGAATTTCACACATGGAGAGGTGTTGTATGACTTTGTTTCCAGTTAAATTTTAATTATAAATTAATAAGAACGGCCATTGTCAAATTAAGTTTTGTTGTGCAGGAATTTAATGTTAGAGGTTATTTACAACTTTAAAACATCGATGTTTAAAAACATCGGTGGGTTTTTGTCGATGTATTATTAATATCGATGTTTGACAACATCGATGTTTTCTTGTCGATGTCTCATCACTACTTCAGAAGGGCTTCAGGGATGGTGAAAATGAGCTCCGAGTCTGCGTTTCAGGCCTCGCGACCAGTCCTTGCTCGTCTTCGCCCAGCGACAAGGCAGGAGGCGGCGGAGGCGTCAGCATCTGGCCCTTTCGGAATGCAGGCGCTGACACGACAATGCAAAGCGAAGGAGATCGTCCGACTGCTCTTTCAGTTGAAAAGAAGAGACGTCTTGAAAGAGTCTGAAAGACTTGGGTGAGCCGAGCACAGTAATGAGCTCGGGCTCTGGAACCGAGAGGCCTCAAAGGCAACGCCCCTCACCCTCCTCAAGAGGAAAGGTTCCTCGCCCGCTCCTCCGACTGAGGTCCGCGTGAAATAGTGATGCACGATATAATGAAATTAGTGGGGAAGTGAAATGATTATTCTTTCGAAAGAACTAAAAATAAATATTTAGATTATTATAGCTTCTTCGAGATCTTTAAACGTGTGAACAATGATACAATGAATTAACTTATATTAATTTTTATGGACGAGTTCCCTGGAATACAACAGGATGCCCAAAAAACAAGAAAAACTGAGAAACACTGCTCGGTCGGAAAGGAACAGGGGCTGGTTCCAACTTCTTGATCGATCCTGACCAAAATTTGTTAATCATTTATTACGTTAAACAGAACTGCGGGGACACTGTGCGATGGCCTGCTCCGATTTTCCCACAAAATTTCTGAAATATTAAACTTTCCCTCATTTGCATCCAAACTTCATACTAGTCCATTTTAATGTTTAGATGATCAGCTTACTCATCTTAACTCTGTGTTCGAGTACTCTCGCACCAGCCGCTTCCCTCCCCCACTTCATCAGTACGTGACAATGAGGCCTAACTCAAGCTAATTTTCTTCATGCTCTTAAAAAACAACAACCTGAGGTGCTATAGCACACACTTACTCACATTATTGAAAACGGTTACATAATATTATAATATTGGAATTTTTGCCATCTCTTGAAAAAGACCAACATGTGTGTGACATTGTAACATTACCGCTTAGTGAATAAAGCGGTAAAAACTTACCCTATCGCTATTCCACCCACGACGCCGTCCAACAATGAAATTCTCGGAATAACTTCTCAAACTGTTGTCGCAGCTTGAAACGCCGCGTGAAAGTTTATCTTAGTATGAAATCTTGTAAATTAGCTAGTAATAAGATACAATAGTAAGATGTTGTATGCTCAAATGTTATGTATTGAAAAAAATAAAAATGTACAAACCTCTGAAAGGCAAAGCTGCTGAACAGGTAGAAAATAAATTTTAAAAAAAGGTTATCTTAAAACACTGCTGACAAATAACTATTACTAATAAAATAATTAAATTAGTAATTACTAGTTAACGAATTAAATAACACCTCCTAAATAACCAAATAAGTCCTTACGATTAACTCCTGAGAGATTCTACAAAAGAAGTGCGGGAAATTAGAATTTGCAATTTTGAAAATTTTCAAATTACGCTCAACTACTCATAATTTAAAGAATTAAACAATACATTTTTTAAAGAACTTATTTTTGAAAGAGATATCAGTTAACAAAAAATTTCATCAATCTTGTACTGTTTCATTGTTGAATTTTTGTTCTTATTTGGAATTTTCGAATGTTCGGAGAGTACAACGAAATTCGACCACCACCTGTTTCTTAACCATTTTTCCTACAAACATGGAAAAACTTTCAGGAAAAATTCCAAAGCATTTTGGTTAATTGTTTAAAATTTAAAAATTGCATGTTGACGTAAAATTACGCAAAAAATACTCATATTTTCGGAAAACTGAACACGACCTTATTTCAAAATCTGTTTCTGATGAACATACATATTAAGGGAAAAACTTATTTTCATAATTCATTATTTTCATAGTTGTAGGAAGTCGCCGAAAAAAAATGTTAACTTTTGCAATTTTCGAAAAATCAGGGATTTCAACGAAAATGAGATATGTACTATTAAACGTCCTTTACACTATCCGGTGACAAAGTTTAATAAAAAAATTGGTGCCAACTACCTCTATTCTGCGTAAGCAGTAGCGAGAAAGTTAAAAATTATGATATATTTGAATCACAATACATCTGTAAATTAAAAGAACGAAAATCAACCTTAAGCATGAACACAGCGTAAACGTGTATGTTATTATTTTGAAATAACATAACTTATTAGTAACAATTTGCCACTTTTTGCAGAAGTTTAAAATGTTAAATTTATAATCCGAAGTGTCATTACTCACCTTTTATAATGAAAGCTACTATTTTTAATAAGTTTCATTTCTCAAATTATCAAATATATTAAAATGTTTTAATACGGCTGAATATTTTCAGTTGTAAAGAAAAGCGGCAAAATAGCGAAAATGTCTACATTTAAAACACTAAGGGTTTTTATTTGCAAAGCAGGGAGAGCTTTCTACTTAGCTAAATTTCGTGGTATTTGCTTTAAAGATAGACGGCCCTAATTGTGTTCTTATTTGCTCTTTTCATAAAGGATGCATAAACATCAGATTCATTGGCGAACTCGTCAATTATATTAGTTAATAGTCAATAATATATTACGAATAAAATACAGTAAATTAATACAAACTAGTGGTGCTTCTGCGGCACATACTTCCTATCATTTCTAAACTTGGAATTTTCGAGAATTCAGAGAAAGGAAGTACCTTTTTACATTTAGGAACACAATTTATGCACTTTTTAGTTACCAAGATCTCGTCAATATGTGTTTTATCCCGAAAATTCGCCGATTTCAGGGCACGATTACATTCTTAAGATGTAAGTGCGAGAAAGTAAAATGTAGCACATCAATGCAGAGTATCAATTTGCTACAAGAATATTTTACAATACATTTACCATTACAATTCAAAAGTCACATAATGAACATGTTTTTTTAATACTTTTGGATACATTCATTTCCTCTAAAAACTGAACATGATTATTTTTTCAGTATCAGGTCACTCACTTCTTCTTATTAACCCGTTTTAAATTGTACAATTTGCTAAATTTTAATAATATTTTAAAATTAACTGAATTAACGTTTATATGCTGTTATTTGTTTATTACTTCGTTTCAAGAGTAACTTGGCCTTGGCCATTTGTGTGCGCGTTGCACTCTATCGAAAGCAGACGTCTTTTCCTCGTCTAGCGCGCGCAGCCGTCAGAGTGTGAGATCATAACGAAGCGAAGATAGCAATTTTTTTATGTGCGATGTTGTTCAAATATTAATTATCGTTTGTAAAAGCAGATATTAGTGAGTTTATATTCACTGAATGTCCAGCAATTGTCTGACTTGTAGCTTTACAAACGAAATTCAGTGATTGCAATTTTTTGTGGCGCATGAAGGGGCATTTTATACATTTTACATCAACAACTTTATTTACAAAAAAGTTAACAAATGTGTTTATCTCTACATGAGTAGAATTAAGAAATAGTACATTATAAAACGATGATGTAACGATGGATTATATTTGGATGGACAGTACTTTATCTACGACATTTATAAGTTAAACTTTTACATTGAATAATTTCGTGCCGGTGACGTAGATTCACTCAAGGCCACATAGCGGACGCTCCTTAACCCTACTCTTGCATGCTGCCGCATGTGGCTGTGGCTAGCAGTCCGCTTGCGAGGGAGTACTGCGCTAGTCAAATAGGATGAAAGTAAAATTACGATACAATTTATTTTAAATAATATTTCACGAAAAAATATTAATAATAAAAGAAATTAAAACTGACAAGCATAATATAATATCAAATGTAATTTTAATGTACATAATCGAACGAAACATTTACTAGAACGATTCTCAGCGATTAATTGTCAATACTTGATTCGTAAACTTCTCTGTGATTTGCAAAGAACCTGTATCATAATGAAAACTGTACTGAAATGAGTACCATTATGCAACTGGTTGCAGCCATCAATGACAGCATTATACAATGGGATTATAAAAACTAATTAACTTCAATTAATAAGAGATGAATGGGGGCGTGAGTATCCGCAATATTCAAACCGCACACGACCCACTGACTACAGGGTTATTTATCGCAGAGGCGAGAGATAAGAAGGAAAACACTTGTGAAGTGGTTTCCTCTTACTTTCTGTTGGCGAGTGTAACACTTCGCAGCGCATGCAGCGTGCCGCGTTCGCACCGCGCGCCGTTTTCATTCCGTTGCGCAGCTGGGCGTCACGCCCCCTTTCCTTCGCGCGCCCTGGCCCCACGTGCGCTCGCGAGGGTCTCTTGTGAATCATCATTGATCCCTTGCCCGGAACCCCAGGGGCTCCCCGCCAGGGCGCGCCGGGGCGGGCGGGGCGGGGCGGGGCCTTCGGAGCCGTCGCGCAGGTTCCGGGAAGCCCTGGCCTGGCCCTGGCCCTGGCCGCACGGCGAGTGCAGTGCGTCAGCGGCACAGGCCCGGGGGAGGGGGCGGGGCGCCCGCTGGAGCGATCTCGCGGGAAGGGAACAGGAAAATGGAGGAATGTGCCAGGAATGCCAAGCCACTTCCAAAAGAACTTTTGAGTGGGTTAAAAATGAAGGAATATTTTTTTTTAAATTTGTGCCGGGAAGTAATGTTTTGGTTTGTACTTTACTTTCAATTGATAGATTTTCGTTTATAAATAATATTATTAGTAAATAGAAATTGGTATACATAATTAGTGGTCTTAGACGTCTGCACAGGGGCAGACAGGGAGGGAGCGTTTTTTTCTTCAAAATTTTGAAAGGGAGCCTTTAGTCTTACGTAATAAAATAATTTTATTGCTATACATTTGCTCAAGGCCTGGTTTTCCTTTTTGCAACCAGGCAATTTAGGGAATTGTTATGCAGCATGTGAGGAAGAGGCTCTCAAAACAATGTGATAACCCTGTGAATGGTTCAACATAAATCAGTTTTATATATCAAATCCTTACAGTTATAATTCCACTCTGCTTCTTGTATGGTTTCTTTATTTACTAATATACTACACCATATAAAAGTAAGGTTAATGGAAATGGGAACTGAAACGTAGTTCCTCCTTTTTAAGGCTGCATAGGCCTACGATAATGATCTTTTAAGAATTCGTTAATGATTAATGTTATTTGAAGATATTATCAAATATACGGTATGGAACAAGTTCTCGAATTGAACGATACATTCTATGAACAATGTTTAAGAGGCAATTCAAAATATATACGTTCGCTTTTAGTGATGGAGACCACAATTGTGAAAACTAAAAAGAGGGGCTGGGTGGCAGAAAATAACATTTTCACAATTTTTAATTAATACTTTTGGATTAAATTAACTAATAATGAACTTCATTTTTTTTAGTTGTTATTATTCCATACAAACCATAAATGAATGTAAAATTAATAAAAATTCATCATGTTATTCATTTGAAAAATGCATTGAAATGTACCTTTATTTTCACATTAAAAACAACTCATACCAATAGATGACGAAGATACACGTTACTCTCAGAAGGTGACGAAGAAATTCGATATGGCACGTTTATCTCAACGGGGGGGTCTAAGATTTGTTGTTACACAGGGAGAAGGAGAGGTGTCATTGATAAGCGATTCCAGGCGCGTCAATTGCTAAGGTCAATAGTCCCCTAAGTGTAGTGAATGTTTCTATCACGGGAAGTTGTCACTGGATGGGGAGACCCGGCACCGACCCACGGAGATATTCCCCAACCCGGTTTCTCCCACCAGCGTGGCGTCGACCCTGCCGGGAGAAGCACTAAGGTCCTGCCCGATCCCCCGACAAGCGTGGCAGAGCAGTGCACGCGAGAGTGTGTGTAAGGGGGAAGAGTGGACAATGAAGATAAAGTACAGATCGCGTGCGGCCCGATTGTTACGGTTCTTCTCCGGCATTCGCCTGGAGAAACCAAGGAAAACAACCGATCAGAACAGCCGGCCGCTAGAATTCTCCAGACAGCGACAGAATTCGACCTAGCCGACAAACTAGTGTCGAAATTCCTGCCAACATCGGGACTCGAGACATAGGACCCCCGGTCAGAGGCGCTGCAGTGACATCAATTGATGACCCGACCCTCCTTGGCAGGTGGGGATGGAGAGGTTTAAAAAACTACATTTTATGGAAGTGTTTATATCGTTCGGGATTGTGGGAGTAAATTTCGTAACGTTCAGGGCCCTATTAGGAACATTATAAAAAATGTTTACGGACATGGTCCACAGACTACTCAGACATTCTTTTCAGTCAGGACTGAGTATCTGATTTGATGAAGTCCAAATTACTTATGAAATGAAACGTTTGGTTTGCTTGATGCTCACTCGATAACGCGATATGGTGATAAGATGATAATGTAACTAAAAATAACCAAAGCGGAAAATTGGCCATATTCCCAACCGTTGTGTATCAAGAATTATCTCTGATGAGGATAATCTTCCCCGATAGGTCCCCTGTTTCCGCCAGGGAAGTTTCCCAATGAGTTGCAAAAGCCGATGTTGGATGGCTGATGACGTCGATTGAACACGGTTTCCACCAACATGAAACCACCTTTCGAATGAACGGTCGGTGCAATGGTATGTCATGACAGGGTACAGGGTCGCCTCCAAAGTATTTTCCCATAAACCAGACACTATTAATTCATTTTACTTTCCGTGTTTTAGCGACCTACAAATGTATATCAAACGTTTTAGACACACTTTTTGTGGAAGGTCTGGGCCCAAGCCACTTTCTAATTCCTGCAAAATCTCATGTTCTAAAAGTGGAAGTGTGAAGTGGCAAGCTGTTCTCTGATTGCTGTAACTTCTAACATTTTACCTCTTTTATCCTACTTGTTATCTCACTAGCTGGAACCATATGCATAAAGCAACAGAAGTTCTTCAAAGATGAAATTCGTTTATATTTTATATGGAATCTACAATATTTAGCGAAATTTTTCTCTCAGTTTAGAAAGTAAGAAGAAAGAAAAACCAGTAATAAGGAAACGGGTAAATTGCAATTTCGTTCCCTAAAGCTTTATTTGAGAGCTCAGAAGAATGTTTGCAAGTTATCACGAAATTATTATACACATAATAAAGGTCAATAGGTTTGACTTCGTTGTACGAGTAATTCGACGATGTATTAAAGAGGGAAATTAACATTTAACGAGATAAACGTTTGACATTCAAACGTTTTGATCATTCACTCGATAGAAACCATTTCAATCCTTTCAAAAGTAAAACATCTTTTATATAAATAAATTCATCACTTCATTGAAATATAAATGTGAAGAAATCCACTTTCGTAAAAAGATCGAAACTCTCTACATATTAAAAGAAATACTATTTCAGATTTTTAAATTGTATAACTTTTGAAGGATTAGAAATAATACAAATGAGTCGTAGGGCCTACACGATTGTTTTCTTTTAATTTCAAAACTCTAAAGTGACAGCTTTTCTTGTTACTAATGAATGATCGATTATTGCATTTCCTTTTCACAACTTATTGGTATCAGTACTCTAAAAACAGCAATCTACAGAAACAACTTATTATCTCTTGTCTTCCATTAACTGTTTGCTCTTGATTTTCCTGTTGTTGAAGCTGAAACCCAGTGTTCAATCGTTCTACGAAATGCGCCTTCAAATGTTGCGGTGTGTTAGTGGTAGATGCAGGGAGGGGGGGGCATGGGGGACATGCCCCCGCAAAGAAAAGTCCAAGAGTTTTCGTTTGTTACCTTTCTTTATTTGGCAAAATTGATTTAAATATTTGTGTAAGAATTGTGTAATTAAAAAAAAATATTATTGCCTTGTATCATAAATACACTACAAAAATAATATACAATATAATATCAAATGTTTATTATTTCACACAAATCCATGATGGCCCCCTCCAAACGATCGGCTGGACCCGCCGCAGCGCTGTAAACAGTGTTTCTAATGAGAAGTACTTTTCTTTTCTCGACAAATGCAGCGTTTTGTCCGCTTTTCTTCATCTCCACCCTCGACCTCTCATTAGTGCGAATAAAAAAGCTCGATTCGAACCAAGTTTCTTCATTAGCAGCGATTAGCACACTGCCATACATAACCAGGGCTGCGTGAACGAACTCGCCGACTACCGATCGCTGCCCCCTCCCCTTTCCCACCCACCGCCACCGCCGACCGAAATTCCGGCCGATCCGGGCGGCGCGGCGCGGCGCGGCGCGCGTATCGACCAACGCGAGATCGATCAGCGTGACAATGACCTTGCGCTGGCGCTGGCGCGCGCGTTGGTCACGGCGGGGTGGCGGGGGAGGGGGAAGGGGTGTTGTGGTTGCAAGACGTCACATGAGAGCGGTGCAACCGGCTCCCGCCTCTGACTCACAGATCCTCTTCGCCCGCCCGCCCACGACTCGCCGACCGCGTTCGACCCTCGGGCCCTTCCCGAGCGCCCGCCCTCAGCCGCGCGCCGTTGCGAGTGCAACACGAGAGTTGACGGCTGCTGCGCAAATCCCCAACAAACGCAACGCGCCCGGGGACGGTTCGGTGCATGACCCGCTTGTTTACCGCCCCTAATCACAGACGGCAAGATAGCGCGGCGGGGGCCGAGCGCATTGCTTCGCGCAGGGGGCCGTGGAACGCCGCCGCCGCCGCCGCTTCAGCACGCCGCTGCCATCTAGCGGCGGGCGCGCGCACTCGGAGGAGCGGCGCCGCTCCGCACCGGCCGGTGGCTGCGGCGTGCGGCGCGGCGGCGGCCGGGGATGTCAGTGACCATCGTTTGGCATCCTGAACCGGGAGAGTTGTTGATCCCGGCGCGGCGCGGCGCGGCGCGGTGCGGCGGGCCCCTCTCCCGCACGTGGCTGTTTGAATTGAATTAGCGGAGGCGGCGAAGAGGCCGAGGTGCGTGGGCGGCTCCCGTTGCTGGCGCAGGAGGAGGCGAGGGGCGGGCCAAGTCCCGGAAGCGCGCGCCCGCGGGTGCCAGGTGCAGAGGCGCGGACGCGACGGGCATTCCCCCGAAGGCGACGTCTCCTCGTATCTCGGCGCCGCCGGCGGACGCGCGTTATCAAAGCGCTCGACCATTCTCTTCCCGGATAGTGACGTCACGCTCGCTGCTTAGTCACTTATAAGGAACCGCCGTGTTCCGAACCGGATGATTCATGCGATGGTGTTCTCCAAAATCTCTTCCAACAGGATGTCGATCAGGGAGACAGATTTTGCTCCCGTGTTTCGCATGCTTTAATGATGCTGTTTTAATGTTCATTCCCATTTGCGTCGCAAATACTAGCCCCCTTGTTTTCCGACTGTGCTCTGATATCTCCAGTTCCGCATTCCTTTCAAAAAATTAATCAAAGAAACCATACCTGTGGTAATGACAGTGAATTACAATTTAGAGTCTTTAAATGTCTGAGATATTTTAACATTAAGATTAATATAATCTGTGGTGGGACTGATAATACAGTTAATATTCAAAGATAACTCATTATCTTTATCACAAGAAACACGTGTATCAACTAGGTCAATTTATACGTAAAGTACAGTAACTACATTTAAAAATCGAATGTAGTACCACATTCTTCCCAAGATATCTCCTTGGTAATCGTTTAATCTACAATACTATGCAATCAATTATAAAGTTGTCAAACAGATTTCAATGTACCTTTTTTCACATTAAACACTCCAAAGAAAAGAAAATATCATGCATTTTCAGAAAGCAGGTTCTGTTCTTTATTTTATTGAAATAAGTTTGTTTTAAAGTTTTCGGATAGGTTCGGATAGACGATCCTTTTCCGCGATACTATTAGCTTCGAACATTTCCAGGAGTTAATATGAGTTTCAATTTTTTTAGTTGCATCGATAGAATGAAAAATCCAATATTCCAATGAATTACTTTGTTGACACAATACATTCGATGTTGCATCAAGAATTAAATAAAATTTTAATTCAATAAAAATCGGAAGTTCACAAATTAAAAATTATTTTTTTATATTTTTTCCAATAATTACGTTATGTTTAAATATTGCCGTATTTTTCGACATTTTCGTTCCACTAAGCGTCAAAAACTAAGCGAACGAGGAGGCGTGATTGGAAGACAAATTAATAGAACATCAAGAGTGCAGCAAGACAACTGCCCTAATCGATGCATTTTGCAGGACGTGACTCACGGTTGAATTACTGCTTAAGCAGACTATCGTGTCTTTAGCTCCCCCTCCCAATAATCGTTTTAAACAAAACAAGTTAGTTGCTGAACAAAAATATTTTAATATTATCTTTTTCAATTGAAAAAGTTATAGTTTATTTTGATATGTTTCTTATGTTTCAATAGTATTCGGGGGGTCCGTAGTAGTGTCACCCACAAAAATGATTCACTATTTCGTATTTTCTGGCGCCACAACTGCTATGGTCATTATTCCCGTTAGTATATTGTATATTTTTATCAACGGAAGAAACGGTGACCTCCCTCCTCTGGGTGGTGAGGTCCGGCGCCTGTTCACTTGGCGGCTTGCGGGGTTGTTTCCATCCACACATCTCCTACCAGCGGGACACCACACCACCAGCCAGACCAGCTCTAAAGCTACCGTCTGGTCTTCCGACATGTGAGGTAGTGTAGAGCAGGTAAGTGTGTGTATTTAAAGGGTGAGGATAGGACAAGGAAGGGGAAGTTAAGATCTGGGGTACTGTGGTACATTTAAGTGCGTATGTAACGGAAGAGGAGAGGTCTAGGATGGCGAAGGGAAGATCGCCGGCCGGCCGTGGCCCGTTTATTAGGATACTGCTCCCGCATTCACTGATATTGATCGGAGAAACCACGAAAAACGACCGATCAGATCAGGTGGCCCCTAGATAGCGGCGAAACTCGGCCCGGCTAGTTTCGAAAATCCTCTCGTGGTTGGGACACGAACCCAGAGCCCTTCCTGCCCGAGGCACTGCAGTAACGTTAGTTGATGCCCTGAGCCACCTCAGTCGGTGTGCGATGCTTAAGAATCTAAATGTTACGTCTCGTACGACGTCCCTCTGAACTTGAGTCGAAGTCCGCACTATTAAACCCTATTTTGAGGATCGTGTTTCCGTTGACCAAATACACTTATTGGTTCAGATGGGTCTTCTGATCCATTAAGTAGCGGTTATATCTTCTTTCTGTGTTAAATTAAAGAGTACGACCCTTTAGACAGTAAACACAATTTATTGGTACTGACTTCTCTCGAGATGGTAGTCTTCATTTGGAAGGAAAATTGGTACTTAACTTATCAATATTTCTTCCTGCGCTCATTAGCCCCAAGCGAAATTAATTATTATCTCTCTTGGTATCGCAATTACACAATTTCACCAACTTTAATAACTTACATGATTTGTGTATTCAATACATGCGACACCAAATGGCCATCCAAATCATCAACTTTCAATTTTCGCTGCCAACCACGGCACTTGTAGAATGCGTCCAACACGGTTAAATATCCCTTCAAGTACAGATGAGGATTCCTCAATTAATAATAAGGAACTCTTGATTTTAAGATAGAACATAAACAACGCAATTCATGTATTACTTGCAAAATTAATTGCATTACTATCAACACCAGCCTGTCACCTTTTCGTGTGATGAGTGGCCCAATTAAAAAGAAAATTATAGGACATTGGAATTTTAACAAAGTGGGTAATGTATTCATTTCATAACATCTATTACAACACTCAACAGGTTATAAACCTCTAAACCTCGGCATAATGGCTTTGTTTAGTATTCCTTCAATCTCGCAATAAGATGCCATACGATATTTTTACAATTTTTTTTATTTATTATAGTCACATCAACCCAAGGTTCTTAGCGACTGTTCAGTATTTTACATTAAAGTTCGATATTTGATTTTACATTAGATAAATACACTGTACAATGTTTACAATAATAAGGAAATTATTTTATTAATATAAAACTTGACACCCATTCATGGCTGGTAGCTTAATATGCACAGGAAAGTCAATTACATTTTATTAAATATGTTGGTATTGTGGTAAAATTTTATAATTTCCTGTCGATAAGGGTTGGAGTAGATCACTGCTTCAAAGTGTTGCTTTGGTGATAGGCGTTCTCTTTCTTCCTGAAACTTAGGTCAAACGTTCACTATATGATACACTGCTAGTTCTACCTCACAGAAGTCACGAAGGGGCACGGGAAGTTAATGGAACAGGTGTGAGTGTGCTATATTAGTACCACAATACCTTTGTTTATCTACAAATATCGAAATGAGTATGCGAGATATTTCATAAATAACTATAAAGTTACTAGAGGCCAGCTTGGATAGCCGAGAACGCTAAGAGAGTAGTGCCGTGGCGATCTCGGACGGAAGGATCGCGGGTTCGAGTCCCCATCCGGCATGTGTGTGTGTGTGTGTGTGTGTGTGTGTCCTCGCTTCACCCCTCATTATCATCATCATTCCATCTTCCATCCCCCTAGGGCTAACAACCCTGGGGGATAAAAAAAGGATCCAGCTGAATGCTGATCCCTTAACAAAAATGACATGCACCTGCTTGCGAGGAAATGAAATGGAGCCTCAGTGAACGCAAGGTGCTTGCACGCGTGGTCCAAAGCGACCTATTCCCGGCGGGGGGGAGGGAGGTACTAGGGGTAACGCCGCAACACGCCTCCTTCCCTGCCGCCTTGACGACAAGCCGCGTCCTTGCATGGGGTCGCGTGCGTCCGAAGACACGCGTGTGCGGCGGGCGAGCAGCTGCAGAGCGGCCGCGGCCGCGGCTGGGGCATAGGCCAGGGAGCAGCTTTTTAAATTTGCACTAGACTTGTGCATTGGGCTTATTTTAGAGCTCTCTGATTGGACAGCGAGGCGGCGCACGAAATGTGAGTTTATCTCTCATTTATTTCACATCTCGCAGTTGAAAATTCAGCTCCAAATTCTTTTTCACATTAACCAACTCTCATAAACCTCACAAATAGTCTCGCAAGTGCCCTACCACTACTCCTGCCACTACTCTTTTCGAATGCAGCAGCTGTCCACAGCTGTCTGTCGGTCTCTTCGAAGAGTATGCGTCTCAGACAGATGTGTCGCTTGCGTTCCGTGCACCGCCTCGCTGTCCAATCAGAGAACTCTAAAATAAGTCCCATGCACACGTCTAGTGCAAATTCAAAACGCAGCCGTGGCCGCAGCGGCCGCGAGGCGAGATCGCTCCGCGCAGGCAGGCGACGAGCGCCGCGACGCCGGCGGGGCGACGGGGCGAGGCGGAGTGGGCAGCGCCTTCTCCGAAGAGGACGCCGCCGCCGCCGCCGTGTCGGTGGGTTGCTTGGTTGGTTGTTAGTGATTCCGAGCGCGACAACGGCTAAGGTCATTACTCCCGTAAGTGTAGGGCGTGTTTAATACTTGAGGTAGCGATCCCCCTGGATGGCGAGATCCGGCGCCGACCTACCGTCGGCGAACGGGGTTTTCCCCTACCAGGCATCTCCCACCAGCGGAGCACCGCCCCGGCCGGGATAAGTTCTATACTGCGATTTCTTCAACTCATCGCTACAGTGCCGTCACTATGGTGACGTTGATGCTCCCGATTGGACGAAACAGTCAACAGCTGATACCTGCCAGGGGCAGAGTTGAACAAATCGCAGTATAAGCTCCTTACTGGTCTCTCGGCATGTATGGTAATGTAGTGCATGTTAGTGTGTGTGTAAGGAAGGGTGAGGACAGACAAGGATGAGGTAGAGATGATCGCGCGCGGTCCATGGCTTTTGATAGGGTACTGTTTCGGCATTCGCTTGGTGTTGATCGGAGAAACCACGGAAAACTACCGATCAGAGCAGCCGGCCGCTGGAATTCTCCTCCGGACAGCGACTGAATTCGACCTAGCTGACAAGCCAGTGTCGAAAACCCTGCCACCGTCGGGTTCCGAATCCTAGGATCTCGGGGTCACAGTGTCAGCTTCTTCCGTATTTAACGATGAGATTGAGATGTCTACTTAGGACACACGATTCTGCACCGGTTGAGGTGGCTCAGAGACAACATTTGTTGCTGTTGCGGCGTCGCTAACCTGGAGGTCCGAGGGTTCGAGTCACGACTAGTGGTAGATTTTCGACAACAGATGAAGTTCGTTAGGTCGAAATCAGCCATTGTCTGGAGAAGGTCTGCTTGATCATTTACTCTGATTCTAGCGGCCGGTTGCTTAAGCAGTAAATTTTCCATGGCTTCTCCGATGAATACCGTGAATGCTGGAGCAGTACTCTAACAAACGGGCCACGGACGGCAGGCGATCTTCCATCGTTGACCTTGATCTCTTTCGTTACACACACTCGTACCACGCTACCCCACATTTAGGGAGACCAGTCAGCAAATTAGAGCTTTTTTCCGACTGAGGAGGTGCCCCGGTAGGAAAGAGGGAAACAGGCCAGTCAGAAATGTCATTAAATTTAATGTAGATTAATGTATTGTAATGAAAATGAAACCGTGTACATTCAAAATAGTTAAATATATTTGTACATTAAATTTAATGCGTAAGTTAAAATCAGTGTAGATTTAATGTAGAGGTTCTCCCGTTTCCCCTGCCTCGCATCATTCATGTCGTGTATTCATAATCACCTGTCATCATTCATTCATTCCTTCTGAATATGATTATAAAGCTTTGACCTTCATGTGCATGTGTACATTAAATTTAATGTGTATTCAAGATAATTACTTTAATGTAATTTACATTAAAGTAATGCGGAAATTCCTGACAGTATACGTGCAAGTCGGCGCAGATCTCACATTGCGGCGATGTAACTTACAGGACCAATGACTGAACAAGTTGATGCTCTCGAAAGCACAATGTACTAATTCTCCCTTGTGATTTTTCAAAGAAACGATTATTAATGTTTGAATCCTACTACCACTTTCTATTAAAATTCCTGTATATTTTTGTATTATACGGAATATCTTATAATAAAACTAGATGAATTTATTATAAAACAATGCAATTTAGTTTTCAAGTAGAGTTAAATCAAAAATTAATATAATATCAATATATTAAATTATTCTCATTAATTTCCTTTAACGAGAAAGAATTTAAATTCTTTTAAATATCTTATATCGACTTAATATTGTTTGATCGATACTTTTGTATGAATGTTATGAATTTCGATTTAAAAATTTGCTTTTTATTCGAAAATGTAATTCAGTGTTCAAAATATATGTAAGCTGCAATGTGAAACTTATCGCACCTTCCTCTAGGCTGTATGATCAAACGATCACAAGATAATAGAAACAAATGTACTACTAGTTTACGTCTGTAAACTACCGCGTTGAAATTATTACTCTTCCAGTAACTTAAAATTATCAGAGCTACTTGCTCACAGAAGTCGCAAATTCCAGCTGAACACGTGAAAACCTACAACTCAACCAGGTATGTCCTACCAGGGAGACACCACGCTAGCCCGAACAAGCTCTACGTTCCCGACATGTGTGGTGGGGTAGTGCAAGAAAGGGTGAGTGTATGTAATTAAGGGATGAGCATACGTCAAGGTAGAAGGAGGAAAGATCGCGCGCTGACCGTGGATCGTTGGTTACGGTTACAGCCTCGGCATCCACCTGGTGTTGATCGGAGAATCCAAGGAAACCACCAACGCGCATTGTAGGATCTCCTGATCAAAGGAACTGGAGTGTCATCACTTGATGCCCTCAGCCATCTCCGTCGGTTTTATCATACGAGGTGAAGGTTCATTCGATCATTGGGATCGAACCATTCCAACCCTGGACGGTGCGATGAGGTTGCGCTATGCGGAGGATTTAGAATTTTAATATGGATCCGGAAATAAGGTAGAAATTATGAATATCACAGAAATACAGACAATTTTACTGTAAATAATTTGTAGTTCTACAGTCATACGAATTTTAGAATTCATTCATGGTTTTGAAAATATTTTCTAAAGGTTCGTTTAATCGCAAATGTCATCATTATGTTCCTAATCTAACAGAATTTTCAGTTTCTTTTGTTTGCTCTTAACGTGGAGCCGTAGGGAGAGGGAGATAAGTTCGTTATCCTTTCACGAGATGCACTTGAAATTCCTCCTTTACGATGGAATGTAGTTCCTGTATCTGCAGTTTTTAAGTCAAAGATTACTATCTAAGATTCATCTTCTTGAAGATTTTCCTTCATAACCGATGAATTCCTCTAACTTTTAGTGTTTCATCAATTTCTTAGTACTCGAAAATGCTAAGTAATCAATCACAAAAACTACTGAATATTGAGAGTTACAGAAAGATCTAGTGGTGTTATTTACTAGAATGATCCTCTAAGTAAGAAAAATGTTTCCAGTTTCCGTGAATTTTATTAATATTATTACAATGTGAAGTTAAAAATTATTGTCTTATTGTTTCAACAACACGAAACAGTCCGCAAACAAGTTATTTACACGAACAAGGCGCCCCATTCTTCTTGATGGTATCTACAACGTTGAAATCGTTTGTGTGTTTATAAGCCTTGTCTTGTTTATGTTTCAAAGTGCATTCATACTCTTCAAGCACGCTCTTCGTGGCCATCTCCTTGACGAATTGAAGTAATGACCGACGTTTACACGAGCTAGAGGGAACGCGACAATGACAAATGAAAGAGCGAGAAGGTCGATTCCGGCGCTGCAACCTGAAAGAAAAAGAAAATCCTGCGTTTAAACCAACATCGTTCCCTGAGGTGAATGGATTTGCGGGCTAAAAATAGTGGTGGCTTCGGCACAGGTACGGCTTCGTCCGTTGGGCGATTCGCGTCGCGTGAGCCAGCCGCGAGGACCACACGTGCTGTGGCGTAACTGGTCTGGCTGGTGCCTGGGGCTTTTCGAATCTGCCGCATTCCCTAGCAAAAGAAATGGCCTTAAATTGCAGACTTAAATCCTCAAAACATTGTATGTCCTTAAATTGAAGACTTGAAATAAAAGAAGGATGTAAGTGCCATTTCTGTTAAATTTACGTTTTTACCAAAATAGTGATGAATGAATGAAGCCCTGTAATATAAATAGACCAAAGTCCAGACGCATGTCTTGATAGTGTTAAGGGGGGATTACAAATGACAGGAGTTGTATGTGCCAATAGGTTTAACGTATATATAAACTCATTTTCTCTAATTATGAAAATAATACATCATTTTTTATTTGAAATTTTCAATTATGTTATAAATTAATTGGAAAATAAGTGAATCGTTTGTATTTTAGGAAAGACGAAATTCATATTTATGCAACATTTCAGGAAACAGAAACTACTTCAATAAAATTACTTTTTCAGTGATAGGAAAGCGTATTAAAATACACTTAACCACATTATTAAAGATTTTTTCAGTGAAAAAAGGGTAAATTTATTGGAAGGATTTGTCGTTGACAGGAGTAAAGTGAGTTCAAACATAAGCTGAGAGAATATAGCAGAAATCAGTGCTTTAATGAGCAACAAGAGGAGAGACGTCTGAAAGTGCTACGAAGCTGTACACATATCTTACGGTCTTCCCTTAACGTATTTTTATCGTATTGTTTGTGTGTAAGCAGAAATCAATTTGCGCTGACATCCTTTGGTGGTCTGCCTTTGTAAATCGTATGCTACATCTGCTTGCCAGCCTGTCGCTGACGTCGATAATATGAGTATCTTTCTTACCGGTTCGATGAACTGCGTAGATTTACAGCTCATTTAGGCATGCACAGAACCGACTATTTCGCCCAAGTTCTGACGTCATATATACCTCTGCATTCATTGCCCTGAATGCTGTAGAAATTGTAAGCCCGAACGCTGGCAGAGTTTGAAGGTCCATGTCCACAGGTCAGGTGTGAAAGGAGCCGATTCAAGCTGTTTGCATTCAATCGCAGCGTGAGGTCACTGCTTACTCTTTCTTGTTAGTTTTCATAATCACTACATAAAAACTTCACTGTAGAACTACTGAGACACAATTTGTGCACGAGTAAAAATACTAATCACTCAAATTTGAGTCCAGTACTTTGTTAGATGAAACATGAACCCACTATGAGATGAAATGTGATTGTAGCAGCAATGTTGTGGAGGTCATGTACCGCGATAATGAAATAATTATTTTATGTTTACAGATGAAAATGTCTTATGACAACTGTAAGATACATTTAAATTATCTTATGTGTGAGATGTATCGAAGTAGTTCGTATTCATCAGGGTAGGTACTGCTTACTTTCGCGTCCGTAGGAGGCGGTCTGGTTTTAACTCGAGGGTGATCGTCTTTTCTTGCAAAAAATGAACGTCACATGAATTTCGTTTCCCATCAGTCAGTAAACATATAAGAAAACTGGATTAACTTTTTATTTTAAAACACGGGTCAAAATTCAATTGCAACATACCCTAATTTTGCAACATACCCATTTTCAGTCTCGAACCGCTTCTGAAAAAGTGTAAATATTAGTGATGAACATAGAAATATATAAATTATTTTCAATTTTCGCATGAATTACTCTCCTTTATCTTGTGCTGTAGCAAGCTAATTCACAATGGTGTCACAGAAAGTCATCGCATCTATTTACTTGCATATGTTTGAGAATTTTTTTCAGGCATTATTATTTGTGTTTTTCATTAATAGGTACGTATTTTTTTCGAAAGCTTGCTCATTTAGAAATGCTGTGTAATGCATTATGCTTCTTACGACGAAATGAAACTTGATCGTGCATAATGGTATAAGCGTGGAGGACACAGCTGTACAGCCTTTCCTCAACGATATCAGTTTTTTCCTGTAACATTTCCTTTGGTCATTTCAAAATAGCCTAGCTCCGATATCAAAAACATTTCTCTCTTATTTTCGACAGACATCGTTCGCTTGAAGTTACACATGTCTGAAATGCTGAGACCATCAATTATTAAAATTCAGTACGATGTTACTGTTTGTAAATAACAATGTTTCAAATTTTGAAACTTTTTCAATCGTGTTTCATTACATTTGTGAAATATACACATCGTCCTCTTTCAATAACTCTTTTGATAAATTTAAAAGTATTAACAAGGTAGAAAAACTATGATCCCACTGAGGGAAGAGTCTGATAAATAATTTCCTTTCGAGGTAGAAATGTTTGTAGACTTAATGGGTCAAATGTACTTGGGATTAGGCATAAATGCACTTGACGGAAATCAGCTGTTACGGTGTCATCCAATCGGGAGGTTGAACCTCACCATAGTGACGTCATTAGTGACGTGTAAGCTCCCGATTGTATGACACCGTAACAGCTGATTTCCGTCAAGTGCAGCTGTAAATAACCGAAGTATATTGCAACGGAACATGCCATCTCTCGACATGCCGGCACTAACCAACCTTTGATGGGCTAGGGCGGATATACCCCACGAGAATCAAATGCTTCTGGCGTGGGTGTCACCAGGACGTCACGGCGCTCCAGTCACCGCCTCGTCGCCAGGCCCTGCCGGTTGTTTATCAAAATATTTTCTTTTATAGGATGCTCCCTCCCTAGGAAATCCTACATGGTTTAGTGACCAGGGAAAATCACAATCCACAAATGCTTTATATCTCATTCATTAACCAAAATTGATTACATAACATTACAACATGCAGCGGGCAAACCACTGCTTTGCCCTACACTGCCTGTACACATTACACCTAAGAGAGATTTCGATAATCCTATTTCCAGCTGGATTTACCTAAACATTCTCTTAAGATTTTCATTACTACTTAAATTAGTGTGGCATTACTTATTGCCTTTCACATAAAAGCACATGTACACTGACTCTTTCGATAAAGAAAAAGACTGATTTTAACAAAGTTACTTATTGTTCTGGTTTAGATGCATGTAAGCATCGTATTCTATTTTAAATTCTGTTTAGAACGACCCTTTGAACATGAAAGAAAGACCAAATCCAAATCTAGAATTGTCCTCATTAGCCTCTCCTATTTCTGCTAATACCTTGTATTTTTACAGCACTGTGTCAAAGTTTACAGGTACTCACTCTCGTTTGCTGCATGGCGGTGAAATACCGTTACACCTCCCCCTCTCGCGCGCGTTCCGGAGACCTCCCGTTCGCCCACTAGCAGCCGGGAAGGGCGTAGCGATGACCTCGCTGTCTTCACGGCCGCTCGAACAAATGGAAGCCTCGGCGAGCCTGTGGGGTAGCGGCGGGCCCGATGGCGACCTCGGGATGCAACGGTGAATTGCACCGCGGCGCCTCTCGTACTCGCTGTATTCCACGTCACGTACCAACTTCTCGGCTGTACCTTCTTCTTCTATCTTCTCCCTTCTTCTTTCTTCGTTCTCCTTCAATGCGAATTACACGTCAGTTCAGAAAGTTCAGACGTCTTTAATTTCCTTCCTCACAAACCATTCCGGACAACAGTTCATTAAATAATTCTTGATTTGAACATCGGGCTCGTTTCACTTTGCTCCCGTGCACTTTGAAAGTTCTGGTGGCGTTGGAAGTTGTGAATTACGCACCGACTCACGTTGTACTTGGTCATGAATTCTGTTTTAGAACAAAACTGCTCCTAGCGGATATCGCATCTCGTCGTTAACTTTTTTCTAAAAGCAACGTTTCACGTCGTCGAAAACTTGTTCTAGAAGAAACATTCTACACGTCTCGCCTCGTCGACAACTTTTTCTAGAAGACCCGTCTTGCCTCGTCGGAAACTCTTTCTAGAAGACCAAAATTCTACATCGGTTACCAGGCTGCCTCTTTCCTACTCTCCTCGCGTGACCTACGCCGACCAATGGCTATCGTGGGATTTTCGGCTCTCTCCTCATTGGCGACCATCGGTTCCGGTTGTAGGCTTCGAAATTATTCGACGCCTTCGTCATCCGCTGACGTCGACGGCGCGCGGCTTTCAAAGCTGCCTGCGCCTTATGGTGTTCGGGCTGGTTGTAGATTTATTATGGGACGAATGGATTTCGTCCATTTTCGTCTCATTGCCCCCATAACGGTAAGATTCTTCGACGGTCATTTAAAATGATGGAGAAGAATCTTCAACGAGAACTATTCAAGAATTCTTTTATTTTCCCATCGACTTTTCATCTTTCTGTTACCTGATCATTCGAATCAGCAACCCGTTATTTAGTAAGGTTTCAAGTTGAAGAAGTTATATGTTCCTATTACTCTTCCGTCTTCATCTATTAATTCGGCTGCATTTGGAGCTACCAATCTTGTCACTGTGTACGGTCCCTCGTACAGGTGAAAGAATTTAGCAAATAATTTTAGCCTTGGTACTGATACTTTTGGAGTTCGTAGCATGACTTTTTGATTCACCCTAAACACATATGGTCGGCTTTTTACTTTCTTTTCCGTTCTTCGGCAGCCTTGCGGCCTATCCAGAATTTGTTGTTCCGTGTGGTAGGGTTCCGGTCCGGTCACATCTTCACGGTCTAGATATCCCAACACATGTGGTGGTTTGCGGGCGAAATGGGCCTCGTATGGACTCATCCCGATGCTTTCATGCGGCACGTGGTTCAACCATCGATTCACATGGGGCACTAACTCGGTCCAATCGTCATGTTTCTGGCTGCAATAAGTTCGGAACAGTCTCGACATTTCTTTCATCACCCGTTCGCTTGGATTTGATTGCGGGTGGCGAATGGACGAGTAAATTGGAGTTAAATTTTTCTCTTGTAATGCTGTTTTCCACAGTTGGCTAGTGAATTGAGTTCCATGGTCACTCAAGACTCTACGATACTGTCCTGCTATTGCTAAATATTTCTCCAGCTGTCGTAAACACTGGTTAGTGGTGATCTTATTAATGGGGTACACTTGTGTAAACTTTGTAAACAAGTCGATGATGACCATGATATACTTATTCCCGCGCCTCGATTTTGGTAATGGCCCGTACAAATCGACTGCAATGATATCATTTTTCCCTTCGGGAATGATCGGTGTCACTGTACCCGCATACGATCGATTCGGAAACTTTGTCCTCATGCATGTCTCGCACGACTTGATTACTCGTTTCACATCCCTATCCATGTTTTTCCAATAACATAGTTCGCTTATAATGCTTTTAATTTTTGTGGACCCGTAATGTGCGGCTTGAGCGTGGACATAGTTAATTAGTTCCTCCGCGTGCGCTTTTGGGATCCAAATTTTGTAGGTAATTGGAGCGGTGTTCAATCGAATCAGCACCATGTCATTGGTCAATCTCCACCTCTCGGGATCTCTCTGCAATTTCGTCACGACTTCTTCGTCTTCTGTTTGCCCTCTTCCCTCAAGCACACGCTTGACTTTACTAATTTCGTCGTCGTGATTTTGAAGGTCTGCCAATGTGGACCAATCCCATAGAAAACTTTGAGGAATTTTTAGATCGATTGCATTGACTTGTTCGGCGCCTTTATGGGTGATATTCGTCTCTGGAGCTGGGAACTGACGACTGAGTAAGTCAGGTAATACATTTTTCTGCCCCTCGACATACTCGATTCGAAAGTCAAATTGTTGTAGCCACAGTGACCACCTCATCAGCCTATCGTTTTGCCAATTGCAACGATTTAAAAAGATTAGGGCTTTGTGATCGGTTTTGATGACAAAACTCCTCCCCATTAAGTAATTCTTTAATTTAGTTAGGGCCCAAACAACGGCATAGGCTTCTTTCTCCGATGTCGTAAAACGGATCTGCGGCCCTTTTAAAGCAGTGCTGACCAAATTGATGATTTTTGTCTCCCCATCAATGACTTGGTACAACATCGCTCCCACACCCAAATCACTACTATCTGTTTGTAGATACATAGGCTGCGTGAAATCTGGATGTGAAATCGTGCATGTTTGTAAAAACATATGCTTAAGATCGTCGAACGCCTTCTGTTGAAGTTCCGTCCATTCCCATTTCTGATCTTTTCGCAATAATCGATATAATGGAGCTATCGTTAGAGCATAATTATAGCAAAACCTGCTAAAATAATTGCAGACTCCTAAAATTCTCTTTAGTTGCCTATTATTCTTTGGTCGGGGTATGGCTTCGATTTCTTTAATTCTATCCAATCCCATTTGAATTCCATTCTTCGTGATTTCATATCCCAGAAATTTGATTTGTGGTACACAAAAATGGGATTTTTCAAGATTTAATACCAAGTTATTTTGAATCAACAATGGTAATAACTTTCCCAATGCTTCAAGGTGACGTTCAAAATCTGTCGAATGAACTAAGATATCATCAACGTAAAGAGTGGTGTCTTGTAACCCAGCATTGTTCATAATCTCGTCCAAACATTGAACCAGCGCAGCTCCACTGTTACGCAATCCAAATGGGACACGTTGAAATACATAGCTTCGCCCCTTGTAGACGAACCCTGTGTATTTCTGATCCTTCGGATGCAACCTCATTTGATAATATGCCTTGCTGAAGTCCGTTGATGAGAAGTACCCCTTATTGGCGAATCGTAACAATATTTCATCAATTTTGGGCGGTACATCCCTATACGGTATTGTCAGCGAATTCAAGTAACGCGCGTCTAAGCATAAGCGCAATGTGCCGTTCTGCTTTTTCACTATTACAATTGGATTGACATACGCCGTAGTCGCCCTTTTGATTATGCCTTCTTCTAACATTTCTTCAATTTGTTTTGAAATTGCTTCTTGGTACGCCACTGGTATAGGATAGCTGCGTCCTTTGAACGGCGTCTCGTCTGTGAGTTGGATACGAAACACGTAATTTTTCACTGGCTCGCGATTTTTCTCGAACACCCTTTTGGCGCTGATGAGTAACTTCGATAACTTGGCCTTCTGTTCTTTGTCGAGGAGATCAGCGGAATTAACTTTCTCTTCAATTGATTCAATCAAGTCATTTGTCGCGGACGAACATAAATCTATTTCATCCTCATTTTCAATTAACTTTTCTTCATCAAATTTCATCACTGTGTTAATTCTCGCGTTTCCACGACCTATCAGAATTTTCGCGGCTCTGGTATCTACAATTACATCATTCTCCACGAGAAAATCAATGCCTAAAATTACTGCGTACGTGAGTCCTTTTACTACGAGACATGGCGTGTCATAGACCTTGCCTCCTATTTCTAATGGTGCATAAATTTGTTTTTTGATCGGGCTCGACTTGTTTCCAATCGCAGTTGTAATTCGCGTACTTTTAATTGGCAATTGAGGTAGTTCAATCTTCGATTCCCTTAACGCATTGTAGGCGTCTTCATCCATTATGGTTGCCATGGAGCCAGTGTCCACTAACGCCTTCATCACCACGTCGCCGCAGCATACTTCAATCACCGGACAACGATATGGATACTCGTTCGTTGTGACCATATTCCATATGACACCCGTCGGTGGATCACCTACAGAGATTACAGGAACCACGTTGTATTCAGCTTGAACGTTGTTCGACATGGGGTTCCCGCTCACATCGAACTGTGGCAGTTTCCCGATGTTGATGGCTGACATTGATGTTTGTCCCCTAATTCTTCATTATTCTCTTCTTCTTTAGTCTTGCGCTTGTTTTGAGGGTATGTTTTATTAGTCTTCTCCCCCTCCTGGTTTTGAAGTTCGGTCTTTCGTTTCATTCCGAAAGTTATTTTCTTCCGTATTTCGATCATTCTTTTTATTGTTTGGTTGATCGCTCTGTTTCGATGATTTTGCCTCTTGACCTCCCACACTCGTGCTGATGGCATTAATCGTCGTACTAGTCTTGCCTCCCTTCATGACATTATCTGCTGTAATATCATAATTACCTAGCAAGCTTTGGAATGCCTCAATGTCACGCGGAGCTATGCTTCTTATCAAGTTCTGTATGCTGTATGGGAAATGTCTTGTTAATAAACAAATAATTTCTTTGTCTTCCATAGGTGGCGAACATAACTTGAGTGCAGCAATCTTCCCCGCCGCATAATCGCGCATGCTTCCTAGCGTCGGCTTGTAGTACGTATTCATAACTGTCATCTTGTGGTTGAGTTGAATTTCCTCGCTCCAATATCTATTTAAAAATTTTATTTTAAATTCTTGAATTGTTTGAGGAAAACGGTTCAAGCGTTTCTAACCATGTTCTTGCATTTTTTTGTAAAATCTGGTACAATAAATGCGTTTTATATTGCTCTGGCAAGCGACTAAGAGCCATAAAACTATCTAGTGCCTTTAAGAACGAATATGGATGTTCTTCGGGCAATCCCGAAAATTCAAGGTAGGTGGCACATTTAAGTTTAACGGGTGGCGTCGAACCTACAGCTGCCGGCATGGTATCTACCGTTGCTTGCAAGTCGTTTAGTTTTGTTAGCACTTTCAAACGTTCTTGTGTGCCCACTTCTACCTGATTTGAAATCCCTTTCAGTTCTTGTGCGATTTTGTCTTCATGTCGTTTCGTACGAATTTCGACGATTCAGTTATTGAATCAATTCGCGTGTTCATTTCTTCACATTTATTTTGTACAGTTTCAATCTTCTCAGATTGTTCCTCTACTTTTCTTGCTTGTGCCTCTAACTTCTTGTCAACTTCATTCTTCAATTCGGCTGCCCCCGTTTCCTGTGCTCGCTGAATTGCTTCGACCTTGTCGTTAACAGCACTTATTTTGGTTGTCAACTCCGTAGCTAAAGCATTTTGCTGTTCTTTCAACTCCGTAGCTAACACCTGGTTTTGTTGTTGAATCTCGCGTTGAACACTCTCTTGTACATGTTGGATGTTTTCTTGTACCTGTTGCATGTCGCGTTGAACATTCTCTTGTACATGTTGAATGTCGCGTTGTATTTCTGCAGCTATTGCGTGTTTTTGTTGTTGCATATTCTCTATCTTATTGGTAAGGGTTGTATGGAAATTACCTAACAATGCCCTCATTAGGTTTAGCATGGGGTCATCCGGACTAACGGGTGGTGATTCCCCTTCTAACATTTCCGGTGACGATTCTAATGGCTCTGTTCCGCGAGCAGATTCGGTCGGCGTTCGTTCTACGGTCGGCCTTGCCTCCACTTCGCGCTGCCCTCCTCCTCGTCACTGTTAGCGGCCTCTGCCCCACTAAGCCTCTACTTTGCATGAATCTATCCGCCATGATACGAGGTTGAGTACCCGTTTACAGCAATTCTTTACACAAAAGATATTTGTTGGAAACGAAATTACCTCCCTCACAACACACTGAATAATTTATACACTCCACAACAAAATCACATAGAAATAGAACTTATCACACTGCTGAAAATAAAACACAAAACATGACATGTACACTGCAATAAATTGTAACACTGTAACAACTATGAACACCGCACATCATTCACAAGTATCGTTCTCCTTTCAATATTTCCTTTTAACTTTAATTTTATTCATAGCATTGTGTGTGTTCCCTCTTTGATTTGACAAGTCACTACACAATCTTATATGGGACTTTGGAAACCCTAAATTTTAGCCTTATTATGATGCAAATATTAATTTCCTCTCTCCTGCTATCATTAGTTAATGCTAATTAACTTTCAGGTCCCTGTTCGGGCGCCATTTAATGCAACGGAACATGCCATCTCTCGACATGCCGGCACTAACCAACCTTTGATGGGCTAGGGCGGATATACCCCACGAGAATCAAATGCTTCTGGCGTGGGTGTCACCAGGACGTCACGGCGCTCCAGTCACCGCCTCGTCGCCAGGCCCTGCCGGTTGTTTATCAAAATATTTTCTTTTATAGGATGCTCCCTCCCTAGGAAATCCTACATGGTTTAGTGACCAGGGAAAATCACAATCCACAAATGCTTTATATCTCATTCATTAACCAAAATTGATTACATAACATTACAACATGCAGCGGGCAAACCACTGCTTTGCCCTACACTGCCTGTACACATTACACCTAAGAGAGATTTCGATAATCCTATTTCCAGCTGGATTTACCTAAACATTCTCTTAAGATTTTCATTACTACTTAAATTAGTGTGGCATTACTTATTGCCTTTCACATAAAAGCACATGTACACTGACTCTTTCGATAAAGAAAAAGACTGATTTTAACAAAGTTACTTATTGTTCTGGTTTAGATGCATGTAAGCATCGTATTCTATTTTAAATTCTGTTTAGAACGACCTTTGAACATGAAAGAAAGACCAAATCCAAATCTAGAATTGTCCTCATTAGCCTCTCCTATTTCTGCTAATACCTTGTATTTTTACAGCACTGTGTCAAAGTTTACAGGTACTCACTCTCGTTTGCTGCATGGCGGTGAAATACCGTTACACCTCCCCCTCTCGCGCGCGTTCCGGAGACCTCCCGTTCGCCCACTAGCAGCCGGGAAGGGCGTAGCGATGACCTCGCTGTCTTCACGGCCGCTCGAACAAATGGAAGCCTCGGCGAGCCTGTGGGGTAGCGGCGGGCCCGATGGCGACCTCGGGATGCAACGGTGAATTGCACCGCGGCGCCTCTCGTACTCGCTGTATTCCACGTCACGTACCAACTTCTCGGCTGTACCTTCTTCTTCTATCTTCTCCCTTCTTCTTTCTTCGTTCTCCTTCAATGCGAATTACACGTCAGTTCAGAAAGTTCAGACGTCTTTAATTTCTTCCTCACAAACCCATTCCGGACAACAGTTCATTAAATAATTCTTGATTTGAACATCGGGCTCGTTTCACTTTGCTCCCGTGCACTTTGAAAGTTGGTGGCGTTGGAAGTTGTGAATTACGCACCGACTCACGTTGTACTTGGTCATGAATTCTGTTTTAGAACAAAACTGCTCCTAGCGGATATCGCATCTCGTCGTTAACTTTTTTCTAAAAGCAACGTTTCACGTCGTCGAAAACTTGTTCTAGAAGAAACATTCTACACTTCTCGCCATCGTCGACAACTTTTCTAGAAGACCGTCTTGCCTCGTCGGAAACTCTTTCTAGAAGACCAAAATTCTACATCGGTTACCAGGCTGCCTCTTTCCTACTCTCCTCGCGTGACCTACGCCGACCAATGGCTATCGTGGGATTTTCGGCTCTCTCCTCATTGGCGACCATCGGTTCCGTTGTAGGCTTCGAATTATTCGACGCCTTCGTCATCCGCTGACGTCGACGGCGCGCGGCTTTCAAAGCTGCCTGCGCCTTATGGTGTTCGGGCTGGTTGTAGATTTATTATGGGACGAATGGATTTCGTCCATTTTCGTCTCAATATAATATATATTTAACGTCAATTTCTAAAACAAATATGACTTACGCCCTTTCTAAAATAATGATTCAAGTAAAGATGGACGTCGAGAGAAAGAATA